>OZ024910.1:67325673-67363173 GCA_964017125.1 Flabesymbios commensalis | reverse complement strand
CTGTAATTTAGGCCTTGTGCTGCTGAATGGTGTGCTTCTATTTTTAATTCTTTCGAAGCTTGAATTGCTAACGCAATTATTTCCAGCTTCAAATGACAAAACATATGCGAATTTATGAAAAATAATCATATATGTAAGCTAGTTATACTTATGATGAACATCTTCCACAACTAATAAAAAAATATGGTACAATTTTGTTGGGTTTGAAACTAGCTTGTAACGGCACATATACGCAGAAAAATCATGATAAAGTAGGACAAAGCAAACCCCATACGAAGGATTGGTAAACGTCGTCTTCTGTACACTATACTTTAGCGAGACTTAAAGGGATTATGTGGATATCTGTCAACGACCCCAGCCCCGTCTTCACGTTATCCCCAGGCGTACGTGCGAGGCGTACGTTTTTCACACACATTCTTATCTCATTTTCAGTGAGGGTAGCGATGCTCCCGAGAAGCGTATCCCTAGAAAAAACTGCGAGAACTCGACGAAGGTAATGAAAAGAAACATATAGTGCAGGCCGTAATGTTGGATACAGATCTCCGCTTGGATTGGAATGTTAATTTTTGGCACCAAGGCTAATATCAATCTACTAGGTCTAATGATTCAGAAAAGTTTTGGTGCCATTTTTTCTGTTGAGGTTAAAGGTCATTTTGGGGTCATTCAAAGTCGTCGAACTTAAATATACAAAAATGACACCCGTAAATGACACAAAGTGTATCATATGACCCCTTAAAATTTGCAGAATGAGATGTAGAACATGAATATAAATACACCATGGACGTTAGTTCACTGTAGAATGAAATCGGTAACATTATCTTAATGAAACATACAACATTCGCTACTATTCAATAAGTGACGGTTGCATATAGATGACAAATTATGCAACACTTACTTAGCCTCAAAGTGACTAACAACTAACAAACTGCACCAACGATGACTGCGAAGAGTATATAAACTACACTGCTTGACATATCAACTGAGACTAACTATAACTTGTGTATTAAATGTCAGGTTGCTGGTGGTGATTTGGTGAAGAATCCCTCTTCTCATGAAAAAATTCTAATATTTGTTAAGTGTCATTCATTGTATAGATCTGACGGTTACCAAAATATCAACAGCACAGCTAATGAACTAAGAGCAAAGGGTGCAACGTGACATAGAAATTGCTTTCAAGAGACAAACTTGCTTTCATACCGATCAACTCAAAAGGGAAAAGATCAGGTATGAGAAGGCGATCGTCAAGGGTGTTTTATCTAAACTTGCTCATACGCCCCTACGGCTTCTTTTTATGATGGTCAACAAGATGCAGCTCCTTACAAAAGGTTTACACGTTCTCTGGCGAGTATGTGTTTTCACAAAGGAAGTCTGTATTTTCTGCAATGATGATAATTCAGAAGAAACTCTGCATGAAGTCACTTGCACAGAAGTAACAATGATGATTGGAAGATCAGACTTTAATCACTGGATGTCAAAGATGCCAGAGCTATAGACATTAAATATAATTTCCCATGTTATGTATGATCTGTACCAAGAAGTGAAACAGTCATCGCCATTTGGATAGCAACAGGGCTCGCACAATAGCAGTAGAGTTTTACAGTCTTGTTAAGAAGGCACTTAAAGAAGGAAAAGTATTTCCAATAACTGATGTGTCTACAACATAAAAGGCCATATGAAAATCCATTGGAATCCCAAATATTCCTACAACACGTCAGTTGAAAGAGCAAATTGCTGACAGTATCTCTGATGTTCAGTTTTCTCAACCACGAAAAAAACAAGCCTGAATTATTGTGCTCCAAAACTACTAAAGAATAGGCTGTTGCAGAAGTCCTAGAAAAGTCAGAGACATGCAGTCGATATTTAATGCTGCCCATGTAATTCGTGATGACATATTTCAAATGCGGACTGATCCGGGGAAGTTTGAACGACATCTGGACACCACTGATCAAGATAAACACATTCCACACACTTTATATAGCTTGCTCAGATGGATTACTCAAGAAACAGCAGAGCTCGGTTCACAATATGGTTGACTTCTTTCATGCTAGTGGTTTATGTGTTGATTACTCTCGTATTCTGTCAATCGAAACACATCTTGCACAGGCGATAATTTAGAATATGGAGAAAACTGGTGGTGTTCTTGTGCCTCTTGATGAACAAAACATAGCTTTAAATGATATAAACATAGAAGAAGTGTACATGAGTTCTCTTGTATACCTCGATCCCTTTTCGTGTCTTATGAATCGATGTTACCTTATATGGACAAAAGCTTTGTATGAAGAACAAGATCAAAATGCCAAAGATTAAGAGAATGGCAGCGTTCTTATCATTGACGCTTGTCCAAGAGCTAGCAGGAATGAAAGCTTCAAAACATGCCTAGAAGTGTCAGTTGCGTTTATGGCGAGTATGACCAAATCCATCTCCAGATATATTACAGTTTACTTAATATTTGATCAATAAAACGGAACAAAATCATTAAAACAAACAACAAGAGAGTGTAATAAGAGTAGTACAGGTCGGACATCATATACATGTAGAGACAGTACACCAATCAGAATGTATGTAAAGGTGTTCCTCAGTGAATCCAAAACAGAAGATAGTTTGACTCTATAAAAAACATTCGATTATCACACAAAACAGTTGTAGTAGGCCTATCAGCTCGAGATGGTGTAACAACCAACAAGACATAAGTATGTCAGTCACATGTGTACCAGCCAGGAGGAGACAGACACACTTCTAAAGCTTTGTGCAATTGATGTGGCTAGTCAAAATGAAAATGCAGCAGTCCACATTCTGTCAACGGACCCCTATGTTTTAATCATTGCTCTAGCTTATTTTCCTAGACTTGGAGCGAACCCATAAATGCTAATTGGTCATGGGAAGAGCAGGGAATTTATTGTACTGAAACCAATCGATTATGTCTTAGGTTGCCCCCTTGTCAGCGCTTTGATTGGCTTTCAAAGCTTCACTGGATGTGATGCAGCTGTTGGTAGATTTTCTGGTAAAGGGCAAGATAACCTGCTGGAAATCATTCAATAACTTTAAAGGCTGACAAGACCACTGTTCAGGGATTCATAGATCTTAGACAGGCAGACATGCCATCTGGAGTAGCAATCTCAGTACGTTTGAGCGTTATATATGTCAATTGTATTTACTCGGGACCAGCAACGAAGATCCCGGTAGTGTCAGGTGGTTGCTGTTTCAGAAAAAAATCAAGCAGAGTGTGAAAAATTTCCCCCTACTAAAGCTGCTCTACACGAGCACATACTCTGTGCCAGGCCAGAATATGGCATCTGGCTCACATCGCGAATCCAATACTTGCCCTATGGATGGACAAACGAGGAAGGTTGTCTTTGTCCTGTGAGAACATTACTAAAACCAGCTCCAGATGCTGTAATTGAGCTCATACATTGCAAATGAGTGAAATCTAAATGCCAAAACTCTATGTGTTTATGCAGAAAGGCTGGCCTTGTGTGTACAGAGCTATGCCAGTGTGAATTAGATGCTGGTGACTGTGATAATGTCGAGTGTATCGTAGTTCTTGATGAGGAGGAAGAGGAGGATATTTGAGTTATTATGACCTTTTCGATTACATTAGTTTTTATCCAAGATAAAATTAAAGAGACATCACGTACGTATGTCTTTTTACAATAATTAATTGACTGAGTGTATGACTAGGCTGGACTTGTGTATACAGAGCGCCACCAGCGTAGACTTGATGTTGGATAATTTGATACCGCTGATTACATCACATCTCTGTTTGATGACGAAGAGAACATTTGTCTTACCTGTGTTTGCCATTAGATGTGTCTGGAATATTTTTTTAGTTAGATAATGTTTGTTTTTATTTGTGTTAAAAGCACTGACCTTATCTATAAAGATATTGAATTATTTTGATACCGTTACTTTGTATACAAAATGACGACGAACTTTACCGAACAGATCGCATCTTAAGAAACACATTTTAGTTTAGTTTTTCCTAGTGTATATTTGTGTTAATCGTACAAGCATATTGGTGTTCTCCTCTCAATTCTGCAAATTTTAAGGGGTCACATGACGTTCTTTGTGACATGAAGACGAAAAAGATATGAGAATGTATGTGAAATATACAGTACCTACATTATATTACCCCAAAATGACCTTTAACCCCAACAGAAAAAATGGCACCAAAACTTTTTTGAATCGTTAGACCTAGTAGATTGATATTAGCATTGGTGCCAAAAATTACCATTCCGATCTAAGTGAGAAACACAACCCCCTGCACTAATACCTATGTTGCTATTTTCCTCGTGTTTTAACTCAATCTCAGACGAGTGTTTGATCTGAATGATTCTCGGTCCACCTATTTAATTTCTCGACATATCACATCAGTGACCTACGATTTAGGTCAACAAATACAAAATAGGCTACACGTTAAAAACTTCAACAAAATTTGATGCGAGATCGAATTAGCCACCGTTAGCGGATCAATCACGACATAAACCTTTTGAACCCTTGTATTGGCTTTAACAAATTCAAGACCATCATCACTGGACGCCTGATATTAAATTATGGTTGAGACAGTCTTCCCCAACTGTCTACCACCTAGGATTGCAAGCTTATCAGTAGATTTTCACCATCTTTGCAAATTTACATGGCAATTCCGAACCAACAATAGGGACAACATCCACTCACCCAGCAAAACAAAGAGTTTTTCCTTTTGCCACACTATCAAAAACGTGTATTTTCAACTAGTAGTTTATTTTTTTTTTGTGTGTGAGCCACTGTATTTAGGTATAATATATCTATACGGATCATTCGAAGAAAATAAGATAAACCCACAAAAAAACAAGTCAAACACATATTCCGAAGCTCATCATTATCATTAATGATACTTTCCAGACAATAAACACACATTTAGAGCAGGTATAAACCCTCATTTAAAACCTTACACGTCACAACGAGTGTACATCTTTGTCATCTTTGTGCCAGAAAAAGAGTGAGAAATCGAAGGGAAAACTACTCCACCGAGCCCTTCACATTGGATAAATTTATAAGTGATTTAACGTGATAGCTGGAGCCATAGCCCAGTGTTGGCTTAACGTTGGACCATTTTCTGCCATGCTGGCCTAACGTAGCGAGTGTAGCGATTCTGTCGAGGAAGAAGAACGAAATTCGATAGATTCGTAGATCCGAATTTACGAGGCGCTCAGCGCCGAGTATATTCAGATCTACGAATCTATCGTAATTGAGTTATTTATTCGACTTAAAATACACTAAATAGGTAGATCTGAAGATTTGATATAGACAAAATTTAGAAAACAACTGGTAGTTAGCATGGTAAAAAATGAAACATTAGCCATGCAGTTATGCAGTGGCATGGTGAAACCTGTATATTGTGTCCGACCTAAAATAATATATGTAATATTTTACATGAGACAAACCATATCATTATATTTAGCGCTAATGTTAACTTTAAGCCAACATCGGGTCTGTGTCTCGTATTTGATAATGCAAGATTTTACATGAGGGCAATATATAGACTATTATCATATGTAGCACTAATGTTAGTAAATATAAGCACAAAAGTTAGGTATCACTTAATGGCGTCACCTTGATAAGGTACATCATTTGCTATTACATAGCCATATGCCAAGAAGACTGTCCTTCACACCGACGCTTAAAGAATACCGTTATTAGTCATAATTTACAATAAGACACTAGAGGTAAAAAAACTAATATGATTAACAGGGCATTATCAGGTGAGAACAAATATTTTACTATATTTTTATGTACAATTAACATTTCGGCAATATATCGTTTGTCATTGCTTATTACATGATAAAAGGCGTGTATAATACATTGTTAAACAATGTTAATGAGAATACAATGTTATCAGTTTCTAATGAGCTAAAACAAGAATGATTCTGGACAGTCGCGAGCAATTGTGAATTGTTTCCTAAATACGGTTGTATGCATATATCAATATGTACAGCTCTATTTACATATGTACGAATGTGTGTACAAATGATTGTAAAATGATTTATCATACATATGTATAGTTACGAATTGTTGAGTCAGTATAGGATAATCACTAGCTTTTGATAAATTAAGATGCAAACAACCCTTTATTCTCACAAATAATCAGATTTTGTTACATAATGAATAGCTGTGGATTACACCGTGCCCCTCCCCATCCCACTGTTTCAGAAAAACAAACTTTTTCAACTGTTCAACTTCAAAGGAAATAAACATTCACATTTTATTTTAAAAATTAGCTAGCACTCCGCTAAATTTTCAAAGCAGGAACTGCTGGCTTTTATCCTGAATGATTATACATGCTTCCCTCTCCGACAAGGACTCGTTCACTCATTATTCAGGATGAACTGGGTGTCGTCAACTTATTCTTTCAACATACTAAACAAAGTCATAATTTAACATTTTCTGCTCCCTTTGTGCTCACTTGTAAAAATAACAACATTGCATACTTAATTCTAATATCAGAGTTTTAATCTCACTTGAATCGAGAATGGCGGCAACAATGCACAATCAATATCAAATAAGATTAAATGACTTGGAGGGTGAGTTAGTCTGTCTTTACTATTAAAATAACAGTAACATTAAATGCAGCTGTCGGCTAAAATTAGCTGACCAAGCAAACAGGACACGTTGGGACCATATTTACAGCTTACATCTTATTTTAATTGACAATAAGGAAGCACACATACTGCATCAGTAAACTGTACGAATGATCAAAATACAGATTACTTGTGAAAATAAGGTGGTCTTGAAACACCAATCGTTGACACAAGGTTGAATTAATGTTAGACCAATGCCTAGAAGGTCATCCAGCATTAAAACCATTTGACATCAGGACCCAGTGTGCATTTTATCCACAATCATCTTGTATAATCAATGTGACGAATTATAAAACAACAAGCTTTATTACCACACTTGACCCGTGGTAATTCAAAAGTGACTGCCCAAAAATCGTAGGCATATGATGGGACGAGTCTAAGATCTGACATATATGTCACATGGGTACAGCGTTTCTATTTTTGTCCCCTTATTATTATTACTATCACCTTACATGTGACATAACTCTCATCAATTGTTTCGCAAACACGTGCGAAGGCAAACAACAGTACCTGCATACAGTACCTGCATAAAAACACATTGGACGAATTTTTAGAAAAGGTAATGAGGGCAACGAAATAAAAAGCACTTTTGACTTTTTTAACGTTATTGAAGGCGACAAAAAAACAATCAAAACAAGTCATAGCTGGAAAAATGTTTTTCATCTCCTGAAATAAACATATTTTTTTCGGAATGTTTTTTTTAGCTCCCACCTTTTTTTTGTAATTGGTAGCAATAAAATGCGTGCGCTGGACAGAAAAAACAAGTTTTTTTTTAATGCGATGCCTTAATCTAGTCTCTAAAACAGATACAAAATATAGTGGCCTTAGTAACATGAAGTGGCTCACGTTTTGTTAAATTTTGCATAACTACAGAAACTGGCAATCCCCTTTTGGTTCTCATAATTGATCACGCTGCTCCACTGTCCGAAAAGCTGTACCAATGTCGCTTCAATGTTAGGCCAGTGTCAATAATGGGTACACGCCCGTGTTTGCTTGTGATGTCAGTGACGTGATGTAACCATACCCTCGTGGTGCATTGTGAAATCGCGCCAGCCTCACACATCAATATCCTGCACGTTCCAGCATGAATGACACGTTAAAATGGCAGGTCCTATACACACATACTAGACATACAGATGACTGAAACACGCAGATGAACAAATGAATGTGATTTTAAGAGGCAAAATATCAAGTAAACATTTACAGTCATCCTTTTATTTTGCATTGCCCAGCCTGATCCAATAAGTCATATAATGGCTAATGTAGGTGAGTGCAACATGAATGGTTTGTGAAACTTGAATGTATATTTCGAATAAATATAGTTCTGAATAATGGACAATTAGGGAATATGGCTAGTAATCTTGTAGACATCCCATGAAGGACTATGCGTTGAATAATTACTAGTCTAATCCTTGATCACCAGGTCACTGTCTGCTGTTTCCTGGTATTTTTTGTATTGGTTTTATGATGCGATGATGTTTTTCCAGATGTCACACTCAGAAGGAGAGCTTTCCAATTATCCCATGTTTTCAAATCCCACGAAGCACTTTAATTTGGACAACTACTGGTTTGATGGTTGACAGCATTTTTCAAACAGCTTTGGTTCAACCTCTGCTGTTTCGTGGTATATTTTTTATATTGGTCATATGATGAGATGGTGTTTTCTCCAGACTTCGCACTGCTTCAGCGAGTTATCCAATTATTCCTTTTCTGACATCCTCTATCTTATGAGACAAGTAAGATCTGCGGTAGGAACCACCGTGAAGGGAATTAATCCACAAGTGATGAATAAATTGGTACAGGTAAGACTTGTTATCACTCTAGTTATTCCATGAGCTTTAAATTGTATACAATGCCATGTGATTCCTCTAATTTGGTGTGGACAATCCAAATGTACTTTGAATGCATTTAAATTTAAATTAAAAAATATCTAAATATCACCATCAGATGCATACTATCTAATTTGATGTTTTCTATCCATGTGCTATTTCCCCCTAGTAATCCTGGAGCTTATCCCCCAAAAAATAGCAAAATTTAGATTATCTTAATTTTCTCTTATTTTCATTTAATGTTTCAAAATTGAAAAAATATAATTCAAATATATAAATGAATATATAATTAATCTTCAATCTCATAATTAAGATACAATTTATCTTAAACTTTTAGTGGAGTGGGCCCATCATCTAAATTGTGTCCCATGCTCGTTTTCATGCCCAGAGGGGACTCTTTCTCCCATATCACAGATAGGATATGACGTCATGTATACCGGCGCTGACGTCACTTATGCACATACTCATTTAGGGAGTCATCATCATTGGTAGCTGAGATAACTCAGGCAGATGGTGGACATGAGGATAAGTAATAGAGAGGATGTATGTAGTAGACTGGCCCTGCTCCCAGGCAGTGGTTCACCAGGTTCCTCTGGTTCCACCTTATCCTTCACTGTGCTGCGCAATGTGGTAGTAGTGGCCACAGTGGTAGTGGTCGTCGTACTTTGTGTGGTCGTAGCTGAAAAAAATATTATTTTATCTTTAGCTATATGCACACAAATAAATTAAAATTTGTTATATTTCTCGAGAAAAGCTGTGTCTCAAATTAAATATAACCTTTATAAAATATGGGCATGGTAAATATCAACATTCTGCGACTATGTCTGTCAAATGTAGTTATTTGTTATTGAATTTATTATTAATGAAACATTTTGAACAATTCACAGATTGAATCATACTGACAACTTCCAAATGTTTAAGCAAGCATCGTCCCTTAGAGAGGGGTAAATATGAGATTATACACCATTATTTAAATACAAATAATCTTTAATTTTTTTCAAATTTATTGACATCGTTAAATTTAATTACTGTAAATTGAAACGTTTGTTAAGTGTGGGATACTTTCTGCTCACAATTTGAACCATAAATTATCCTAGGCTACGTGATCTGAACTTTGAATAATCACTTTGAATTGCTAAACAAAGCATCAAAAGATGGCTTATTATAAACACGTATTCATACTTTATAAGACATGAACGATGTTATGGTATATTTAGCTTGTTATATAAATGCACCTACTGAGCTAATACAACATGGTTCTCAATGTTGGTGCAGCATTAGGTCATGATATCTGACCACAATAAAATATGTAAGCATCATTTGACTTCCAGAATGTTGCATACTATTCAAATTATTATAAATTGATCTGAACAAGCTACTCACCATGGCTAACAGTGAGGTCATGATGGCGCATGTCAACCATATTCCCAACGTGTAGTGTGTATGTGTCAAAATCTGTGGTGTTCACATCCTCAATAGTTAAACCAACAACTGTCCATTGCTGGTCAATCTCCTGTAATAATAGAACAACAAAGTAACAACACTATCGATTTTGTGGTAGTCTTCTTTGGTGATGATATGATAACGAAGTAACAATTATCAACTCACAGTCTTTTCTTGTGGTAAAATGGTAGCAAACAAAAAACTAACAACTCGTGATTTATTTTAGTGATGATATCATAACAAAGTCAAAATGTGTGTGTATTATTATATTTCCAATGTAGGCCAGTGGCCCTTATGCATGAATAAACTATTTGACTTTGACTTGACTTTGACTTTGAATTCATAACAAATTAGCAACTAACAACTCGTGGTCTTATCTTGTAATTACATGTATGAAGGTTTGTGTTGTGGTAGCGACACACAACTTTAAGTGCGCAGAAATTTAAATAACATAACTTTGCTGGAAAAGGTTTAAGACGTAAGCGTACCTTGACAGTTGTATTATATCTGGTGGTGTTGCCTGTTGTGCTGATGTTTGTGACGTTGGTTGTGCCCACTGTCCAGTAGATGGTCTCACTGTTCACTTGTGGATGAGCTTGCACCCAGCAGACCATAGAGAGATAGGTGGTTCCGGGGTTGATGTAGAAAGGACCCGTACAGTTAAATTTTGGAGCAACTGTTAATAAAGTATTAGAATTATGCTTTCAAAAAGATAGTAAAAATCGTTAAATCATCGATTGAACATTTAGCATTGGTACAACTGCACTGGTACTACGCAATTACGGCTATTCACTTTTGCATGACAGTATGTTACATGACTTTAGCTTATAACATCATTGTGGTACTGGAACCTTACAGATACGCTCCCAAGCAATTTAACAATTTAAGGTGTTAATATTTTTTTTTAATCTAAAGCTTGTTTTTAATTTGCAGCTTGCATTTGCAATTTTAGCTTTATATAAATGAAACATACCAAAAATCAAATAAAAACCTTCTGACGAAGCAGGCACTTAAAACGATTACATTTCTTTGCCGTTTCTACAAAGCAGACACTCAAAGCGATAAAACGGTTTTGCTATTCTAGTAGTAGAATGTAACAGCAAACGAAGCACAATATATTAACCTACTTTTTTATTATTTATTTATTTAAATTACTTTGCATTATTTTCTATTCACATACAAAGCGTTCAATGCTGCTACTATTGTAAAATTTATTTGCATGATAAATACCTCTACATTAAAACTCGCGCTATGTCATAAAAAAAAATTATTTTCTTTTCCGAGATCATTTTGTTAACTCTCTCCGGGGTAGTCAAACCTCTACGCTCGATCAAAATGCCCTTCAAATTATCGTATTTGTGTGTCCGAAAAAGCTGAAACAACACGTCTCTGACGTCAGACGCTACCTCACCAGAAAGCGCAGCACAGGTTAATCTGTATCGCTCGTCATCATATGTGATTTGATGCAAATCGAATGGTGTTTCGATTTGGTTGAGCCACAACTCCACGACGGTTGGGTAGAATGTAGCGATTTTAAACTTGGGAAGATTTGTTGATCTTTGTTGTGTCCGACGTTGAATTGGTTATGGACTCCTGGAGGATTCGCTCATTGAAGTATCTCTCTAACGTCTGTTACGAGCTATTCTTAAAAAGTCTGCTTTAAGCCTTTTAAACTCTGCGTCTGTATCTTTAAACTCAGACGCATTCTCGTCGCTCATAGGAAAATATGAGTCTTTATGACGAGCCCCTTTTTCTTCGAGGGGTGTTGACACAAAACCTTCACTGTCGCTTCTGGTGGCCATCTTGAAATGTTCATATTAAAGTTATTTAAAAATTGAAACGTTTGAGTTTGCTGGCCTATTGGCTACTGTGCATTACTCAAACGAGTATTGGAATGGTATGCATTTTAACCATACCAACTAGTTCGGTCGTCGCGCTCTATTTGAAAGACTGTGTGCACAGTAGACTAGTTGAGAGAAAATCTTGATGTTAGATGAATCTGTTGTTAGGAGAATTGTTTATGTTGAGTTACAGGTTGTAGGTTACAGGGGTTACTGAAAGGTCTGAAAAGTCTGTGCGGAAATTGTGCGTTGGAGTTATCATGGTATTTCATTTAACTATTATGTATACAAATACATTGAAATTGTGAGGATTGTCATAAAATGTCATGTACACATGCCAGAATAAATGTTAAAAGACTATTCTAAGCTATGAGATTGTAGTATTTGGTAATTTGACCTGTGTGGAAAAGTTTTCCCCAGAAGTCGAAAAACACACAAAAATATCAAAAAGTCGCAATAGCACAACTTTCAAGTCGTAAATTCAGAGTAAATACACAACAATTAAAGTCTGCCTGGGGCGGGGGCCCTAGAGTAGTGGTTAGCACCGCTGCCTTTCATGCCAGAGTTCGGGGTTCGGTTCCCGGTCTCGGCGGTTTGAAAGAAACAAAAATGTTTCTTCCCCATCCACGTGTGAAAGTCAATATTGCGGGAGCCTCCGTGACCGAGAGGTAGCTTGCTCGCCCTCAGACCGCAAGGGCTCGAATTTTGAATCCTGTGTCTGGAGGACAGTGTCATCTCAATCATCCCACCATCCTCAGGAGGTTCTCCTGTCCCAGTTTTGCCTATATGTGTACAAAGGTGGCCTAAAGCCCGATTCATTTCATTCTTTTTAAAGTCTGCCTATCATGAGAAAATTTCGTCCTCTGACAGTAGTCTATAAAGAATGCCTGATAAGGATTTTATTGACAAATGTTTCTCGCAATGAACGTATTTTTTTTTTATAAAAACGTTGACTATGAGGATCCTTCGTTATGATGTCAAAATCGTTTGTTCGCTTCGGTTTGTATTGGCGCATGTAGACTAGTGCCCGTCTGGTTAGATTGTGGGGTGTGGGTGTGTGACTGTGCGGCGGACCTCCTCAGCTCATGACTCATTAACATATATCGCTGTCTGCCGTCCCTCTGTCTGCCACCCGTGGTTAGCGCTTGTCATATGTGAACTTTGCCCTGACCGCAGGCGCCTCAGCGTAAATGTATGGAAAAAGCAGTCACACGATGTGTGATGTAATGTGCGATTTCTAAAAACACATATAAAGATAAATTCAGTCTCACTTTCACGACTGAAAAAAATATCTTTTTTTTTTAATTTCCAAAATGTCTATACTGCCTTTCCAGACAGCGTGGCCGACCGAGCTGGCCTTAACACTTGAGCAGAATGTACTGTGTACTTCACTGAAACAAGATGGCGGCTTCATTTATCCAAATATATGATAAGCTGAGCTGATTGGGTGATTTTCGCCTTGCATGCAGGTATATGGCCGGGATCACGTGTAGCCCGCTGGCTTCAGTAGCTAATCTAGGGTCACCAGCTGCCAAAATGGCAGCTCTTACCAAACATAGTAAAAAAAATGGCTTGCTCTGAAATAAAAATCTGGTTATGATTGCAAAATGTTGACCTACGGTCCTAGCAGTAATACATTTATGGGTCAAATAGGGTCGTTTATTGACATGTATATCAGGTGAACAGTTTTAAATGGATTCAATCCTATCAAAAGTTCTCTGAATCGAGGCAATATTTTTCTTTTAAAAATTTATGATCGTAACGTCGAATTGGCCTGGGGGGTTGAGACAATCGAATCACCCAATTATGGTGTTTAACGATTCCTAATGAATATAAAAATAGCTCCCTCCTTATCACATAAACTAACGCAAATAGGAGGAATTTTTTCTAAATTCTCAATAGTTAGGGTTGGAAAAGTTAATCCAATTTATTGCGTGATTCGTTGTGTCGGCCATCTTGAAAAAATTGAACGCACGTGGTTTATGGCTAAATTTAATGAAAGTTTCGCCGTTTTCAGCAAAAACGCAAGCACCCCTCTTCAGATAACTCTTCTAACTAAACCTACTGGCATTTACTTGATAATTTCTTACAATCGTCACATAACTGAAAAAAATGATGTTTCATTTTTTTGAAAAAAATCCCCTAATATTAAAAACTATCCTTTGTTGACTCAAAACCAGTGGTTTTGCGTTAATGCTTCATCGTCGGGTCACCTTTATCGTGTGGTTGATGGGGCATTACCGATATCATGGGTAAGTTGATCTGGGGAATTGCCAGTTGGCATGCCGGCAAACCGCCCTCTCCAAACTACAATCATAAAAATTCAATCTGCCGTTTTGGCAACGGTGAGTGAATAACTTCCTTAACTCTTTCTTCTATTCATTCTCTCTTTATTATAGTCTAGACATCAAACTGTGCACACAGTCTCAAACGGAGCGGGACAACCTCTCGCCATGTGGCTCTGGCCCTGTAGTCTAGACGGAACGTCCGTCCAGCTCAGTGCCTGTGATGTAAGTGATACGCGGTCGGTTGGCGGCAAAGCTAATCAGAGCGAGGCTGCTGGTAAGATGCTGATCCCACAGTGCCTCATGCTACCATTAACGCTGGTCCTGAAGGAATCTAGTGGAGTTTCTATGGATTATAACAGGACTATAATTAAAGGGCCACGGGAACCACATACATACACATACCACATACTTACATGTGACATCCATATGAGCAGTGACAGAAGACCGCAGGTCAGACGATCTCGGGATTTTTGCCACACATTTCAGTTTCTTTCCGCTGTCCACCTGAGCTGCACGAAACTTCCACGTTACGAGCTGAACCTGGTAGTTGACCTTCTGTAATCCAGGACTTCCTGCAATAAACCACAGCTGTTGAGAAGTATGTTAATTTGGAATTTAAATCCGCTTGAAGTAGGTTTTGCTACTGTGACGCACAATTTCATGTGTTTTGAAAATTTAAATAGACATAATGTCAAGGAGAAACCTTGCAGTTCGATGGACCAGCTTTAAACCAAAATGTGATCAATGTGTTTGTTGAATAGGATAGTGTACATTACCTGTGGGTTCCACCTGTTCCTCCACTTTGTCCAGCTCGCTTGTGATATCACTCCCTGCCCGTGTTATATGTAGGGTGGGTTTAGGATTGCCTCCTGAGCTTCTACAGCTCACATAGGAGTCAGTCAGCTCCTCAAATCTCATCACTGACTTTGTCCCGTTATCTTCTGTCCATGAATCATTGCTGACCAGACGAAGGTCATCAACTGCAACTACAAAAATGAACGAAAAATAATATCATGTATGTTCGAGATTATGCAAAGATGTACACAATGCTCAGACTTTATATTATGTGCAGGTGACCTGAAATCCTATTCATTTCTTTTCATTTTTACAAAATTTGGCTACTGTATTTCCGTAACATTTCCCTCGCAAACTGACATAAGTGTGAGGTATAGATACATGTATTCACCTGTGTAAAGTCAGCATATCATTTTTATATTAAATTGGGTAAAATATACATTTTGATTCTAACTTTGTCTCTGGAGCTATGTTTCTCAATTTATTAATCATTTCATAAAATGGAATGTAATGACATAAAACAACCCGTATCAGGTAATATAAGAATATTGATTGAGCAACTTAAACCAATATATATAATGTTCTGACAATCATGTTTTTTTCAGTATGAACAGCCCGCATGTGCTACCTACATAAATTTACCGTTACAAGAAATATAAGTGAGCATATTAGCAGCATTGTTATTCTTTTCGTAAATAAATAAATGAATGAATGAATGAATGAAAGAAAGAATAGATAAATCAATCAATCAATCAATCAGTCGATCAATCGATCAATCAATCAATCAATCAATCAATCAATCAATCAATCAATCAATCAATCAATCAATCAATCAATCAATCAATCAATCAATCAATCAATCAATCAATCAATAAATCAATCAATCAATCAATCAATCAATCAATCAATCAATCAATCAATCAATCAATCAATCAATCAATCAATCAATCAATCAATCAATCAATCAATCAATCAATCAATCAATCAATCAATCAATCAATCAATCAATCAATCAATCAATCAATCAATCAATCAATCAATCAATCAATCAATCAATCAATCAATCAATCAATCAATCAATCAATCAATCAATCAATCAATAAATCAATCAATCAATCAATCAATCAATCAATCAATCAATCAATTAATCAATCAATCAATCGATCAATCAATCAATCAATCAATCAATTTAGCAATCAATCAATCAATCAATCTAATTAATTGATCAGTCAATCAATCAATCAATCAATTTGTCAATCAATGTTTAGTCAATCAATAATCAATCAATCGGTCAATTAATCAACCAACCAATAAATCAATCATTGATTATAATCTGCTAGCGATGTAAAATGGGTGTCCTGTTATTTCGGACCTCGACTTTTTCGGACTGGTGATTTCGGAAGCCAATCGGGATTTCGGACGGTGATTTCGGACGGTGTGCGGTGAAATCGGACGGTGATTTCGAACGGTGTGTGGTGAATTCGGACGCCTCGGTGAATTCGGACGGTGATTTCGGACGGTGTGCCGTGAATTCGGACGCCTAACTCAGTAGCCCTTTATATTATTACTTTGGTACTAATATCGCTAATTTCGAATGTTGATTTCGGACGGTGATTTCGGACGGTGTTTTCGGACGGTGAGATGTATAAAAAAACATTAACAGAGTACTCTTTTATATGACTATTCCTGTGCTAATTTCAATAATTTCAGACGGTATTATTTATAAGGAAGCCCAATATGTGAAATAAAATATAAAAATAAAAAATATGGAAATATAATTTTATATATACAAATATAGATGTCACATACATAAACTGCTATACAATCTAATATACTCATCTTTATAAACACATCCTTTTTTAAACGAAATATAGATATATATTATTATAAATAAAATGTATATATGTATATTAATATAAGTTATTCTATCTTTGGTTTTGTTGCGGGAAACAGATGGCTCATTAGGAAATTGGAGCCCATGTTGGGACTACTAAAAAAGGAAAAAGGTAATTTGTTTAGTGTGATTTTTTTTATTCTTCATGGGAAAACAATCAATTTAGAATCTCAATAATAAATAAATTGGAGTTTACCAACTATTATTTATGGCGCAGGAATAATTTGAATAACTTGTCCGTATATGATTGTCATAGCGTACTTGTCAGCACCGTTACCAAGGTCGAAACTATGTTATCTTCTTAAACAGTTACGCAGCTTAAGATGTACATATGGCAAATACCCGACAGATTATAATTTTTTTTATAATAAATTATTATCGTGTTGTTTGATTGAAATAGATAGTTACATATAACAACTTAGAAACAGTGCTGACTCAGCATAAAACATTTGTATAATATTTATACAATGGCGGTCCAAAGTCGAAGACGTTGGGCCGACGTTATATAAATGTTATACAAATGTTTTGTGTTTGCTGGGGACATACCGTATGTTCACATAGCCATTTTTTCTCTTCATACAGTCAATGAAAAATAGTTGCTGATTTAGAGTGAATATTTTATGCCCAAACCATCATTTGATTCTGGGCGGGGGCCCTAGGGTAGTGGTTAGCACCGCTGCCTTTCACGCCAGAGTTCGGGGTTCGGTTCCAGGTCTCGGCGGTTTGAAAGAAACAAAAAATGTTTCTTCCCCATCCACGTGTGAAAGTCAGTATTGTGGGGAGCCTCCGTGACCGAGAGGTAGCATGCTCGCCCTCAGACCGCCAGGACTCGAATTTCGAATCCTGTGTCTGGAGGACAGTGTCATCTCAATCATCTCACCATCCTCAGGAGAATCTCCTGGCCCAGTTTAGCCTATATGTGCACAAAGGTGGCCTAAAGCCCGATTCATTTCATTTTTATCATCGGATTCTGCGACAGACTTTATTCCCTATTGTAGCTTGGTATTCTTACGAGCATATATGATCACAGGGTGGATATATAGTATAAGACATTGTTATACAGCGTTAATAAAGCATACAAATTCTATTTCACATTTGTGTGCCCACGACATTTCATTCTCCACTAATTGAGAGGTTAAACCAATGCTGATTTAATGCTGGGCCAGTGTCGCAGACGATGATCGAACATTCACTCGGAACTGTTTCAACGTCTCGTGTTTGCTGTCAGCACGGCGAGTAGCACTTGAGATGTTATTTTTATGAATGATAAATTTGAGCGTAGGGGCCTATTAAAGTTATTGAGTGACTCACTAATCATGCTAATAAGAATTGCAGATAGGAGCAGAAACAAGTTTTTGAACAAGCATACTACTATTGCCTAGCTATTCGCCTTGTTTACAATATGTTTGTTCAACATTAATCACTGTTGATGTGTGACTCCGGTTCGTCTATGCTGGACGCGCGGGCCGTGAATGCAGACACATCGGATCGTTAACCCTCTGCGTCCCGTTAACCATGAAAAAAGACATGTATTCCAAGTCAATTATTTGTTTTAAAAGTTAATATGCATTAAGAATTACTTTGAATCCGATTAAGGGGTTTTGTCAAGTTCATTCCAAAAATCCAAGTAAAACTCGGAAGTGGGTGGGTGGGTGGTTCAAGCCCCAACTCTGAATTCTATTTTTTCGGAAATTTTGTGTTTTTTCGTGTTTTTTTGTGCTGTTTTGATGTTTCAAAATGTTTCAAAAAAAAAATGGATTATGGGGTTGGTGGGTGGGGTCTGACTAATTCGAGTTTTTCTCGGATTTTAGGATTGTTTTTAACTAGACAAAACCCCTAAGGTCAGTTACAAAATCAATTACAAAGTGGAGTGTTGTGTTGTATAATTATAACATAATTATTCGTAGGTTACGATAGGCTTATTGTAGCACGCAGACTGTAAAGGGTCTTAAATCACGACACGCTTTTTCAGCAAGTCATTAACCCTTATTCTGCTGATGATCACAGTCAACCACAGATTTGTATTATAACACGTTATATCTGTAGGTCTGTGCAGTCAACATCCTAAATAAAATATTTTTTGTTCAAATAATTATCATTGTATTATTCTCCGTTAAGAACGTGTTAGGGTTCTAAAAATGATAATTATTATAATAGAAATAGTAAAAAAGGTTTCTTTTGTACCCCTCTGGGCAACAATCCGTCATTCAGATAAAATGTGATAATTAAATGACGGAGGGGTACAATAGAAACTCTTTCCTAAAAAAATATATATAATTTTCATCCATATGAAAATTGTGCTTGTATTATCTTGAACGCAGCGACGAGAGTGAACTTGTATGACCACAAAAGTATGACCGTTGTCTGCGAACTGGGATCTCAAAGGTGTGTGATGTGCATACAAAATACGCCATACAAAATAAAAAATGATACGCCTATGTGACGATGACAAACGTACATATGTATCATTACTGTACCGGACCGGTATAACATTGATTTTTGTATTTCTGAAATGATATGCATAAAAATAAAAAAATGACTATATAACTGTATTAGGTTTCCTTATGCATAATACCGTCCGAAATTATCGATATTAGTACAGGAACTACTAATAGTCATACAAGAGTACTCTGTTATTGTTTTTATACATCTAACCATTCGAAATCACCGTCCGAAATCATCATCTAAAATTAGCGATTTTAGTAACAAAATAGTGATATAAAAGACTACTGAGTTGGGCGTCAGAATTAACCGTCCGAATTCACCGCGGCGTCCGATTTCACCGCACACCATCCGAAATCACTGATAGGCACTCGAAATCACTAGGTCCGAAATGGTCGAGGTCCGAAATCACCGGCAGTCTGTAAAATGAGTTGGTGAAAACTATACGGAATCTTCAGATACGGGATTCGAACATTGTGCTGGATCATTGAGACACCCCTCAGGAATACATAATCAAGCAACATGCTGTGATTTATTTGCTTATTACACACCCATATATGAGCAAAAAACATAATTATAGCTTTGTCCCAGTATTGTTTTAACCTAGGTGCGGTGTAGCCACTCCCACGACTACGATTCGTCAATTTTCGCTGTGTCAGAAGCTGTCATCAAGACTGTAGTTGCGGTGTGGCATGTCCTGCGACGCGAACGTAATGTCTCAATATTGCTTCCTTAACACCCACTAGGGGGCCTACATGGTCACCACTGGGATCTCTGCTACAGCTTATGACGCCGAGTCAATAACAGTCTTTCTGGTGTGACATACTGCCGTCGTAGAACCAGCTTTTCGCAACGATGGGGAGTTTTTGCGATGTGTGGGGGCCTTTTTACAAATGCAGCTGGTTTACTGTTTTTCGTCTATTTTGCTGTCACATCAGAATTTTTTACCTCTTGTTGCGTCTCACAATATCAGCTGCCTGAGACTTTTCATGCTAACTAAAGGTTCCCACACACAGCAAAGACTCCTCGTGATTACCTAAAAACGTGACCGTTTTATTAAAATTTTGTTGATTTATAGTTGAACAACATCCTCCGACATCAGCTTCAACGGAATGCTTTCTCGATGTCCTCTGGTTGCTCACATAGCATTGACCGGACAGACAGTAAGGCATGGAAAAATGGGTTGTATTCCGATATATTATAAAATATTAGCAATGATTTGACCTTTACGTTTGATGAGCGAGTGTAGCTGAAGGTAGACCAACCAGACATCATCAACCAGGCAGATAATTTGTATTCCGCAATATTGTAGCATTTTTGCAGTGACTAGGGAAGATTGGGCTGCTAATCGTGCTAATAACTATGTAAATTCATTTGAACTGGCATTATGCACACTCTTAATATATCACCACATATTAATGCAAATATAGATCATGTATATTTTATGTTCCCATATAAAAATAAGAGTTTCTGCATTTTGTCATTGTGGTGTTGGTTATTAGTGACATGTTGCTGTTCATGCATGCAACCTGAACTGCAAATTGAGATAAAATATGTAACTGGTGTTTGTTTTAATATAGACAATTTTCGTGTTAGTGTACGTACCTGGCACAGTTAGGAAGTGTGTGACGCCCGCCACTGGACCTGAAGCGTCTAGGACCTGGCATGTGTATTCACCGTCATCTTCAACGCGAATGTCTGCCAAATATCAAGCATGACGATTACAATAACACAATGTATCGCTGTAAATCTGTGAATAACATGACCACACCTAAAATCAGGCTCACGTCAAGTACATAATCTGATTATGTGGAGTCCTGAGATACAATTATACCAACAAAGCCACCTGCTAAAGTTTCAATAGATTGACAGGGGTTATTTTTACTTTAATATGACTCTGTTTTTTTAACATACATTATATCAGAAATGCATAACAAGACATGTATCTCTTTTTCTGATGACACCAGAACCAAGTTTATAGGTAAAATAGTTGTTGAGCTACATGCAATTTTGTTGACCTAGTGTCTAAAATCAACAGGCCGGAGCTATACATTTTTCGTTATGCATTTCTGATTATATACTTCCCAAACATTACATTCATATATGGGAAATATTTTCTCAGCTGTAATTTATTTAGTCTTGTTGACTCGGGCTCATGCTTCCCAAGACAAATTGTTTAGTGAATAACATACTACCTTTTAGAATCAAATGAAGTTACAATATATTTGGTTTTCCAATAAATATAATGCATGTATTACGATTTTGTGAACTTATCTCTCATACTAAGATCCAAGTCAGTTGACAATAAACACAGTTTAATTTTAAAGGACGACATATAAAATATCACTAATATGTACTAACCTGTAATACTTAGATCCAGGGAGACAGCGCCGTTGTCCCTGTTCAGGACCACAGCGTGACGACCCGTGCTTCTGAATGGCTCGTTCAGGGTGGACACCGAGTTAATCTTAGCTCCATCTTGGTCACTAGGTGTCAGCTCAGATCGCTTTGTCCACAGGATCTGGTTCGTCCACGGATCGTAAGGACCTGTCACCTGACATGGCAGCACCACGCTGCTGTTTGGTGTGAGACGCTTAACTTCAGACACAGACTCCAGCTGTAAGTCATTACCTGTAAACACAGAGAACACACATAACATGAAACATAGGCATGGGAACATAAACATAATTGAAAAGAACATGAAACATCTGCATGAAGCCATAGTTTAAAAACATGAAACATCTAGATAAAACCATAATTGAAAAAATGGAAACATCTGCATGAAACCATGTTGACAAATACATGTTTGTGTTGCTATTCTCATTCACTGGCTGTCACTTTATTTTTGACTGTCCCACATCTTGATGTAGTTTTTTTTAGCTTTTCCTGGCCACAATGCCTCACTACCTCACTACTTCACCATGATAACCTACACAAAAGATATCATGTGCTGCATGGTAAAATGCCGAGGGGCTTGTGTCTAGGGAACCTATGTAGTTGAGAGTGTACTGCAAAGAAAAAGACATAGTTGACTAGATTGCCTATCGATAGCTGGAGAATACCCTCGCAGGATGTGATCAAAACAAACAGAAGAGGTTATCAGATCGATACGGTGGACGCGATGGACGAGGTGGACAGCAAGGATCCGAGGTCCGGGGGAAATTGATCCCCTCTGAGAGATCCAGGAGGATAGGATAGCTGCCAGGCAAACAACAGTAACTGCTTACTTAAAAGATAATCTTTTACCTTTGTTTGCCTCTTGTGGACTATCTACAATGGCAAACAGCAGTAACAGCTTGTTTGAAAAATGAGCAGATACCACCCTTGGCCTTTGCATAATAAGTTCATATATGCTTGTTGACGGAGCAAACTCATTGAAAGTACTATCACCACCCTGCTAACATTAGTGTCCAGTGTTGAATCCAGAGGAAAACAAGCACCTTAATTAGGTCATAGCCCTGCAGAAGAATCTTCGTCACAACAGCCGAAACCAGACTAGTTTTGGGTTAGGCTGAAACTTACATCGCAGGTGTAAAAGTTATGAGCCAATTAAAACTTCCACTAGACATTATGAAATATAAAGTATATTATACGTATTAAGTTAATATTCAACTTGTTACATTTACAACTAGACTTTTTTTGCAGGTGCTGAACATATTAAAAGTGGTTAACATAAGGTACACTTTAATTATTCTAGACACAATTTGTTAGGTTTGATTATGTGACAAACACACTAAAGCTATGTTGTGTGCGTGCAGCTTTTACTATGTCATCCTCATCGCATACTTTTCTATTGCATTATTTGGCATCACACCGTCACTAGAACACTGGTAATTGCCACTGAGGACAATTAGCACAGGACAGATTTCTGCCGAAAAACAGAAGCAATGGCCACCCACAATGCACGGTAAGGTGTGAAAGAGAGGTCGTTGACGCTGGTTATTGGCTATTGGCACGCGTCACGTGATCGTGATCAGAATTAGGCTGCGTGTCACACCACCTCTAACGGAAACACTGACCTCTCACACCTGTACTGCTAGTTTATCTCAACCTTAATTCCGACACTTTGGTAAATCCTATCCCGTGATACATTATCGTAAAGCATCCAGGACTATCTGACTTGGTTCAAGAACCATGTCAGCGATTTCAAATCGATTGATTGAAACCCGGTCGTCGTTTTGAAAACAGTGACCGGATTCCTAAATGAATTATATTTATATTTGTTTAGGTAAGTACCACCACTTTTTGTCTAAATGAGAGATGCATTTTTGATTAGAAACCTATAATAATTTTTTCTGGATCCGTCATCCTTCTTCTAGTGGCCCATGCTGCGAAGTCCAACTGCTACATCATATTGACTAAATAACGGGCGTGGATTATCTGAATTTGTCACATGATCGAATACACCATTATTGATAGATTGAATTTAACCACTCTTACAATCAAAATCTCATCTGCCAGAATAGGTTTCAAAACAAGTTATGTGTCATATCGTCGCCTCGGAGCTAAAGGATCCTATCTGACACTCGTTAGAGTGGCAGATAGGATCATTTAGCTCCGAAGCGACGATATCCCCTAAGCTCATGATGTAATAATGTTTACGTGCACTATATATATATATAATTATTGTAGAACTAAGTACATGTTTATAAGCAGGATGATTACATGTGGTCCCTTAGATCTTCATGCATTCTTTACGTCACCCAGCTGATGATTAGGAGTCAATATGGGAACTCAAATCCCACATTATTCTTACTCATATGACTAAATTCTGCATATTGAAGCAAGCAAACACGATTAATTTACCTTTCTTAGGTTCAAGTTTTCGTGTTCCTACCGTTCAAGTCCCTAATCTTGTACCAATATTGAACAAATGATGGGTGGCGATTTCCACGGTTTGCTGTGATCCCAACAAAACATGACGCTGATCGTATATTGGACCAATTCTGGGCCACCATCTTCTTCCAGCATTGGTGTAGCCTTAAGCGAACTTCTTGATTTATGTGATGTGATTGCTGACGAGATGTCACTGCGTGCAGATAACGTGATTCATCTAAATGTGCATCTAGCAGACTGATTGCTCTCACACTTTGATGGCCTGGGTCTATTGCACTCGTTTTTTCTCCGTGAGATAATGTGTGATAATGGCACCAGCAGATCCTGATTGATCTAACTGTTCATGTAATTGATCCTTTCATCTCTGGATATCAAAGGACAATGACAAGATTGTGCAGAAAACGTCAGAAAGCAGTATTCACTCACACATCAAAGGACAAGTGCACATATAAAAACAGAGATATGTGTAATCACATAAACAAATATTTGTTTATGTGATTACACATATCTCTGTTTTGATATGTGCACTTGTCCTTTGCTGTGTGAGTGAATACTGCTTTCTGACGTTTTCTGCACAATCTTGTCATTGTCCTTTGATACAGGGAGAAATAACGAGTTCAATAGACCCAGGCCAGCAAAGTGTGAAAGCGATAGCGGTCACCTGGTCATTAGCATTAAGACAGATTAGTGACGCCTAGCGACCACCTGGTCATCAGCAGCCACACAGAAGTGACGCCTAGCGACCACCTAGTTTAGTGTTTGGCGAATGGTTTATCATACATATATACAGTATGTATGATAAACCATTCGTCATATCATTTTCCAGCACAGAGTATTTCCAAGAATGTATAGACAATTATATTTTTTGAATTAAAGGTCACAAATTTTGAAATATGCATCACATATGCATGACATATAAAATATAAAAATAGAATATACAAATACAAATAGAATGCTATATTATGTCGCAAGTATGAATATTCAATACTCAACAACACAATAAGTGAATAGTGCGAGAAACAACGTAATAAAATACAGGCTTATAGTTATATTGCTTGTGGTGTATGCAAAGGGTGCGGTGACATTTGCAAATCACTCAGAGATTTCAGGACTGAAGAAGTGCACAGCTGTGCTAAGGCAAACAGCAGTAACTGATTCTTTCAAAGTAAGTATTTCCTGTAAGTTGTATGTCTTTGTCTGTCTTTCAATTTGCCAGTCTCTGCGTGCATGCGTGTATGGCATCCGTGTATGGCACGAGATGGGTGGCATTATCCATTTAACAGATAAACACCTGACACTGTCAACATGACACGTAAAGACGGAATATATCACTAAATAAGGATGACATTTCAAGGTCACTCACTCCTACAGATGGTCCCGCCAAACACTTAACTAGGTGGTCGCTAGGCGTCACTTTTGTGTGGCTGCTGATGACCAGGTGGTCACTAGGTGTCACTTCTGTCTTAATGCTAATGTATGGTAAGCTCGAATCGCTTCAGGGTACAATTGTTAAAGCTTTTCTTGGTCTGAGTAAGTACTCACATCACTCCAAGTTGCTGACGGCTCTTGATATCTTACCTATTGAAGAGAGTATTAAATCTATGTCCGTAAGCCTGTGGAAAAGGATATTTTTAGTGAATTCACCAGTACGTGGTATGTGCTCATTTTTTATGGCTAAGTATTTATTAACCGGAAAGTACAGTAAATGCACGCTTTTTGGCAGAATACTTGACATGGGTCTATCACCCCTTCTCTCTGCACTCTCAACATTTAAATATACTCAAAAGTATTCTGCTAGAGACGGGGTGGTAGACTCATTGCAAGGCGTGGTGTATAGAGCTGACTTTCTGAATAGAAACTCTACCGCACATATTTTACCTAAATTATTTACCCGCTTTTAATACATATACTGTGATATTTCGTATGTGTGATACGTTTGTATGATTGTAATATACAAGATAATATGTTCTCCTCACTTGTGGGGATTTTAATGAATAAATAATAATAATAATGACCAGGTCACCACTAGGCGTCACTTTGTGTGGCTGGTGATAACCAGGTGGTCGCTAGGCGTCACTTCTGTGTGGCCGGCCACGATAGCTCATAAACTGAATATAAACGTGCTCGAAGCTAAGGTGCAAAGGTTTTGTCAAATGGTTTGTATATACAGTAAAATCTGTCCATACCGGAAAGCATTGAGGATAAAGTTTTATTCCGGTTTGGACAGGTTCCGGTTGGGAGAGGGATTTTGCTTTTGGAGAGGAACAAACAACGATTACTTGTACAATTTGCATAATGGTTATAGTTCAGGATGTGTCGTCGGTACGTCTACAAAGGATAGGTGGATGTATGCAAATAAATGTACGTAATAAAAGACACAATTGTTTAAATATGTTTCATTATATTAAAATAATAAGCACATTGCGTTTTTTTATAAGAATTGCCTTTTTAGCATCTTACTTAATATAACAGTACTTTTTTGTAATTGTGTGTCACATATTTCACACACGGCGCGCATTTGTCATTTTACAAAAAATGATTTTTTAGCGCCTAATCTAAAATAACATTACATTCTTGTAATCGCCAGTCGTACATTTCAAACACGGAGTATAATTTTGCTAACAGCGGAAATTCAGCCCATTTAAATATCAAAGGAGTAAGAGAAGCGGTGTTTTCGATACGGAGTTAATCATATTGCAGCAGTTTTATTTTTTTTAACTTTTTTTATGACGACAACACTCGTTTGTTTGGTAACTTTTGTATATTTTCTGGAATGTATATGACACTGGATATAATACTCCAATACAGTATTATTATGTCATTTAATACAATAATGCCTTGACTAGGAGTCAAAAATAATATAGAAATAATCCAGCGATGAAAGATATATCATTTTTTTTTATATTTTACCTACCGTTAGTTATTTATTTATTGGGTCCGTAACTATTCCATACAGAATAAAGTAATCAAAAAAACATTGTCCAATTTTCGTGAGAATTATGTTTAATGCATTGATATGTTTAGTAATTTACACGAACTTTTAATATTTTATTAGCCAAAGATTTTGTTACAATATTTTATTAACCAATTATTTTATTAATCCATCATGTTGTTAAAATATATTACCAATCTCAAAGTAAAAGCATTGTCTGCTTAACAGTTTCTCTAAGTAGAAAACGGTGTTACCAACACTAACTTCGCAACTTCCCCATTGTATAACCAGATCACAAGCAGGACGTTACGTCACCTTGCCGCCCCCTGTTTAACCCTTATTGCATCGCATGCGATTTTTTTAAAAGGGGTTAATTAGCATTGTTTTTAGTCTAATTAATTCGGAACCAGATAATTATTATGGTATAGACAGGATTATGGTTTGCACAGGATCCGGTATGTACAGGTTGCACTGTATCATGCTCCAAACTATTCAAAGGTTCATGATGGACAGTCATGTCTGTTAACAAACAGTGACGTTTGCAAGTGCGCTTAGAAACAATGGCTAAACATTTATTATCTTTTTACGACTTGAGTGCAATTTTACTAAAGGGAGCTTGCTGTCAGGCGAGCGAGTATTAAGTTATCTCAATGACAAGTACCACACTGTGAGCGACATAATCACATTACCCCGCTCGGGTATTTGATTATACTATTTACCACAATCTGATTAGATGAAGTTTATGTGAGCTGTAAATAGTATAACCATGATGTTCTCTGGTTTTCAACTTCTCATCTTTTCAGCTGTTGATGCAGCAATGATCAACTTAAAAACAACCGATATTGTCAACCCCCTGCCGTTACAGGGTGAGGTATATTTGTTAAATTATGATTAGTTATTTTCTCCTTATATTTGTTTTCACACTGCATTCCCATTATTTTACATGCATATAGTTCGCAAATCAATGACATAATAATACATTAATGACAGTGGTAGCATTAGCTGATATAATTTGCTCCGACCAGTACTTTCCATAGTTATATTAAGTCAGGCTTGCCACTTTATGGATTTTTACGTTTTCTATCGATTTTCATGTTTTAAAATGTAATGACGTTTTTTTTTTCACCTAAGCGGATTTTGAAAAGTATATTTTCACAATCTTAGCCGCTTTTCGGTCCATGCCGAATATAGTTATTATTGATATTAAATATATGTGTTTAATTATGCAATTATGTTTAAATAAAGTTCAATGTAGCGTTAAATTGTCCAAGGAAGCAACAGTGTATGGTGGCGTATATTAATTTAAAAAATATCAGTTTTTATGTAGACTGGGCACACCTTGATTTTAAGTACTTCTGGGACTGGTGTAGCACCTTGACCTGTTGACTGCACTAGTTGTCAATGTGTGGGTTTATCTTCCCCCCTTCAGGCGATATGTACAGCATCTTTATCTGTCGTTCTATGTGTGATTGTTGATGTAGCGGCCACACGCAACCCGTCCAAACAAACACGCCACAAAGACTAAAATATAAGTCCTCACTGCAATACAATGACAAACAGCAGTAACGTGTTACTTGAAAAGTAAGCAGTTACTGTGGTTTGTATTTGCATGCACGGCATAACCTTCAGTTGTAAGGCACACACGTTAAACTATTGCAGACTCAATGTTGGGCCTGAATCAACATTGTCGCACCATCATTGATTCAGCAGCAGTAAAGCCTCGTCTCTGCTGGAATGGTCCAGTAGCCATATCCGTATTATCCATTAATAGGTCCTATCTTGGTCATGTAAGAGTGGACGCTCTACTAGAATGGTAGACACACTCATGTAATATTGTACGCTCTTGTGCGATGTTATCTGAGACACTCAAATGTATGTACTATTGAATTAATTGTATTTTGTATAGTTGTGTACGGGCCGATGGCCTCTCAAATAAACTTTTTGTATTCGTATTCGTCTTCGAATATAAAAGTTCAGCTCAGTTCTAACTACAACGCATCTTCCTGACAGCCAGGCTCGCTGCTTTCGATGTCGCAGACCGAGCCTTGCTGAATCAGTGTTATCACCCACCTATTGGGGTAGGGAGGATGATTTAGATATTGAATATTCATTATTTTTTCAACCAAATGCCAACTTAATGTTGGCCCACTGTCTGCGACATTGGTTCAACATTAATCCAACCCTGCCGCATGTAACGTCTTGTGTCTGGTGAGATGTGGTGGGAGCTGTCTGTGATACTTCCTGTGAAATTCTCGGCCACCAGACATGTGCTGCTTATTTCAGGGCCGGCGTCGTAGACAGTGGCCCTGAATTAAAACAGCAATAATGCCAGAGGTCAAACTTGGGTCAAACAGAAAAAATCTTTCTTGAAAGTCCCCACTCCAATAGATGGTTTTAACACTGATTCAGCAAGGCCTCGGTCTACGACCTCGGGAGAAGCGAGCCTTGTGTGGGAAGATGACTACAACATAGCCAGAACTAAACTTAGCAGAATAGTTGTCGGTGGCAAAATTGTTGTTAAGTATTAGTTGATAAATTTATATTTAAAGGACATTAATAAAGGAATTTTGTTTTCACACATATTCGTCACCAGCACGCGAACGGGGTAGAGGGTTTTAAAAAATGCTGCTTTGTCTTAGCTGGGAAGCTGAACTTATGTCATGTACCGCAGCCATAGCATCACATTGTTTAAACATAAACGCAGGTGAAGCTGTCCATTCTATAAATGTGAAGATCCACTCTTTTCAGCTGAGACGTCTTTGCTCGTTATCTGACCCGACAAAAAGGACTAGATAATGGGATTGGCGGAGCGGCACCTGGTGGTGAGAGGGTCATAGGGATCAAACCCTCCTCTTCCTCTCCCTAAAAAGCATCCCCATCTAACCATGCTAACCCAAACCACTCCCCAAAGTAACACCCGCCCAAGGGATTACTGCCTTATCACTCTGTGAAAACCCGCCTCGGGACACGCTCGTTTGCCTTGCATCTGGATAAGTCACCATAATAGACGATCCACCACAAGTAAATGTTTATCCAATGCCAGCGCGGCATCGAACCAGCATTGACTAACGTCCACAAGACATCATTAATGTGGTGAGATAACTGAATAGCGAGTCTCCAGCAATCATGAGACCCAATGTTGGTTTAGTGTTGGCCTACCGTCTGCAACGCTGGCCCAACACTGAACGAAAATTGAGTCATACTACGCTGGCCTATTCATGAATTCACGTGACCTTTATACTATTTATTATTGGCGAACATTATTTTAAAAAAATAATAAAAAGGAATCAATGTGAACAGACAATGTGCTTTAAAATAGCCTCAAAACTTATCAAACTATTTTCGATTATTTTAGCACAGACAAAATCACACCGTGATACCCACAAAGAAGCTTTAAATTCTGATCAGAAATGACACTTTTATTGAGAATTACCTAAGCCAAATAGCCGTCATAATTTTTAGATTACAATAAGTGGATAAATACACTTTAAACGTCTGGCTAAAATGAAATGATTACTTAATAAAGAGTAAAGTACAAAGATGATGGTGCTCATCCTTATGGGAATTCAAAATGTAACATTGTATACTACTCTTTGAAATTCTAGATTAAATGTTTTATATTTTTCCACAAAATTACAATCACACAGTGCAGAATGTCAAAATGCTGGTTTCGCTGCTCTGTAAATGGATCTTGATGGCATTATTACTGTGAGCTGAGTGATTCCAGGACGAATGTGTGGAGTTTATCTGCTGATTAAGAAACCTACACATCTGTGTCTACTAGAAGTATGCTAAGCCAGTGTATGAAATATCATTCTGTTGAAATAACGTGTCTTGTAAATGGCCTGTTACCAGTCTAGAGACCTAGTCTATATCAACTGGAAGGTATGTTTGCTCTCATTGTGTAATGTATCATTAATCCTGTGATGGTTTAATGTTGGGCTAGTGCTGCTAAAAGTGGCCAACGTTAAACCAACATAATCGATCTCTTTCTTTTCTGAGTGATCGTTGAGCTTTAAATTTAAATCACTTTTTAAATTTAAATCACTCGCTATCCAATTTTTTCGGAAACTCGCTTCTAAAAAAAACTAAAAAATATTTTGCCATGGCTGGTGAATTCAAATGCATTATTTCAAGTGCCAATATGAGATTACAAAAGGTTTTCAAAAAGCCAAATCTATTGTATATCATCAGAATAATACAAGTGCTACCTTTTTTAAGAAATTATACAGCATTATTTGTGTCCACTGGATTGTTTTATTCCGTGGTAATTCCTTAAGTTTTAGCCCCAGATGCACTGTTTTCTTTCGAGATATGTCAGTTTCAATTTTTCTAATGTATTGTCAGTCATTTTTACAATCAAACCTGCCGTACATGCACGCCATTAGCCTGATCGCTTAGTCCATATATGTATATTATCTTTGGTACCTAAAGGTAACTATGTTTGATATTATAATTATACACACCATCACCAACAGTACACATCTGTGTCCACAATATTTATTTTCGTCCGGTATTATGTATTATTTCGTGGATGTAGCTAGAGAAGGGCGGAGGTGAGAGGTGGTGATATTCCCTCCAAGTGAATAATGGACACGCAGGAGTGGATGATACATCTCACAGGGACATCTCGGCTCGTCTAACGAAGACGTACCACCGTGCCTTGCAGAAATGTTTTATTCAAGAATGATATATGGCGGCCATGTGAACCTTTAATAGCTGGCTGTGCGTCCTGGATCCGTGTTAGAGCTCTATCCAGACGGATACATGATGTTACAACATGTCTGACATCGTGTCTGGATCAGAGATTGGTATGTAAATTGTGTCAAATGAAGAAGGTGTTAGTCGAGCATCTTTTGCATTGAACAATTGCTAGATTGTCCATTACAGCACGTAAAAAGATCTGCACAATCTTGTCATTGTCCTTTAATACAGGGAGATATAGCGAGTTCAATAGACCCAGGCCATTAAAGTGTGAAAGCAATAGCGGTCACCTGGTCATTAGCATTAAGAGAGAAGTGACGCCTAGCGACCACCTAGTTTAGTGTTTGGCGAATGGTTTATCATACATATATACAGTATGTATGATAAACCATTCGTCATATCATTTTCCAATTATAATTTTTGAATTAAAGGTCACAAATTTTGAAACATGCATCACATATACATGACATATAAAATATAAAACTATGTATATACAAATAGAATGCTATATTATGTCGCAAGTATGAATATTCAATACTCAACAACACAATAAGTGAATAGTGCGAGAAACAACGTAATAAAATACAGGCTTATAGTTATATTGCTTGTGATGTATGCAAAGGGTGCGGTGACATTTGCAAATCACTCAGAGATTTCAGTACTGAAGAAGTGCACAGCTGTGCTAAGGCAAACAGCAGTAACTGATACTTTTAAAGTAAGTATTTCCTGTAAGTTGTATGTCTTTGTCTGTCTTTCAATTTGCCAGTCTCTGCGTGCATGCGTGTATGGCGTCCGTGTATGGCACGAGATGGGTGGCATTATCCACTTAACAGATAAACACCTGACACTGCCATCATGACACGTAAAGACGGAATATATCACTAAATCAAGATGACTTATCAAGGTCACTCACTCCTGCAGATGGATCCGCCAAACACTTAACTAGGTGGTCGCTAGGCGGCACTTCTGTGTGGCTGCTGATGACCAGGTGGTCGCTAGGTGTCACTTCTGTCTTAATGCTAATGTATGGTAAGCTCGAATCGCTTCAGGGTACAATTGTTAAAGTTTTTCTTGGTCTGAGTAGGTACTCTCATCACTCCAAGTTGCTGACGGCTCTTGATATCTTACCTATTGAAGAGAGTATTAAATCTATGTCCGTAAGCCTGAGGAAAATAATATTTTTAGTGAATTCTCCAGTACGTAGTCTGTGCTCATTTTTTATGTCTAAGTATTTATTAACCGAAAAGTACAGTAAAAGTACGCTTTTTGGCAGACTACTTTGCATGGGTCTGTCACCCCTTCTCTCTGCACTCTCAACATTTAAATATACTCAAAAGTATTCTGCTAGAGACGGGGTGGTAGACTCATTGCAAGGCGTGGTGTATAGAGCTGACTTTCTGAATAGAAACTCTACCGCACATATTTTACCTAAATTATTGACCCGCTTTTAATACATATACTGGGATATTTCACATCTGTAATACGTTTGTATGATTGTAATATACAATATATTATGTTTTCCTCACTTGTGGGGATTTTAATGAATAAATAATAATAATAATGACCAGGTGACTGCTAGGCGTCACTTCTGTGTGGCTGATGATACCCAGGTGGTCGCTAGGCGTCACTTCTGTGTGGCCGGCCACGATAGCTCATAAACTGAATATAAACGTGCTCGAAGCTAAGGTGCAAAGGTTTTGTCAGCTTGTTTGTATATACAGTAAAATCTGTCCATACCGGAATGCATTGAGGATGAAGTTTTATTCCGGTTTGAACAGGTTCCGGTTTGGACAGGGTTTTTGCTTTTGGAGAGGAACAAACAACGATTACTTGTACAATTTGCATGATGGTTATAGTTCAGGATGTGTCGTCGGTAGGTCTACAAAGGATAGGTGGATGTAGGCAAAGAAATGTATTTAATAAAGGCACAATTTTTTCACCATATTAAAAAAATAAGTACATTGCGGTTTTTTATAATAATTGACTTTTTAGCATCTTACTTAAAATAACAGTACTTTTTCGTAATTGTGTGTCACATATTTCACACACGGCGCGCATTTGTCATTTTACAAACATTGATTTTTTAGCGCCTAATCTAAAATAACATTACATTCTTGTAATCGCCAGTCGTACATTTCAAACACGGAGTATAATTTTGCTAACAGCGGAATCAGCCCATTTAAATATCAAAGGAGTAAGAGAAGCGGTGTTTTCGATACGGAGTTAATCATATTGCAGCAGTTTTATTTTTTTTTAACTTTTTTTATGACGACAACACTCGTTTGTTAGGTAACTTTTGTATATTTTCTGGAATGTATATGACACTGGATATAATACTCCGATACAGTATTATTATGTCATTTAATACAATAATGCCTTGACTAGGAGTCAAAAATAATATAGGAATAATCCAGCGATGAAAGAATATGGCATTTTTTTTTTATATTTTACCTACCGTTAGTTATTTATTTATTGGGTCCGTAACTATTCCATACAGAATAAAGTAATCCAAAAACATTGTCCAACTTTCGTGAGAATTATTTATGTTTAATGGCATTGATATGTGTATTAATTGACACGAACTTTTAATATTTTATTAGCCAACGATTTTGTTACAATATTTTTTTAACCAATTATTTTATTATTCCATCATGTTGTTAAAATATATTACCAATCTCAAAGTAAATGTGTTGTCTGCTTAACAGTTTCTCTAACGAGAAAACGGTGTTACCAACACTAGCTTCGCACCCTCCCCATTTTATAACCAGATCACAAGCAGGACGTTACGTCACCTTGCCGCCCCCTGTGTAACCCTTAGTGCATCGCATGCGATTTTTTTAAAGGGGGTTAATTAGTATTGTTTTGAGTATAATTAATTCGGAACCAGATAATTATTATGGTATAGACAGGGTTATGGTTTGCACAGGGTCCGGTATGTACAGGTTGCACTGTATCATGCTCCAAACTATTCAAAGGTTCATGATTTACAGTCCTGTCTGTTAACAAACAGTGACGTTTGCAAGTGCGCATAGAAACAATGGCTAAACATTTATTATCTTTTTACGACTTGAGTGCAATTTTACTAAAGGGAGCTTGCTGTCAGGCGAGCGAGTATTAAGTTATCTCAATGACAAGTACCACACTGTAAGCGACATAATCACATTACCCCGCTCGGGGATTTGATTATACTATTTACCACAATCTGATTAGATGAAGTTTATGTGAGCTGTAAATAGTATAACCATGATGTTCTCTGGTTTTCAACTTCTCATCTTTTCAGCTGTTGCTGCAGCAATGATCAACTTAAAAACAACCGATATTGTCAACCCCCTGCCGTTACAGGGTGAGGTATATTTGTTAAATTATGATTAGAGTTTTTCTCCTTATATTTGTTTTCACACTGCATTCCCATTATTTTACATGCATATAGTTCGCAAATCAATGACATAATAATACATTAATGACAATGGTAGCATTAGCTGATATAATTTGCTCCGACCAGTACTTTCCATAGTTATATTAAGTCAGGCTTGCCACTTTATGGATTTTTACGTTTTCTATCGATTTTCATGTTTTAAAATGTAATGACGTTTTTTTTTTTCACCTAAACGGATTTTGAAAAATATATTTTCACAATCTTCGCCGTTTTTCGGTCCATGCCGAATATAGTTATTATTGATATTAAATATATGTGTTTAATTATACAATTATGTTTAAATAAAGTTAAATGTAGCGTTAAATTGTCCAAGGAAGCAACAGTGTATGGTGGCGTATATTAATTTAAAAAATATCAGTTTTTATGTAGACTGGGCACACCTTGATTTTAAGTACTTCTGGGACTGGTGTAGCACCTTGACCTGTTGACTGCACTGGTTGTCAATGTGTGGGTTTATCTTCAGCCTTCGGGTAATTTGTACAGCATCTTTATCTGTCGTTCTATGTGTGATTGTTGATGTAGCGGCCACACGCAACCCGTCCAAACAAACACGCCACAAAGACTAAAATATAAGTCCTCACTGCAATACAATGACAAACAGCAGTAACGTGTTACTTGAAAAGTAAGCAGTTACTTTGGTTTGTATTTGCATGCACGGCATAACCTTCAGTTGTAAGGCACACACGTTAAACTATTGCAGACTCAATGTTGGGCCTGAATCAACATCGTCGCACCATCATTGATACAGCAGCAGCAAAGCCTCGTCTCAGCTGGAATGTTCCAGTAGCCATATCCGTATTATCCATTAATAGGTCCTATCTTGGTCATGTAAGAGTGGACGCTCTACTAGAATGGTAGACACACTCATGTAATATTGTGCGATGTTATCTGAGACACTCAAATGTATGTACTATTGAATTAATTGTATTTTGTATAGTCGTGTACGGGCCGATGGCCTCTCAAATACTTTTTGTATTCGTATTCGTTTTCGAATATAAAAGTTCAGCTCGGTTCTAACTACAACGTTGCCAGAACTAAATCTAACAGAATAGTTGTCGGTGGCAAAATTGTTGTTAAGTACTAGTTGATAAATTTATATTTAAAGGACATTAATGAAGGAATTTTGTTTTCACACATATTCGTCACCAGCACGCAAACGGGGTAGAGGGTTTTAAAAAATGCTGCTTTGTCTTAGCTGGGAAGCAGCCGTAGCATCACATTGTTTAAACATAACGCATGTGAAGCTGTCCATTCTATAAATGTGAATATTCACTCTTTTTCAGCTGAGACGTCTTTGATCGTTATCTGACCCGACAAGAAGGACTAGATAATGGGATTGGCGGAGCGGCACCTGGTGGTGAGAGGGTCATAGGGATCACGGCTAAAACCCTCCTCTTCCTCTCCCTAAAAAGCATCCCCATCTAACCATGCTAACTCAAACCACTCTCCAAACTAACACCCGCCCAAGGGATTACTGCCTTATCACTCTGTGAAAACCCGCCTCGGGACACGCTCGTTTGTCTTGCATCTGGATAAGTCACCATAATAGACGATCCACCACAAGTAAATGTTTATCCAATGCCAGCGCGGCATCGAACCAGCATTGACTAACGTCCACAAGACATCATTAATGTGGTGAGATAACTGAATAGTGAGTCTCCAGCAATCATGAGACCCAATGTTGGTTTAGTGTTGGCCTACCGTCTGCAACGCTGGCCCAACACTGAACATTGAGTTCAGTGTTGGCCTATTCATGAATTCACGTGACCTTTATACAGTTTTTTATTGGCGAACATTATTTTAAAAAAATAATAAAAGGGAATCAATGTGAACAGACAATGTGCGTTAAAATAGCCTCAAAACTTATCAAACTATTTTAGATTATTTTAGCACAGACAAAATCACACCGTGATACCCACAAAGAAGCTTTAAATTCTAATCAGAAATGACACTTTTATTGAGAATTACCTAAGCCAAATAGCCGTCATAATTTTTTGATTACAATAAGTGGATAAATACACTTTAAACGTCTGGCTAAAATGAAATGATTACTTAATAAAGAGTAAAGTACAAAGATGATGGTGCTCATCCTTATGGGAATTCAAAATGTAACATTGTATACTACTCTTTGAAATTCTAGATTAAATGTTTTATATTTTTCCACAAAATTACAACCACACAGTGCAGAATGTCAAAATGCTGGTTCCGCTGCTCTGCAAATGGATCTTGATGGCATTATTACTGTGAGCTGAGTGATTCCAGGACGAATGTGTGGAGTTTATCTGCTGATTAAGAAACATACACATCTGTGTCTACTAGAAGTATGCTAAGCCAGTGTATGAAATATCATTCTGTTGAAATAACGTGTCTTGTAAATGGCCTGTTACCAGTCTAGAGACCTAGTCTATATCAACTGGAAGGTATGTTTGCTCTCATTGTGTAA
>OZ024910.1:67316263-67325473 GCA_964017125.1 Flabesymbios commensalis | reverse complement strand
GTATATGCACGCCATTAGCCTGATCGCTTAGTCCATATATGTATATTATCTTTGGTACCTAAAGGTAACTATGTTTGATAGTATAATTATACACACCATCACCAACAGTACACATCTGTGTCCACAATATTTATTTTCGTCCGGTATTATGTATTATTTCGTGGATGTAGCTAGAGAAGGGCGGAGGTGAGAGGTGGTGATATTCCCTCCAAGTGAATGATGGACACGCAGGAGTGGATGATACATCTCACAGGGACATCTCGGCTCGTCTAACGAAGACGTACCACCGTGCCTTGCAGGAATTATTTATTCAACAATGATATATGGCGGCCATGTGAACCTTTAATAGCTGGCTGTGCGTCCTGGATCCGTGTTAGAGCTCTATCCAGACGGATACATGATGTTACAACATGTCTGACATCGTGTCTGGATCAGAGATTGGTATGTAAATTGTGTCAAATTAGAAAGGTGTTAGTCGAGCATCTTTTGCATTGAACAATTGCTAGATTGTCCATTACAGCACGTAAAATAACCATCACCGGGATATATGGCGGATCTGGATCAGATGGAAACGGTATGAATTTGGACAGACATAAAGTCTCATAGAAAAACAACAGGACAGAGCGTGAGAAGATGTACTGTTTGGATACAGTGATCCACAAGGTAAAGTTGGTATAAATTACTTAGTGACAACGCATTGCAATTATTGTTGAGCGACATATTTATCGCACTCAAAACCGTTATCGATATAACATATCCAGATATATCGAGAAGTACATGTATGAAATGTGTAATAATGAAATAAAATGTAATGCAATGCAAAAATGTAAACGCCCATATGCGATGTGAAGCACTGGAATGCAATGCAATGTAATGCAATGCAATGCAATACAATGCAATGTAATATAATGCAATGCAATGCAATGCAATGCAATGCAATGCAATGCGATGCAATGCAATGCAATGCAATGCAATACAATGCAAAGCAATATAATGTTATGCAATGCAATGCAATGCAATGCAATGCAATGCAATGCAATGCAATGCAATGCAATGCAAGGCAAGGCAATGCAATGCAATGCAATGCAATGCAATGCAATGCAATGCAATGCAATGCAATGCAATGCAATGCAATACTATGGAGTGCAAATCATACAATGCAATACAATGCAAGGTGATTTGCAATGCAATGCATTCTAATTTATTATACAATGCAGCACTATACAATGTAATGTGATGCGAGGTAAAGGGGTGCAGTAAAATAGATGCATTTAATGGTCCTGAGTCAGTTGGGAGGAAAGTTTTGTACATAAGTTTTATTTCCTCACATTTGAGCATAACGTTATTTAGAAAACAAATACTTTAGTTTCTCAAAGGAGAATTACAAGACTATGCACGACACTATTTGCCACACTTTTGACCTTACCTACATTTGTGTACATTTCTTGACATTTGGATGAAGCACAATGATATCCACTCTTACGTTTCTATTGTTTAGATTTTATTATCATATCTTGTAATAGCTTTCACAGTAACACAATCATACAATCAAATGTCAAATATATAACAGACGTGTGGTAATAGATGTGCATAGGACGCCTAGTTTTATATAATTGCTTAAGAAATTGGTTTATTTCATGAATTTATACACAATCTTATCGATATGAATGAGTAAAACACACGTCAGACTGTCGTTGTATCTAATTTGAGCCAGAGTCGCAGGGTGGGCCCGGATGTTGTGGTTAACAATCGGAGGGAATGTGTACCGTGTTTTTTCATACATTCGCTGATTAATCTGTTTGTTTAAAAAAATAATTACCATGTACTAGTGTCTAGAAAATCTGCCAGCAAAACTGGACGTCTGTTCAATAATGTATCAATGTTTATCACAGCTGAATTAGTGTCTCTTCCAGGTACCACTACCTAAATTTGGGGTTGCTTGACCAATTTTGCAGAGCGTCTGGCCATAGTTTCAAGGTAAGTGGAATTATGGAATACGGGAAGCACATAAAACATACTACGTTAATTCTGTCACACAAAGTATTAAACTGTTTGCATGAATATTGAGAAAACACTGGCTCTGATTTATGCAGGATTGAATTGTTAACATGCATATGCGTAGTACAAAAGAGAGAGAGAGTATGAAAGAGGGAGTGTGAAAGGGAGAGTAAGAAAGAATTAGAAAAAAGTTGTTTTTTTAATATAGATCGGTTGTGCCGATAGAGTGGTTGATCTAGGATTATGTAACCTGTTTCTCTTGATGGATTGTACATTGATACAGCTGTGACATTTTAATCAACATTTTGCACGCTTGAATCTGACACCAGCGGTTGAAATCGCAAATTACTTTTCATCCACTTGATTTGCATCGCGCTGGAATGATGACTTCCAACTGAATTAAATTATGCAGATTTTTATGGATGTTGCTATATGGAAGTCAATTTTTTTTTTTTAATCAGACTGATTGAAGTCGATATGTAGAATCTCATATTACCTTTAATAAAAATAGCGTAAAAACATATTATTCACGAGTCAACCTTGTTAATGCGCAGAACTAGATGCTTCCTAGACACAAATAATTAACACACGAGCTGTCACTGTAAAGGTAATTTATACTGAGTTAAACCAGTATCTGGACGCATTTAGGTGAAATTAGCTTTTTAACACTTCTGTCACATTGTGTGCTATATGATGTATTTTGACTATAACAAGAGAAAGGAAGACGTTATGACCAGATAGCTTGGATTATGGGGGTTAAAAGTATTCATTTTCTGAATTAATTCGGCATTTTGTCCCCAAATTACATACTTGGATCAATCAAGATGGACGACAACATTAATAATTTCATTCAAATACACTGACTATATTATCATTCAAATTTACTTCTTATTTCTCCCAATAAAAAATGCAATTTCTCTTTATAAAATGATTGATAAATCCATGATATAGACCTAATTGGCGCAGTGCTAATAATCACCACGTGGAAGGATGTTGTGAACGTATGATGTTGTTTAAAACCAACGAATACAACGAGCCCGGTGTTTTTTAATGTTAGGTCAACGTCACAGAATATGTCCCAGCATTAAAACAACATAAGCTCATTCAAAAGATGTCCCAACATTAAAGAAGCCTAGGCTCGCTGTGTCGTGCGTTCTCGCAGCCTGCCAACCTTCGCCCTGTTTCACCAGCCACACAACTCATGTATGCATAATAACGTATCATAGTGCTCTGATTACCATATAATACAGCAGGATCAGAACCAACCTGCACTAAATGCACCCTACTAATGCAAATTCAGCATAACTTGACAATGTATGTAAATAGCTGTTTTATTTTTGTCTTTTTTTTCTAAATAAGCAGCACATGTCAATTAGTAATGTGAATTTAAATGTCAATAATATTGAACTGAGCTTTAAATGAGTTTTGCCATTTTTGTAATGTGTGTTGGTAAGGTGATATACATGTCTGAATATGTCTCCGATGTTAATATATGTTCTCCCAAAGTTCAGATTCGTGTTCATATGCAATATTACTTTACCATGTTGTATATGACATACTATTTTATATAGCTCACATATCATCAGGAATGCGCATCTGTATTATTCATTGCTGATATTATCTAATACGAAACGTTCACATTCACAGAAATAAAAAATACGATGAAGTAGTAAGACAACAAACAATTAGAATATTTAGCGATAAAAAATAATACTGAGAAAAATCCATGAGTAATTTTCTACCGCAAGAAGAGGATTTAAAGAAAACAATTATAGCAGTTATTACAAGTGGAAAACCATGTTAAAATTACAGAAGCATCCATACCATTATCACGATTACAATCAATGTGTTTTATGTTATAGATAGATTCTATATACATTTATCAATCTATATAGGGTAATCCACATATTTAGACTATAATATTTATCTACAACAATATAACAGTTGAAGGATCAATTTGGTCGAGATTAGACCTGAAGTAGAGCACGGTGTGTTAACCCTTTGACTTCCAGGCCGGGGTGCATGCCAGGATCCAGATATACTGGTGTAGGAGTTCTATTTTTCGTCATTTGAAGCTGGAATTGCTGACGCAATTTCCAGCTTCAAATGACGAAAAATACATAAATGTAGTATATATTTGACGAAAATTTGTGTCATTTTATGGTTACGTTCATTGACGAATGACGATGGAAATTTCCGTCATGTATGGTAGTGAAAAGTTTAACGTTGCATTTGAACATAGTACATGTATATATTTGCCCCGGAGTATTACTATTTCTTTATAAAATGTTGTCCATATAATTTATAAGAGAACATTCTTTGCTACTCGGTTTTTCATATCACAGGACAATCTAAATTTAAAAATACCAGTGCTGATCCAGATTCGTGTGGTGGTGACGCCCAGCGAGCACTAGACGCTGGACTTATGCTGGGTGAATGTTAGGCCTACGTGATCCATGTTGCTTCATCGTCTACGACGCTGGCTCAACGATACCAGTGGCGGATCCAGGAATTGACATACAGGGGGGCGCCGATTTTTTGCAATAATTTATCCACATCATAGATGGCAATTATATGCCCTAGAGGGGTCCGGCGGAAAATTTTGAAATCTAAGACCTCAAATGACGCATTCTGGACCATATTTCGTCAGAAATATGGTAGTTTTTTTGTTTTTAAGACTCTGAACGGGGGGGGGGGGTGGCGCCGGCTGCGCCCCCCTCTGGATACGCCGCTGGATACGCCATCATCGGTAAATGTATCGTGAGTGTTGGGGATGCATAGGCAATTAGCAGGGATCAGTAAAACAATCTGACTAATTAAATTTAAAATCCTAAATTAGAACCCTGACCTTTATACATGAAGGTACACCATTTACGAATTAATTTGACATGCATGTTTAAGTTGCCATGACATAAAGTGTGAACATTGTTATACAGGGTACAGAAAACACAAAGTTGGTTATAATTATGTTTCCCATAAGAATATAATCTTTCCCAACAGATTATACGACCTGTTGAGATTCTAACAGTCGTAATAAAATCTCATTGATTCCTTCTTGATTGAAATAGTGTACTTCGAAATCACAAATAACGTTAAGACAGTCCAAAACATCGTGTAGATATCTATTGGCCCGACATATGCAACGGTGTCTGACATAAAATAAACATTGTGTTCTCTTCAGAACCGGATTGACTCAACGTTCGACATACATGGGGTTTACGTCTCATGTTTGACCAAACGATGCCTCAACGTGTTTGGGCGCGAATCCACATCTATTCAATGTCCCCTGTAAGTTGTTATGGTTCAGCCTTTCGTCCTTTGCACGCATCGTGTCGTGGTTTTGTTGTTCAGTTTTCAGCATCTGGCATGTTGGCACGCAAACCGCCAGTTAATCTGCCAGCAAAAACACCCTGTATAAATAACCATTATCTAGAGCTTCATGCGTGGCGCGTGGGTCACTATCTTTAAATGCTGGGTTATATCATTATTTGTTCTCTGTGGCTTTGCAGGCATTGTCTCTACAGACGCAACATGTGGGGCACATTTTTACCAGGCCATTGTGAGTCATTAAGGGGTCATTAAGATAACAGTATTATGAATCAAGCGTCGGTTAAGGCGTGATAAACAGTAGGATTGAGAAAAAAATACATTGAAATTGCCGCCTTAATCCTTACAGAGCGGGGATTGAGTTTTAAATCTAACGTCAGTCGACGTCAGATTATGACGTTTTTAGTCGATCCCCGTGCTGTAAGGGTAAGAAGATTTATAATGGCCGTAGACACATTACATAGGTATTCAAATGCAGCAGAAAGAGCTGACTAAGACATTTATGATCATTTGCAAATGAAAAAAAAAATTGATATCCATGGTTTATAAAAAGTATTTCAGCGCTTCAAGGGTTAAAATCCAGCTAATTGTTCTCATTTGTATTCATCCTGGAGATGTGAAGATTAATAAAAATAACCTGATTTAAAATATATAGAGGTATGCTGCAAACGCCGCTATTGTGAAGGATCTTAACACATTTTGTTCAAAAACTTATTTGGTTAGAAATATGTCATGTTATGTGCGTAAATGTGGTGAGAGAGCTTAAAGGGTTAAGGTAAGGTTGTTTGTGTGCGCGCTGCAAAACAATAAACTACCTGCATTTCATTCATTTCATTCATTATTATTTTGCGCTGGGGAAGCAATGCAGCGTCGCCTACTTGGCCTAAATGGAAACCCATATAACTCACTCACTCACTCACTCACTCACTCACTCACTCACTCACTCACTCACTCACTCACTCACTCACTCACTCACTCACTCACTCACTCACTCACTCACTCACTCACTCACTCACTCACTCACTCACTCACTCACTCACTCACTCACTCACTCACTCACTCACTCACTCACTCACTCACTCACTCACTCACTCACTCACTCACTCACTCACTCACTCACTCACTCACTCACTCACTCACTCACTCACTCACTCACTCACTCACTCACTCACTCACTCACTCACTCACTCACTCACTCACTCACTCACTCACTCACTCACTCACTCACTCACTCACTCACTCACTCACTCACTCACTCACTCACTCACTCACTCACTCACTCACTCACTCACTCACTCAATCACTCACTCACTCACTCACTTACTCACACACTCACTCACTCACCGCCGCACTCACTCACTTATTCACTCACTGACCTCAGCACTCACTAAATCACTCACCGCCGCACTCACTCACTCACTCACTCATTCACAATCATAATATTTTTGAAATTTGTTTCACGTCACCATCCTTTTTACCATTGCATTATGGAAAACTAAATTAGAAGGACATATATTAAGCCCTCTAGAAGATCAATGGTTGCCAAACGCCTTAAATGGTGGACCAGAATATATGGCTTAGACATTTGCAGTATTAAGCAGGATTCTATTAGAAAGAACAATGCGTTTACCCTATGTTGTTTTTTAACCTTTGACGCTGGCCCACCATTAAAATCATATTGTGTCAACGCATCGTGTTACCTTAGTAGTTATAGCTGATTAGAGGAGAGCTCACCTTTTAATGGACGTTTCACGTGTTATCTGAGTCTAATGGACGGCTTCTTTATTTCAAGCTCCCTTTGTCTCAGTAAAATAACGTCAAACACGTGTCTGGTGTATTGTTAATGCCTTAATCTAAAGATGGTCTTTCGCAGTGTTATTTTCCGAATGAAGTAAACTCTACTGCTCGCTTCATCATTTTTACGGACTAAACTATAAGCATGATAATACTGGAAGGGTTTCACAAAGACAAATATTTTTCTTCATTTGAATGTGAGAAATACGACAGAAATTGTCACACTTACTTTAAAAAAAAATCAAATCACCACCTTCTGATGGCCAGAGGATCCATATCAGCCATCTCACACACGATGCGTAACATTTTACAATTCTTGGATTTTCACTTGCTTTTTCCATTTCCCGTCTTCTCCAGATGAATGACATCCCTGATTACAGGAGACATGCCAGACCTTTCCCTCTTTTTTTGCGTTGGCGATAAGAAAAAAAGAGCCTGTGACGGATTACACAGTAGTTCTTAACATTGCAGAATGTGGCTATTCACAGCGTGTGATTTTCTACGGCAACTAACGTTTTCTATGACAACTAAAATGCACGCGTGACGTCAGCCTATTTTGAAACCATCCTGGTGAGATGTTCATGAACTGTTCATCAACATTCATGAATAGTTTATGAATGTTCGTGAAGAAAAATCTATGAACGTTCATGAACGTTCATGAATATTCTTGAACAACAAATGAGACTTTCATGAAAGTTCATGAGCTCATTAACTTATTCTGTTCGTGAACTCTCACTTTGTTAATGAACATGGGTCATTAACTCAGAAAATTCATGAACCAGATAAGTCAATGAACATTCATGAACGTTCATTAAATGTGTTCATGAACTATACATGAATGTTCCTGAAACACAAATGAGACATCCATGACATTAATGTACTCTCAGCCTAGTTCATGAACAGCCATAAACTCAAATAATTCATGAACCAGATTGTAGTCAATGAACATTTATGAACGTTCATTAAAATTAATGTGTTCATTACCTATTCATGAATGTTTCATAACAACAAATGAGACGTTCATAAAATTGATGAACTGCCAACCTGAAGCTCCGAGCCTTGGTCATGAATTGAGGTTGTTTTTGAACGACCAGGAACTCGCGTGGTTCAATAATGAATAATGAACCAGATAATCCAGCAACACTGAAAACTTAGTTCAAACTAAGTTCATCTTGATGTTCATGAATGTTCACGACTTGTTCATGAGAATTAATTAACTTCCAAGTCTAAGTCTTTTAGGCGGTAAATACATTTTATTCTGTAACAATTGACAGTTCATAATAGACAGCTCACCAATACGAATACTCAAAAATCACATATCAAAATTCACAAGTTACAGCTCACAAGTCACAGTTGAAAATTCACAGTTCAAAATTCACAGCTCACAATTCACAGCTCACAATTCACAACTGACAATTCACAGCTCACAATTCACAGCTCATAAATCAAAGCTCACAGTTCACAGCTCACGATTCACCGCTCACAATTCACAGCCCGCAATTCACAGCTCACAATTCACAGCTCACAAATCAAAGCTCACAATTCACAGCTCACAATTCACAGCTCACAATTCACAGCTCACATTTCACAGCCCACGATTCACAGCTCACAATTCACAGCTCACAATTCATAGCTCACAATTCACAGTTCACATTTCACAGTCCACAATTCACAGCTCACAATTCACAGCTCACAATTCACAGCCCACAACTCACAGCTTACAATTCACAGCTCACAATTCACAGCTCACAATTCACAGCTCACAAATCAAAGCTCACAATTCATAGCTCACAATTCACAGCTCACATTTCACAGCCCACAATTCACAGCTCACAATTCACAGCTCACAATCCACAGCTCACAATTCACAGCTCAAATTTCACAGCTCACAATTCACAGCTCACAATTCACAGCTCACAATTCACAGCTCACAATTCACAGCCCACCATTCACAACTCACAATTTACAGCTCACGATTCACAGCCCACAATTCACAGTTCACAATTCACAGCTCACAATTCACAGCTCATATTTCACAGCCCATAATTCACAGCTTACAATTCACAGCCCACAGCTCGCAACTCACAATTC
>OZ024910.1:67243763-67311263 GCA_964017125.1 Flabesymbios commensalis | reverse complement strand
ATCTAATCACTATCTCAGTGAGCGCTCCTAACTGATGACCCTTATTCAAGTGCTGTTATCACCTGATCACCAGGTCCCATTTTCCCGCATCTCCCTTCTCTGTCATTCGGCGGCCATTTTATTACTCCCAGCATCGCTTCCGGAATACTCACGCATGCTCCGTCCTTATTTATCGTCGCTTTTCTGAAAGTCTCTGCCATAAAATGGGACAGCACCGGAGAGAGACGACATAAAATAAACAATCCCTTCCCAAACATTTCATCGTCTTTTAGTTCGTTTTATTTGAGTTTTAGTATCGGCAGCCGTAATAAAGGGTTTGAAGAATGGCTAAATTGAATTAATTGACTTAATTCGCTGGATCCATAAACAATCTAAAGTATTTCATTTTGGAAATAAGATCAAGCGCAAGAACAGAATGAAAAAAAAGAACAATAAATTATTATGTCATTTTTGTCCATTTTCCTTAAACCTTAATTAACAGACAGAGAGACCGACGTAAAATGTATTGATAGTAAAAAGTCAAAACTGGACTTACGTGTCATGATTGTGTATATGTATTAAAATTATTAATGAGCAATATTATTTACTAATGGGCGATTGTTAAGTCAAAGGAACAGCTATTTTTAAAGTCAACCAAACCGCTAGTCCTAAAGACATTGGCTGTTGAGAATTTTGGATATAAATGGTATTCTTATAATATAGTTCCCCAACTAGAGCACTTTGGTACTTTATGGAGCTTGGCCTATAACACGGAGTGGATTTAAGTGCCGGTCAGTTGATCCATGACCTATAAAACCCTCTGACCGGTCATTGACATCAGTGGCGGGTCAAACGGGTCAGCCATTTACCACAATGACTAAATAAACCAACAACAAAAAATATCTACTTCTGGTAAAACGCAATTGAAAAATAAAACGTATATAACCAACTGATAATGGATATGATGACTATTGAAAATGAAAACGTCATATTTCAACCATTCAAAGCGCCAATTGCAATAACTTAGTTTTTTTAACCAAATTGAAGTTGTGTCTCGCTACCGCGATCCACAATTTTAAGCGGGTCAAAATTACTCATCTTTGTCGGCTTTGAGAACTGAACATTGTCATGATTGCTATTTAAACAAATATTTCACCTTGAAAGCCCGTTGTCTAATTTGCCGATATTAATAAAACAAAATATAAGGTCAGCCAGATAACACGAGATGTTGACCTATTGCTGGCTTAATGTTGGCCCACCGTTTACGACACTGAGCTAACAACCAGATGAAACAGATGATCGTGATCTGTGTGACTTCTTATTTAGGGTGACGGTGTAAGTGATCCTCAGGTCAGGAGAGGTCAGCCCAGCGTCTGGAGTCCAGCCGCGGATCCGGGTTTGAGCCAAAAAGTGGACGTGGGCAGGTTTGAGTTGGAAAGCGGATGGGGAAGAATAGGCAAGCTCACTTTCAAACAGGCTTCCAAAATCCGGCAACTTCACGGAACCGTATAACGTCGGATATTTCAGACATTGTCCGAAATATCGGCGATATGCGGCTGCAAATAAGAGTCATTTAACAGCTCAATCACTCTCATTTACAGTGTATTTTATTTATTTTGATACAATGCGATAAAGATTCAGTACTGTAAAATTTTAAAATTATCCACATCGTAGTGCAATCTGTATAATTATATCTGATTTGATTCGTATGTTATCAGGATTTCGTTATGGGCATGATAGGATGAAGTTCACGGGGTGGCATTCAAATGTTACTGGACCCTTCTCATGCACCACCTGGGGACAAACTTTATACCAGTGGACCGGCTTCATTCTACACCATGTAAATATAACTGTGTATTTGTTCCAATTAACTTAGATCTCCAGCATCTATCCATACATATAAAAAGGATAGTACCAAGGTCGTTATTTCATAGTAAAATGAAAGAGGGTTATAATACTTGGTGCTCATGTACATGCAAGGTGATATAAGTCAGACATATATGAACTCATTAGCGCGAAAATCTAATGTGATACCATTCTTTGACGCTTATTTAGAAATCTTGTTATCATTCAAAATACAACTTAATAGAACAACAAAAAACAACAACAAAAGTGTGTTTTAATGTTTGCTTGGAATGTCGGCAAATTTAAAGACACAATAATTAATTTGATGACTTCCGCATATTGTCTGGACGATTGTTCCCCTTTAATATGGATAAAGGTCCACAAAAATATGATTGTGGAGATTAAAGCACTGGATATTGTTGCTATAATCGCCGCACCGGTACGATCCTCAATACCTTTACTAATTTTCTTGCACGATTTTATAATAAAGTCCAGTTTGAATTATATAAGTCTGGGTATTTTGATGTTACGTGAGCTGAGAGTGTCAGTGTGGGATTATACAGTATTGGTCTCCAGTAGGCCAGTGAAAGCTTGAATGTGAGACATACGACATAGACTATAACATTAGTCATCCTTATAAACATAGGTTTATTAAAAAACACAGGCTCTATGAAGTTTTTATTGCAGTTGTATTCACTGAATATTACTAGGGTATGGTTCCATATAGGATACGTAGAGAGGGGATGCTATTATCTATTTCATTATTCAGCAAAGACCTCATCCCGGACCCTCAGTGATTTATTTTCTTACAGTAAACAAGCTACATTAGAGCAGCCTGGGTTGACTGATCTCGGCATTAACCCTAAAGACAAACAGCAGTAACTGCTTACTTGTAATGGGAGCAGTTGCTGTTGTTCACCAGCATACTGGACTCTCGTACATTGTCTTCTGGGAAGCACATGTGTTGATGAATGGAGTGACCACCCTACTGGACATAAATAAAGCCACTCTCACGAGATAACTTCACATTCACCGCCAGAGCTTTCAAAGGCATATCAGCTTGACCTATGACCCCTGTTAAGAGAGAAAAATATACACACAGCCTGCGAACAGCGCTATGTATGTGTTTGCAGACCACAGGGAACAATCAGTTTGACATTGAACACACCACGTGTCCGGACCTGGGATGGGAACAGCTAGTTTTTTTAAATCAGAAACATATTGGCCGAAGACTTACGTAGCTGCGATTCGGCTGATTTCAGCTCCCCATAGTTGGTGAAAGGCACCGATGATAAAAGTCTAGTGCGTTTAAATATTCAGTGGCCAGAGCTCAGACGTGAGATAAATCAATTCTAATGGATCTGTAATGATGACTGTGCCATTATAATCAGCATGAGGCTCAATAAACAACAAAACAATATCAAACCCTTTATGCCCAACACCCTATGATATTATATCGTCAGTTCAAGACCTACATCTTAATCTATGTGTGATCCAGGGCACATCAAAGTCACCTGTAGTTAATTAGCTGAAACATGTGACATCTACCCCACACACATATATATGTGGCCGCTTCTTTCTTTCATAGCACGATGATGTGTGTTTAGGTTATCTCTGCAAAGTGGATACAACATTGCTAGAATTTGTGTAAATTTGGAAATCACAATATACAAAAACAATTCCACTGGGGCACCTCTATAACCAGTTCTTAAAAATAAAATATGGCCTTCAATTTGATTCACAAATCATTTTTTCTATCACATGAAATTGTGTGTCGCGGTCGAGAGACACAACTTTATATGACAAAAAATAAAATTGGATAGCTCGGAGCTTTACGTAATAAACCATCTTGTCTGGTCAACCATCCAATTCTCCGAGCCAGAGAGTGGGATGTCTTGCATGGATAATATACGTTAATTTTGTTTACTACTACCTCCACCACCAGAAAGTGAAAACATCCCTGGATGCTGTGACCAGGTGTGTGTTTACAGTGAGAGACAGCCGTGTGTTTGTATTCGAGAGACGACCAGATCTGACAGGAAGCTAAACCATGGTCTGACTTCCTCTCACGAGAGGACGTCCCAGGTCAGGGGGGTAGGCCAGCCACTCACTGTCTATCCGTTTCCCTCTAAAGGGAAACATTAAACAAAGGGGGAGTACCCCGTACTCGAGATACATGTCTCGCGTTGGGAAAATGCTGGCCCGGCATCGTAGACGCCGGGCCAGCATTGCGCCAACACAGACCATACATCTTGAGCCACTGGTAAACAAATATATCTGACGACCCTAGTTCCACTTTCCATCCTGACACTCGGTGAAACGCCGCTGAAGTATTCGGCCCTGGGCGATAATTGAAACAAATGAAGCTGGCAAATTGGAGACCCCTTGTCGAGCAAAGCTCCGCATTACGTTGACACACAACATCATTGCTACCTTTTTACTAAGAAGCCAAGGTGATGAAGTTGTCTGGGAGGCGTTGTCTGAGCGTTGGGGCAGCGCTTGTGCTGCCCCTGCCACTGCGTCTGGCTATAATAATGCCATTTCCGTCTGTGGGGGTTCTGTGTTGATGTAGTTATGTAGGGAAGTTTGCAAACGTGAGCGGAAATACGGGGCGATATTCGGTAAAACCACAAAAATACTTGTGAATATCGGCGGGATTTACGAGTTATTATCGAAATGTTTCGTTTGAAAAATCGAAAACAATATATGTCTCAGATAAATGTTAAAAACAATCTACATGTGTGTAGTACACGGTCATTATTAAGAATTTGATCTGAAATATATTGGCAATATCGGCGTATAATCAAAAATTGAAGTTCCCTCGTCGCATTTATGTATCTCATTGTGTATATTGAAAACATAGTATCTTTCCAACTTTGAGGACGAGTGCTATATTAATAATAATAATAGTAATGTTCACAATAAGTGGGTTCTTAGCTTTTATTTCATATATTATGGTTGAGTGTTCAATAAAAGCACCACTTATTTCTTCACCTTGACCCTGCAAACCTTGACGATGTCTGAAAACTTGATTTCCCTGAACCTTTTTAACCTGCACGATGCTTCAAAATATGATTCTGAATTTGTGAAGAATGACTCAATTTCCTACACCTATGGTGTTTTGAATGACAATTTTGATGGAACTCTTAATTAAAAACCATATCTTTTTTTCAATTGCCATCCACGTCATCTCATCTACATCCACTACAAGTAGCGGCTTGAAATGGGCGAAGATTAGAGTTGTAAATTTAGGCTTGAAAGGGTTAAGATGTGAATTTGTTTACCAATTCAAATCTGATGGTGAATGAATATGAAAGTAAAGAGCTGGGATATTGTCATCTGAATATCGAGACAGCCTCTTCGAATATTAGCTAGTTTGTTCAATTCTGCAGACGGACTTTTTGTTCTTTTTATGGTGCAAAGAAAATAATGCTGATTTATAATGATGAATCAGCATTTTCTTTGCATCATAAATGCAATTATCAGATAAATCAAAGGCGTATAGCGTATTATTATATACCACAGATAGACATATCTGGTATTGGCCCATAGGGATCCTATTGAGCAAAATACACTGATCCAATGCTGATTGGATCTTGGCCCATAGTCGCATACACATGACTTAAAATTCAAACCCATGCGGTCTGAGGCCGAGCACGCTACATCTTAACGACAGAGGCTCTCAATATTAATGAATGTCTGGAGTGTCAGTTTGAGTTTTTTGTCTGTACCAGTCTGTTATGATATTATCTGTCATTCTGTTATGATGGTATCTGTCAATCGCCATGGTATTCTGTATCTACAGATATAAGCAGACTGTGCGCAGCCTGTGCCAGCAAAAACGATATATGAATCAATGTTGTATTAATGTTGTACCACCGTCTATGACGGTGGTCCAACATTAAACCAACATTGATTCCGTGTCCCCTGTTTACCAGGATGCGGCGTGATAACCATCAATTCACGACATAATCCACCACTACGACTTTTTTCTCCATCAGCGAAATAGTGGGTGCTGGTAGAAATGACACCCTGCGGAAATCAACGTGTAGCCATAGAAACCTAGATGGGGATTGCCTGTGGAGTATCAATCAGCCTCAAGAGCCCCGGCAATCATTAGGATCATTGACAGAGCCAGATGTCAATTGGCCTCACATTGTTACACATGGTGGTGGGTGTTTTTGGTCATCATTGTTTGTCCTGATCACAGTTCTTTTGCTGAAGGTTTAGCTATTATACCCTGGTTTTCATAAAACATAAGTATCACATATCACATTCTATATTTCACATTTTACTGCTTATTAACGTTTATTGATGCTGTTCCATATATATTGCCTGGTTCTTGCTAACAGACATTTTCGTATCCGTCCCTATCGCATTATATTGCATCTTTTGTTGAAATATATTGGTATCAGTCCATAACACACCATTGATGTTATTTGTATCAGTCCATTTCACAGTCTATTGCCAGGTTAATTGACATGTATTGGTATCAGTCCATATAACACTATATTGCCAGGTACATAGACAGTTATTGGTATCAGTCCATATCACACTATATTGCCTTGTAATGTCCATTAAAGGTTATAGGTATCATTCCGCTCCATGTCACACTATATTGCCAGGTTCATAAACATTTTTGGTATCAGTCCATATCAGACTTTATTGCCATGTCCATTAACATGTATCGGTATACGTCCATATCACACTATATTGTTTGGTCCACATCACACTTTATTGTCTGGTCCATAGACATTTGTTGGTATCAGTCCATATCACAGTATATTCTCTGGTTTATCATAACCAAAGGTTAGGGGTGGTAATTTACATATTATGCCAAAGCACACTAAGATACAATGGCGCCTCAGTATTTGACAATCAATATAGGGGCCTACACCAGGGTAGTGCATCAAATTGAATTAATTATACCTGAAATTATGAAACAAATGCGATTATTATACAACTATGATTATTATCAACTGAATACAAAGCAATTTATTGACATCTAATTTTGTTTTTTTCAATCGGATTCTTTTTTTTCTTTAAAAAACTAGATCCGCCCCTGAGATATATGTGCTTTTAGCCTAATACTTCCGCTATGAAGACCACACGAGGCTAAAATACACCCCACTGAGGCGTTGTTTGCTTCTGCCATTTTTTTATGTCCCGTGGTTTTTTTGTCCATTAGGCTTTGCCCAGTAGAGAGACTGCGATGTAAAGACAAACAGCACTAACTGTTTACTTTTCAAGTAAGCAGTTGCTGTTGTTTGTCTTCACTCGGCAGTAATGCAATCTATTGTTATTCATCATGTTTATGGATGTATTGATGATAACATCAGCGGCTGAATGCACTGCGGGCTTCGTTTTTAGCCAGAATACGTGCTGAAAATCCAGACATGATTTTATTCAGAATATCAGACATACCACAACATCTGAAAGTTGTCACTACGAGCGGCATTCATAAATATCTGTTTTGTTTTATTGATTGCACGCAATGCATATACCCAACATAAAGGAGATGGTAGACCAAGATACATTAAAAGTCCATTCGTTTTAGATAACATCAAACCGTGTGTTAACCTTCTTCCAACTGAATGATTCTTTTCTATTTTTCAATCGTTTGAAGCTGAAATCACACAAAACATTTGGATATCATTTCTACAATGTGGGGCCAACGGCGAAGACGCTGGGCCGGCGTCGTGTAAATGTTATACAAATGTTTTGTGATTGCTGGGATTACTGACGCAATTTCTAGCTCCAAATGACCAAAAATATTTATATTTATGGGAAATATACACCACCCAAATAAATTTGCTTGATTTATTGAGCATCATACAATATTTGATAAATTTCAGTGCCCTTGTATTTGGTTGAAAATTTACCTAAAACCGTATCATTCTATGCAATCCCAACAGCACAAGATGTAATAAAGTATGGGCTTAATTACTACAGGAAATAAGATATGTTGAACCGATGTTGAAAATAGTGTTGGGCCACCGTTTACGACGTTGGTCCAACACTATTCCCAACATCCAGCATAATCATGATAATTGTCAATGCCTCGTTGTTATCTCATTTGCATCTCGTTTGCCAGAGTTTCCAGTACGCCACCATGATAATACTGTTCAATAGCCAGTAAATACACATTCTGATGGTTAAAAATGACACTTGTAACAAATCAATGTACATCATTTTATGTCTGGCGGTAAATCATTGCACTGTGCATTACAAATTATAGTAAATACGTTGCTCAGACAGGCTATGTTTTCTAATTTGAATGATAAATTCGTTCATAAAATGTAGAAAAAACACCTATTCATCTGAAAACGGGATTTTCATAAGGTGAAAGAAACATGAGCTGACAATATGAAATTCCACAATGAAATATGTCATATAAAAGGTGGCCTTTTCAGATGGATTGTGACATTTTAGATAAAACTATTTTTTATTATTTTATTAAAATCCGACATGCGTTGTATTTATGTGAGTAGAGCTAAAGGGTTATAAAATATATCAGTTAATTCTTCATTAATACCAAATTGAATGAGGGCTCCTGTGGAATTTAAAGGGTGTATATGTCATTTTTATATTCCAAATGGACTTTTTACCAGTTTGAAAAATTACTTGCCTCGACGTGACGTCTGTATAGTATGTATAATGGCCTACAGATTGAGTTTTCGCGATGAGAGGGTTCACCCTTTCCCACCTTCTCCCCTTCTATCATGATCATATTATTGATTTACGGGCTACAAATTATTTGCTTTTGTGCAAATAATTGGCTAAAAGATGTTTATTAATTCTTCACTGACGTTACACCTCTGATGATAATACATGCTAGGAATCCATATATGGTTGTATTAGTCGACGCTGATGGTGTCGCGTTCTGCAAATTTTAAAGGCAGTAATTGCTGACTTTTTAAGTGCTCAGTTACTGCCTTTTGGCTTTGTGTGGCTGTGTTGTGTAGTCTACCTCGTCTATGGATCAATGGACAAATCATTATGTGATCCATATTCGCACTGCTTTACCTTGGACTCCTTTGTTTGTGAAAAATATGATCCGTAAAAACGGTAACACCCTTTGGAATCAAGAGAAAATCGACCTTTTATTTGACACTTTTCCGCTCAGAGTTCAACAAAAATAAAAAATAAATTAACAAGTTCAATTCACCGTAGGCAACAGCGCATAATCAGCCTGATAAAGACGCGCTGAGGCTCGTTCGATTTTTTAAAATAAAATATTTGTATTTTTATTCACTTTGGGATGTGAATTGTGAGATGTGCTGTTATTTAAATTGGGGGGGGGGTAGAGTAGGAGATATACACCGGTTTACATATATGTTTTATTAAATATTTGAATTATTTTGTAGTTAATCTTGAAATTTTTGTTTTTTTAATGTGGAGGCCTATATAATATGCCTTGTTCCTCAATAACGAAAAATAAACACTTAATACTCCTGTTGGTACATATGTGGAATTGTGAACATAACTTAAATGTGCATGAAGAACTACAAGATAGCAGTCGATACGTGATCATGTCATCAACCATGTGTATAGTCTGCCTGTGTCCATACCCAGCAAATCACATGTTGTTTCCCGACATTAAGCCACCATTGTGCCAAAGTGTAACATGGTTGGTTGATGATGTTGACAGCTAAACTGCTGCTATAACTCACCAGATAGTTAACCTATGATCACATACAGTTATACGTGATTATGCGCATTCAATATAAGCAAAAACTGGTGAACGTGCTTGATAAAAGGCATGCACCATCAATCCCAGTGAACATGCAACATTGATCTAACGTTAGATCAACGAATCGTATGTGCTTGAAATACATGAATGTGACATCGGTGCGTGATTGCTCAATCAAACCCGTGTATCATATATTGCCACTCAGTAACATTACGATCGTTGATGCAGACCACCGAGCCTCAGCTCGCAATCAATTAATGTCCAAGAAAATCCTCCCACATAATCATGATTATCATAGTTTATAGTGTATATTTATCTACATGATATACTTTCATTCTAACGTTATTGTCTGACATTAACACCATAATCGTGATAATAAGTTCTGAAAGTGTTGAGACTATGTGTAGTAATATGGTTTTAGATTTCAACATTGTCTGTATTAATTGGTACATTTGTAACGAGAACCACTTAAGTCCGATTTGGTCCTCTAGCACATGATAATATTTAGGCCTACTATAACCAAATGATTAAATTCACAAATTAATATATGTCAGCCACTTTTTTCTGCTATAAACAAAACTATCGGGCATAGTTGTACAAGTGGATGAAGAAGCATGGCATATCTTTCACTTGTTTCACCAGTACAGTGTTTCTGCTCAGACTGATAAGTCAGTGTAGGCATAACCTCATCTACAAGATTATGAAACATGGCATCTAAATCAAAATAAATTATATGTTTAACATGATGAACTATGTATGTAATTGTACCAACACGAACCACCATATCATGCATCAGTATATATTATAAATCGCCATGTCTGGGAAGTCTTGACTCACAGAACCCGGGGGGGGGGGGGGGGGGGACGAGATGACGGTACCGTCCATCACCTAAGGTTCATGTGACCAGGGTATACTCATGGGACCTGGGGGAGATTATGGTACCCACAAACACCTGAGGTTCATGTGATCAGGGTATGCTCATAAGGACCTGGGTGAGATTAAGATATCCATCAGCACCTCGTGTGACCAGGGTATACTCATGTCGTGGGGACCTGGAGGTGGTGACTGTACCCACAAGCACCTTATGGGACCAGGGTATACTCATGAAGACCTGGAAGAGATGACGGTACCCACCAGCACCAGTATTTTTATGGGGATCTGGACGTGATGACGGTACGAGCATATACGACCCTAGGCATAGTCTTTGGGACACAACTGGAATACAAATCGTCTTATTCCCAATCAGACACGAGACATTAATGCACAGTTGGTTAAATGTTGAAACAGTACCGTAGATGCTGGGCCAATATTAAACCCATGTTGGATCAATGCCTCGTGGCCCCAGTTACCTCTATCTGTAATTAACGTTGTGCTTTCTGGGTGCAGATGGGTCCCGCTTTTCGTACACAGTGGACTACTCCTTTAATGAGATCACATCCACACAGTTGGCACAGTACACACATCCAGCGAAATGGTGAACAATGTTGTTAACCTAGAAATTAGCCGGGCTCAGGAATATATATACATCTCTGCGGCTTGTGTTATAAATAGGTCCTCTGGTATTGCTTTAAAATCGGCTTATCTGGTGCATGTTAGTCTATCTTCTCTCCTGACAAATTTGAATTAGAACTTAATTAATTCGATTTATTTCCGCCAATAATTTACTTACACAGTGCTTTTAGAGTGAAACTCTCTATTCAGAGGAGGCGTACAGCCTTGGTGGAGGAAGTGAGTTGTTAGATGTTTATGTAGAGTAGGCTACATAACAGCATCTTGTGTCGGAATCGCTCTACACATATTGAAATAAATTATATCTAATTGACACAAAACGAAACGCAACATTGCTTTATTGATATACTATACTGCTAAAAATATTAAATATGTATGAATGAAAAAAGGAAAATGTGACCCATGCCTTGCGTTATTACAGAAGTTGAGTGTCTGCCAATTATTTGATCTAGGATTTTAATCTTAAAGGGCTATGCACGATATAGTCATTTTAGGCTGTTTTATGAGCGGGTGAAATCAGTTATGAAATATGTGTTTCAACATCAGGATTTACAAATATTTAGTCTCAAATGAAACAAACATAACATTAGTAATTTTCACCCACTTGAGTTTGTGGAGAGATGCCGAAGGACCTAAATTTCATGAAATCACTTCAGAATTGACGGAGTAATAAGCGAAAAGCTAATTTTCATTTTTGACAATCCTCCACCGTTGGCCAAACTACAGCTGAGGTTGAGCAGGACGTCATCTTGATCCGGACCACTGAGATCCAGAGCTCACGGGGCGTGACATTTTATGTAATTATGTCAGACAATCCCTTCAGTCGACCTTGGTCCCTATTATATATGCAGACAGATTTAGGGCAGTCGTTATTGAATAAAGGCACGGGGACTCTGAATACATCACGGATAAAGACTGGCTCCCCAGGACAAAGACTGCTTGAGATGACATGCTGGCCCAATGATGTATCAATGTAGGGCCATTGTCGGATACGCTGGCTCTACATTGATACAGAATTGGGCCAACGTCCCACGCTGACTGTGATATGAACAGCGTCTGCTGAATGCTGGTTCCATCTCAGACACGCCACCAGTGAGTCCATCTTAGCTTCACGATATCTGGTCGGTGCCAGAGGGCAGTGCTGGAGGCTGTGGTTTGATAAGATTTACTGATGTAGTTATCATAGATTTATACCACAATCTAGAGCACTGGGCTGCAGTGGGCGGATGGCATAGTCGCATTGAAGAAGTTTATTTCCCACTCAGTCAATGCTATGTCAAGATGTCAGTGCTACATTTATAACTATATTTTCGCCTGAGGTGAAATGAATGAATGAATGAATGAATGAATGAATGAATGAATGAATGAATGAATGAATGACTGAATGAATCAATCAATCAATCAATCAATCAATCAATCAATCAATCAATCAATCAATCAATCAATCAATCAATCAATCAATCAATCAATCAATCAATCAATCAATCAATCAATCAATCAATCAATCAATCAATCAATCAATCAGTAGGCTAAACTGAGTCCTAAGCTGAGTCCTATGTGTGGCATAATAAACATTTAAATCGATGAAACATCAGTTCAGTATGCTACCGTTGCATCATTGAGGTACATTTGTACATTGGGGTACAAAGTAGTGAGTTCACTGACTCGTTGGGTACCAATTACGACGAATCAACTGGTGTAGAGGTACTGAACTCATGTCACTGTTTAAACCTAGCTGAAATTGAACGCGACATTGAAATGGCGCAAAATTGAGCCTCCAAAGGGCCAATATAACTTGTTTACTGGTTTACTGACAAGACAAGACGATAAACAGACGGCAGACAAGACGATAAACTTAGCTTACGGTGCTTTTCTATCACACGTTTTATCCGATCAGATTGTTTTGTAGTTCAACCCACAGCTTAAGCCGCAAACAGTAAGCTATGCCTAGTGAAATATCACAAATTATTGAAGATATACGGTTTAAGATGATAAGAGTAAAGATAAAATTGTGAATATAAAAAAAACAGTTGATAATATAGGAAAATAACAAAACAAACTCCAAGTAATTGCACAATGTACTTAGGCTACACACGGTGATAACGGGTTGACGGCATGCTAAATAATAATCAGCTGATGTCATAATCAGCGGCAAAGCGTTTTTTATCAGGATTGGAACCATTTGAGCGAGAATCACAGCAACAGCAGGCAATAGAAAAATGTTAGTTTTATGCAATCAACCTGTGTTTATTTAATGTTGGGCCAGCGTCGCTGATGCTCGCCGAACATTAAACAAGGTTGGTTTACTAGGCGTAATCCTTATTATAAGCAGATCAAAGAAAGGCTCTTGTGGTGAAATGTTATTAACTTTGCAAGAACTTAGTTCTCAATAGTAAAGGTACAGTCAACTGTCAAAATACGCGGGACAAGGTGGTCCCAGAATGCCCCTGGACATTCCACAATGACATATCACCCTATATCTACAGTTATCAGCCAAGATAATAATGATATATGCGTTACATACCCATCCCAACATTAGGAGCAAGTTCCCAAATCATATAAACTCTAAATACTTGAGCGACATCTATGAGAAAATAATTCACCAAATCTCTCATGTGGGCTTTGTGTTGAGACACAAACGGTTGTGTTACCATGGGGGTCTGGAAACAGTTGACCTCCAGCATATTGACAATAAGAGCTTTCCCAGCCAACAAGCACACTCACCAAATGTTAGTTTAATGTCGGCCAACGTCGCAGACGTTGGTTTAACATTAAAACAACATTAGGCCAATTTCTTGTTGGAGTAGTATCTTGTAATCAGTTTAGTCTCTGATATTAATGCCGTCAAAGTGCACTCTATAGGCTAATGTAGGCCTACACTTGACCGTCCCACACATGCGCTTTTCACAGTCGTATGAATCTCTAACTTTTTACCCAGTTCAAGTATCTTACCCAGTCAAAGCCACACACAAGACACTACTGTCTTTCACGCCAGAGTTCGGGGTTCGGTTCCCAGTCTCGGCGGTTTGAAAGAATCAAAAATGTTTCTTCCCCATCCACGTGTGAAAGTCAGTATTGTGGGAAGCTTCCGTGACCGAGAGGAAGCGTGCTCGGCCTTAGACCGCCAGGGCTCGAATTTCGAATCTTGTGTCTGGAGGACAGTGTCATCTCAATCATCTCACCATCCTCAGGAGGTTCTCCTCGCCCAGTTTAGCCTAAAGCCCGATTCATTTATTTACGAGAATGAAACCGATCCTTTTCCCGGCTCTGGTCCATGTCACCATTGTATGGAGTCTGACTGTACTGACATCTAAACTACATTCTGATTCCTACCAATTCGATGTTATATTATAGGCAAGACTGGCTGTCAATATTTATGTTAATTAAAAAAATAACTAGAACAGGAGTTCCCGAACTCCGAGGCCCGGCTTTAGTCTGTTTGAGTGCTGTAGACAAAAAATCGGCTTAATATCGGCATAACAGTGTATTGGTTTTCCTCATGGGCCTCTACAGAACCTCTTTACCCTAAATAGGACACAAACTCAGGCGAAATAAACTTAATAGGCTAGGCCTAATAAACTAATCGCATAAACATTCCCCATCAAAATAAATCAATAGATAATACATGTGGCTTACTTGTGTCATACAACTTGATAGCTGAAGGTGACTTCTAGATGTGGACCGCAGTAGTGACACGACTAGAAGTTGGAGCTCTCAGCCCTGATGTTATATTGCAGATTTGTCTGGTTCCCTTGGCGTCATGGCTTATTTATTTCAGCTGTGGCTCGAGACCCGGCTCGAATCCAAGTACTGGCCTCGAATCCTGGTCGGGCTGCATGTTTGTCGTCGTGGTTGTGTATTATACAGTCTGTGCTTCAAATTATTCAGAGGCTTGGAGTGTGTGCAGTATTGTCTAGATTGATGTGCACTACAAACAACCCTTAAAATCATACAATGACTAGACATTCCCTTTATTTTCACATACATTGAGGTGTGAATTGCCGTGACAAATCGCACCTCAATATATGTGTGAAAATCAGCCTAGATACCTTAGTGCTGACAGAGTTGGCGGCTTTTTTTTAGCTATTTTTGCCGTTACAAGCCGTAATCTAAAATCGAAGAGCTTCTCCGATGCAGTCATCACCACCCCTCTCCATTTCACCCCGTCGCCCTAATCGATTCCGCATCTGACAACTTATCCTGTCAGTACATGACATCACAGATGGAATATCTTTGCAGACATTGCCTTCACCCTCCCCCCTAATTCATTACACATCTGATAATTTCTGTCTCCAGTCACCCCGTGCTTTTCCACATGGAGCACATTCCCATGTCCGATCTCTAACATTGATTAACTAGGCAGTTTAGTGATAGCGAAGTTGATGCACAAAACACACTGACGGAGATGCTGTGTTAGCTAATGTACTATTTAAAAATCCCAATAAATAGTTTATACCAATTCATCCCGATTTTTTTTAATCTGTCTCTTGCTTAGTTTGTATTCCACATATGTTTGAAAAACAGACGAGGGGTAGTCTTTTTGTATGTGTTAACAGTTTTAAACATGTAATTCACCAAAGCTGGTTACTAACCAAGTAACCCTTTAACCGTCGTTGCCGCATATATTCGGGTTTTCATTTTTTATTAGCACATTAAGTACCACATTTTAAATATGTTAAAGATAAAATGTGACATCAACCAGCAAGATTTGAAAAGAGTTGACCTCTATTTTGTCAAATCTGAATAATTTTCACTCACTTGAAGTTGTGGATCGCTTCAGCAAGACACAACTTCAAGTGGGTGAAAATTCCAATTAAATAATTTGGCGGTTAAAGGGTAACGTATATTATTTCCTTGGATGAAAAAAGGTCACATTTACTTTAGTGTGATTCACCATTTAAAGGTCATTCCCATTAAGCCAGGGCGGTGTTTTGAGGACAGAGCCATCCGTTCCACCATTTTTAAAGAATGGTTTGTAGATGTCTGTGTGTACTGCGCATTTCCCATCTAAGCGAATCCCAGCCGACAAATAATCAGCCGACAGAAGGACCTGTGGTGGACACAATCAGGCCTTTAAACGTATTAGAGCCACGTCACACTGGTATACAATATTGTTCTGGCATCAAACCATTCCAGGTTGGAATGCCCTTCCGACATTTTCCAGTGAGATTACAACAGCAATCTTTGGCTTTAAGAGTTATCTCAAAGGTTAGCCGGTACAGATCAAATCCCCCCCAACCTAGTCCTCCAATTGGAGGGCTCTGGTGTAAACGATTTACAACGTCAGCCCAACATTGAACCGTATCACCCGACAGACGTTTCGCGCAGATGAGAAAAACATTTCAGTTAGACCAGGCGATCGCTTTCATACCGTTCATGAATGATAGTGTAAATACGGTGGAACGGCCTTGGTGCGTAACCCGATTAATCTGCTTAAGTGATCTGGTAGCCCGAAATCGCAGTGTTGCATTGATGTTGAAGCGTTGCCAGCGGCGAAAAGGGTGGGCCAACGTCAGTCCAAAATTAGTTCGCTGTATTGTGTCTTCAGTGGGCGGCCTGAAAACGGCCACGCGGTCATGGCGAGTAATCAGATTTGGTCAAAAGAAGCTGTGGCGAATGCATCTACCGAGCCCATCCAGTAAGTTACATCTGGCTGCAAACGGTTTCTCAATAAAGAAAAATGTTTTCACAATAAACAAAACGGCGACATCGCAAAGCCCGCTGCAATCACATAGGGGAGAGTGTTATATACTTGGTCGCTGAAAGTTTGAACGTCAGAAATATATTTTGCAATTTTGGGGTTGTGCCATGTAAACATGCTTGCAATATAAATGTGGCAGAAATGCCGCGATATTGGCAAACGGGAAATTCAATTCAGTTTACTCCGTACAATAGTGATGTTAACCCTTCAAGCGCTACAGCAGGAGTATCAAATTAATTTTTTAAGTAGGTAAAAGTTACTTACAATCATATGCAATCAAAATATCAATTTGTTGAGTTTATTGCTGATTTATGCTTTATACTTTCGTGTTTGAAGGATACATATAGAGGGTAAAAACGATTATAGCCGCTAAATTAAAAATACTTTTCACCAACTTGCTGTTGTGTCTCGATACCGCGATCCACAACTTCAAGTTGGTGAAAATTGCTCCCATTTGTTTAATTTGAGACACACCATTTGGAAGTCTTGATATATGAACATCCACTTCGCTCCGAAGAACAATGATTTGGTCAGCGAATCAAAAATGGAGTCGCGGTAGATTTAATGTAGATCTTTAAAAGTGGAATAAACATCAGAGTTACAAAATGGGTTATGTAAGCTGTCTCAATCTCATTACTCTGATATTAAGTCGAAGCGGCTTTCTCAAATATATATTAAAAAACTGGTTGGGCACGTTCTCTTCTGAAACAACTTCGCCCAAGAAAAAAAAACGCCCAAGAAAAAAGTGATAAGTAAATGTTATTTATAAAAAAATATAGACAAAAATATGTTCAAAGGCCAGCCTATATTTAGCAGGGTGATTTTGAACATTTATTTGTTTCCCCGTGTATTTCCATCAAATATATCTGCGTATTTTATATTATATCATCACCTTAGTTCTTAAAGGGTGTAAATGCAACTTTGCAAAGTAGCAGTTACACCCTTCCAGTACGAAGGGTACGACATTAAATGATTAATTCGAAACGTCCCAACCTTGACCACAATTCGGGATATGAAAGGGACAACTCACCTGTTACCATGGTAACGTATCTGGCAGATAAGCAGAGAGACAAGAGTAGACCCCACATAATGATTAAGACTGACAGGTATGTCCTGGTGGAGCTAGGTGGTGATGACAGCTGCCTCTAATGGTGATATCCTGCTGTAAATCCTCGTGATGGATCAGGGGGCAAGGTGTTATCCCGTGGTCAGTAAATCCTGGTGTAGGGATCAGGCGGCAACGTGGTATCTTGGTGTCAGACCAGGATGCTATGTTAGATCCAGAGACAGGATTCTGGTGGCTATCACGCCGGAATGCGTCACGGAGAGACTTAATAATCACCACTGTGGTCCTCACGACGTCACGAACTGGCGACTAGGTATCCTAAATGAATGGGTGATCGGATCCACTGACTGTGTGACCGGCTACACAGATGAGATGTGAGGTGACGACTATTCCAGATGAGTATGGCTGTCTGTGATGTCGTTAGGGGGCGCCTGTGTCCGTGGTGAGAGAGCTATGCTAGGTCCACCTGATCAAATGCACACCAGGGCTGATCTGAGGCACTGCCTGATTTACATTATCTCCTCTATATGCTGACGCTGTACTATGGCTGTTGCTGCTACTGCCGTTGGTGCTACTATCTCTGTTGCTGCTCTCGTAATGCTGATGCTGATGCTGATTCGGGGTCCACTGATACTGCTGCTACTATTGATGCTGTTGTTATTGCCGCTATTGCTTCTGTGATGCTGATGCTGCTGTTGTAACTATCGATGCTGCTGCTGCTGTTGTTGCTGGCGTTGTTGCTTCTTTTGATGCTGCTGCTACTACTGCTCCTGTTAGGGAAGGTGCTGCTGGTGATGGTTGGAGGTGTAGAAGCTGATGTTCTGGCATTTTGTTGCTGTAGTTGTTGCTGTTGCTGCACTGGCTGCTGCTGCTAGAGCTGCAGTTGCTGCTGTTGAAATTACTATTATATGTCCCGGTGTTCTGTCTTGAAAGAGCAAGCAGCAGTAATAGCTTAATTAAAAATAAAGCAGTTACTACTTTTCGCTTTCGACATTTCTGTGAGACCACAGCAGTCTCCCATTCTCAGATTCTGCTCAGCAAAGTCACAGTGCAAAGGCAAACAGCGGTTACAGCTTACTTTTCAAGTAAGCTGTTACCGCTGTTTGCCATTGCTCTGCAGAGCACTCTGTTTGGTCTGTCAACGAGGCATCCCATGTCTGGTTTTTAGTTTTCTTGACAGACATCCGCCTGGGCCAGACCATGGAGGTAGAAAGACTCTATGGCCAGACTGACAATCTTTGCCTCTTCCCCAGATTTTTCTCTGGCGCGGGTACCTTTCTCAACCTCTTCAACGGATATGCCAGTCTGCTTTTTGCTCTGATTTTTTCTCTGATCCAGAACGTGTGCTTTTTTAAACTTATCTTTTCTGCTTCTTTGTGGCGATAATACTTCTGTCAGTGTAGGCGGTAAACCAGTGGAGGCTGATTGATAAAGGCGTGTTTTCCCTTAGCAAGAATATAGAAGCTCTTTTATATTCTTGGCCTGTGGGCTGTGCCATTGAGTTTCCGGTATTATATTAAAGTAAGTGATTGCATACACTGTAAAATTTACAGTGTATGCAATCACTTACTTTAATATAATATATACCTTTATTTAATAAAACGCTCCTGAATGTCCTTTTTTTCAATGTAAAAACAAACACATCACATACATACCAGATATTAATGTGACACCCGCTTTGTTTGTTGAAAAGCAAAATACTTGATATGCGCACGGTGTACTCTTGTTTTCAGGGCTATGGTTGTATGGTCAATGACTGACTGGCATTTGCTGGTTTGATCTGAGATTCTAGCTGATATGATCCTGGTGGTAAATGGCACTTTGTATGATCGGTGTATCCCTGTAATATATTATATTGGACAATAAAATGTCAGCGTCATGGCGAAATTGGATGAATTAATGCGGAAAAGCCGCAGACATGCTACTTGTCAAAGCAATGCCATAACAGATAACCCCGATAACGGCATGGTTGTACAAAAAGGGAATGCTGCATTTGAGTAAGCATAGGGATTTGCCTTGTTTATATAATTCGCTACTCCATGATGCATCTGCCACTTTGGCGAGTGGTCTCTAATTTTGAAATATCACAACGAAATCAATTTAAAAGTGTTTATACAATTTAAAATACATTAAAAAAGATGAGTCGCTTAGCTTAATCGATCAATAATATAATTTTAAATCGTGACGGCCCCACTCCTCACGACGTTAACCATGCTGCGTACTCAGGTTTGCATACAAAGTGTGCTCAGGAAATCGTAAGTAAGCTCCAAATAATGCAAGTACGATTCTTATCGCAAATTCAAGTACGATTGAAAACATTAATAAAGTATAAATTAAAGCATTAAATGTAATAGTATATGCCTAGTATTAGTCATCCCAGCAACCACAATATATCGAACCAGTGTTTGATCAATGTTGGGACAGCGTCGTCGACGGTGGCCCAACATTGCTCAAGCATAGGTTCGATGCATTGTGTTTGCTGGGATGGATGTCACAAATAAAGTGAATCTTGACAGTTTTCTCAAGCGTTATTGACTTTCAACTATTGAACTATATTGGTCTATCGATAATATCATAATTATGATATTGTAAAATGCAATATGCAATTCGCCAATACTACTATTAATATTATGTTAAATCAGAATGCAAGTTCTTTTTTTTGATAACCATAACGCGGTTGGCTAAGATTCATTGGTTTACCTGGTTTAATAATGTGGTACACTTCTCCCTCTCCCCCATTCAACAAAAAAAAGTATTATAATTAAAAGTTGTTTCTTGCTGGTTCATCATCTGCGTCACACCAACATGCGGTAGACACAATAAAGATGATGAATCACTTAACCTTTTCACTACCATACATGACGGAAATTTCCGTCGTCATTCGTCAATGAACGTAACCATAAAATGACACAAATTTTCGTCAAATATATACTACATTTATGTATTTTTCGTCATTTGAAGCTGGAAATTGCGTTAGCAATTCCAGCTTCAAATGACGAAAAATAGAACCCCCACACCAGTATATCTGGATCCTGGCATGCACCCCGGCCTGGAAGTCAAAGGGTTAACTTCATCAATCAGTAATTAAATATTAACTCGTGACGGCTGCGCATATACACGCATGTCAAGTAAATAGGTAAATCGTGATGATGACCCACCCACTGTAAAGCAAGCAAGCTTGAAACCAAGTACGATTATTGACATAAATGCAAATATGATTGAAAACATTATTTCAGGTTTACTGAAAGCATAAATGCAAGTACGAGTGAAAACATTAAATGTATTAGCTCAACAACCCTCAAGTTTTGGTCATCCCACCTAACACAATTGACATCAGATTAATGTTGCGACAGCGTCGTAGACGGTGGCCCAACATTGCTCAAATATAGGGTCGGTGCATTAATATATAATAGTCTATCAATATTATAATATCGTGACTTACAAAATACAATTCACCATCTTCCTCCGCAAGGCCCGCTACTCCCGCAATTCACCAACTTTTTTGTTCACATGGTAATTCCCCAGGCAAGTTTATGATTTTTAACAACCACAACTAAAATATGTGGTTGGCTACGATTCATTGGTTGACCTGGTTCAAAAATGTGGAACACTGTACCCCCCCCCCCCCAAAAAAAATAATAACAAAAGCGGTATTATAATTCGTTGTTGGTTCATCATCTGCAACGCTGACCCAACTGCAAACCAACATCGGGTAAACGACTCGTGTAGCTACATCATTGGTTGACCCGTTTTGTAAAGTTTTCGCACAGACACCTGTGACGTCATCTATCACGTGACCAGAGTGCACCCAGTAAGCGGCGTCAGGCAGGTGCACGTGTCAGACCTGGGGCACAATCAGCCACAGGGCATAATCAATCGGCAGCTCTGGGTGGAGAATCCGTCACGGCTAGTAATCAATCGGGAGGTCCGGGTGCTGGAATCAGTGAGGTGTTCAAAATAACCCTGGGGGGGCATCAGGCACCTGACGGATAGATTAAAACCCTTCCATCGCAGGGATCGACTAAAGACGTCAGATTCTGACGTTCAAGGACGGTCCCCACTCGTCAAAATCTGATGTCTAAAGACTTCTAAAGACGGACTCCGCACTAAAAAAATACTAATGAATATTGGTTGTAGACCCATAACATAGGTATTCAAATGAAACAGAAAGAGCTTACTAAGACATCTATGATGATTTCTGATTGAAAACACCTTTTGATCTCCATGGGTTATAGAAAGATATGACAGCGTTGTAAGGTGTTAAAAACCCCGTATCCTGGTTTGAAACTATAACACCCGGAGCAAATGAAATGAAATAAAATGAATCGGGCTTTAGGCCACCTTTGTGCACATAAAAGGCTAAACTGGGCCAGAAGAGCCTCCTGAGGATGGTGAGATGAATGCGATGACACTGTCCTCCAGACACAGGATTCGAAATTCGAGTCCTGGCGGTCTGAGGCTGAGCACGCTACCTCTCGGTCACGGAGGTCACCCCGAACTCTGGCGTGAAAGGCAGCGGTGCTAACTACTACCCTAGGGCCCCCGCCCATAACAGCCGGAGCATTACCTTACAAACACGTGGCACTGACCCAACGCTGGCTCGATGTTGGACCGGCGTCGAAAACGGCAGTACAACATCACACCAATATTGGGCCAGTGTCAGCTGTGTAGCCATACATTTTTATCATGCTTTTTTTCAGCTTAAACATCACCGCTTCGAATTCCCTCTTTTCCATGATTTGCATTATGCTCATTTGATCTTGAAATACATAGGAATTATTCTGAGCATATACTATTTTGATGTCTGGTCATTTTATTCAGTTACTATGGTTAGCGGCCATCATGGATTTTATGTGCATGGCCTTTATATCGGACAACGTTTCAACTTTTTTTTGTTGATTCAGATGATTTGATGTCAAAATTATATCTGTTCAGGTGTGACAGCCACATACAAACAAAATAATATGGGCTTCAAATACATTGGTATAGCTGTCTCGGAAATTTATTGCGAATTATGGGATAATTATAGGAATACATCTGCATTTTAAATAAGGTTGTGCATCACAAAACAACAATAACATTTAATTGAGCCCGGTGTTATTGCAGAGGTCTATTCTTTTAAATTATGAAGTGTTTGGAATCATGATTCTAGAAACACAAACTTCAAAAATATTGAACGGGCATTTTGTTGTGTATACATAAGCTTTGTCGCGACATTTCAGATGGTGATTTTTACAAATGATCATGGTGAAAATCACAACATACAGTTTTTCTTGTCTTGTAGAGAGATACATGTATCTAAGCCTAAATATATGAAATATAAGACAAATTTTTGCAGTATAGGAGGATTAATCATTTTTTTATAGTTTCATATGAAATATAGGAAATACAAATGGTTTGTGACCTCGATGTCTCCCTATGTACGGATCGCGTACACAAATGTTATAATTTATTAATCAAAATGGTTTTAGAATCGCGCTGAAAGAATCAAACATTTCTAATGGTCATAGACCCATAACATAGGTATTCAAATGAAGGGAAAGAGACAACTAAGACATTTATGCAGATTTCAAGTTGAAAAAAAATGCTTTTGGTCTCCATGGTTTATACAAAAAACTGTCAGCATTGTAAGGGTTAACCATTTAACCGCCAAATTATTCAATCTGAATTTTCACTCACTTGAAGATCCACAACTTAAAGTTAGTGAAAATTATTCAGATTTGACAAAATGGAGGTCAACTGTTTTCAAATATTACTGATTAATGTCACATTTTATCTTTAACATGTCTAAAAGGTGGTACTTAATGTGCTAATAAAAATAAAAACCTGAATATATGCGGCACCGGCGGTTAAAGGGTTAAAGGGTTAATATTGGTTCAGCGTCTAAGACGGTGGGACAATAATAAATCAAGCCTTGGTCAATATCCCTGGGTTACATGATTATTGACCCATTTATTGGATCATCGTTTGAACAGCGCTTGGGTGCAGCATAGTACTCCACCAACATGGATCAAACGTACTTTTTTTCTGATGAGGACTACATTAGGATTGTAAATGTCCCTGCGGACAGCCGGGAGTAGCATTGGCGGTCTTCAGTAGAAGAAATCGAATGTAAGCCGCTTATTTACCCAATGTGCTCTGCAGTGAATAATATCCTCAAATAGGGATCAGTTTCTTTGTTTGTCCAAAATTATCAGATTTAAAGTTAGCAACTTGATAATATCTGCCGAATGATAAGGATGTGACATATGTTATCGACAATGTGTATAATGATCACTTTATAGTGTATTATTTTACACAATGAATCAACTGTGACTTATTTATAGAAGAACGATTTTTGTGGGACATGATTATCATGATTATTTCAACTATCGTGGGGAATCACATACGCTTAGAATATTATTACTAATTATTCCATACGATAACAATATTTTTTTTCATTTGAACACTATTCTGGGCCCATGAGAATATGCACACGACAACTCTTGAAACACCTAATTACTGATAACTAACATCATACAGTACCAACCAGTTATTTTCCGGGGGAACAGGCAAAAGCCAGCGTTTTTCGTACAGCTTTTTTGTCTACTAACACAACAAATATATCACAGATTTTTATATGAAAAGAACGTAATTATACGCAGAGAAAAAGGAAATAATGATATAAGAGCAGGATGAAAAATGACTCATGATAAGAGAAATATAGGGATAATATTTCAATGATAACGTGGTATGTATAATAGGATAGTTACCCATGGTCTATGCAGGCATGATATGTTGACCCGGTGTCGGATTAATGTTGGCCCACCGTCTTCGACGCTGCGCCAACATTAATCCAACACCGGATCAGCGTATCTTTTTGCTGAGCTGATATGATGGTGTGACAGGGGTGTCTGCATCAGCGAAAGGTCATCCACATGTTGGCCAACCACTGAGTCAGCGGTGTGCACTTAGTACATGGAACCACCCAGCAAGCACTAGATGTTGGCCTAATGCTGGGCTGATGGTGAGCCAGCGTCGAAGCCAATGGGCCAACATCAACCCAACATTCGGCCAACGCCTCGTGCTTGCTGGGCAACTATTCGTCTACTAGATACAGTATCGTGGAAAAATATAGAAACACCCATATTTTCGCACTGACGCCCGAACAATAAAAAACAAAGTAGATTAAACTTATGAGTTATATGATGAGTTGAATTAGATTTCTAGTGCATCAGCACAATGCGGCTGTTATTAATTCCCAAAATTATATAGATATATTTAAAAACTATAAGGACATGACCTGCATAACCAATCTGCAAATGTAATTTACATTATTTTTTGGTAAACATTGGACATTATGCAATGTTGCATACATACAGAGATCGTTTAGCGGAAAGGTTATCGGACACCTGCTTTTTGCCAGATTAAATGCACGTTTTTTTTATAAAATATTTAATTTAGAATGAATGTGTTGGTTGAGAAGACGAATTACTTCAGTTTTTACTTTCGGTTTATATAAATGTAATTGGCATTAAGACTGCAGGGATTAAATTGCTTGTGGAAAAGGCCCTTGGGGAAGAGGGTGGCTCTATGTGGAGATTATTAGTCTGGCATGCCAAGTTAATTTATTTAAATTTTAAACTACTTGCGATTGTGTCTCGCTACCGCGCTCCACCACCTCTAGTGGTTGAAAATTATTCATATATGTTTAATTGGAGACTAAAATTCAACAACAGTAAGTTAATCGGATAATAAAACTGAGTAAACTGTTAAAAACGACTATTATGATCAACAGGCCCAGGATTAACACTTGTGCTTGAATTTTCACTCACTTGAAGTTGTGTCTCGCTGACGCGATCCACAACTTCAAGTGAGTGAAAATTATTCAGATTTGAGGAAATGGAAGTCAATGCTTTTGAAATATTGTTGGTGATGTCACGTTTTATCTGTTGAAATGCTAGTATTTAATTATCTAATAAAAATGGAAAACCGAATATAATCGGCACCGGCGGTCAAAGGGTTGTATTTAATATGTTTATGGTCTACATTCGTATGGTTGATAAATATCGGTAAATATTTATCATAGATATACATTTACCAAGAAGGAAAATTACATTCCGGTTTTCACTTGACATTACATGATGCATTTTATAAGTTGAAAGTATTCTATAAAAATAGCAACAAATTAATTTTCTTTCACATGTATCTGTTTCAAGGTATTGACATTAAAAAAGATAATCGCATTACTCACCGATGGATCCATTTTTACAGAATGTGCAGTATCGTCTATCTTGTAAAACACCAGACAAATTAATCAAACAGCAAAGAAAAAATAAATTTCACAGAGTAACATAAATACCAGAAAGCACATGTAGTCCTCATGTTTTACATTATTCCTAATTGATTTGAATGAATCATAATCATAAGTATCGTCTATCACGTGAACACTAGAAACATTAATCGAACGGCAAATTAATACCACAGAGAGACATTAATACCAGATACTAGATCGGGGATCGGGCAGTGTCATTATCTATATATAATAAAGTTTCAAATATATATTTTTTTTATTCGGATAATTTTCATATCCATGTACGAGGTACTTAGCGTGTAGGGTAAAGTAGGCCTACCTGACCCAAGGACACAACATAAAAACAACGATGTCCCAGCGCTGCGAGGGGAGACACATGATATTTCTCTTAACCCTTTAACCGCCAAATTATTCAATCTGAATTTCCCCCACTTGAAGTTGTGTCTCGCTGACGCGATCCACAACTTCAAGTGAGTGAAAATTATTCAGATTTGACAAAATGGAGGTCAACTGTTTTTAAATATTGCTGATTGATGTCACATTTTAATATTCAACATGATTAAAAAGTGGTATTTAATGTGCTAATAAAAATGAAAATTACAATATATGCGGCACCGGCGGTTAAAGGGTTAATATTCTGGCCCAAGCGGGAATCGAGCCTGCACGACCGACAGAGGCTATTGCAAGCTAAGCGCTACGCTCTAACCACTGTGACACCTACTATTTTGATGTGATTAATATTGCCCCGATACGTACGGTACGTTGTACGATGTATCTAATAAGTAAATATATGGTAAGTAGAAGCATTCGTATTGTATTTGTAAGGTTCATTTTTTAATTAAACGTTCGAGATCCAATTATATGGCTGTGTCTGTACACCCATGTGGTTTTGTACTCAAATGATACCGCATTCATAATAATATTAATACATTTATTTTCGTACTCAGGGTACATGTACATGCAATTCAACATTGTATGTTATATCGCATTAAATGCGGCCGATGTGAGTTTGTTAAAACTGTATTTTCACAATGAATATAACCATGATAACCAAAACTCAGACACTATTGTAGTGTAAATTATGATGTACAACCGTATGCACAGTATTGAACCCATCGGGGTTGTTTTTCTAAAATTCTATGTTGAAAATAATTGTTTGTATGCCCTAACCAGATGGTAGCATAGAGCCTACTACTACGTAATGTGAAGTATGCAATAACTATACCCATGGCAATGTGGAATCATTGGAGTATATAACAACGATGGCCATGCGGTGTGTGGGTGGAGTATGCCTACAATAAACAACTAGATTTTCTGTGTGCGCTACAAAACCAGGTCATGTTGTTTTTCAATTCCCAATTTGTGCAGAGCTGTTATCGTGTGAATGATAAAAAACAGAGGATTGGGAAAACGTGGAAGAAATATAAGCAGTAAGGCAGACTGTGTCAGGTGGCTTTATATTGTGGCGTATCTATCGTCAAGATCCCTGCCTGGTCAGCCCTGCTTTCAATTCCCTGGTCTCTCCAGCCAGAAGGACAACGTGAAACATTGGCCTAACTTAGAATTAATGACACAGCTTGCACCGGATATTGATTCAATGTTGTTTTAATGTTGGGCCAGCGTCGCGGACGCTGGCCCAGCCTTAAATCAGCATTGGGTCAACGATGGCTGGACCCGGTGTCGTTTCAATGTTGGATTGTCTGCGATTCTGGTCCAACATGAATCCAACATTAAACCAGTGTTTAACATATCGTGTTCTCTAAGATTTACCTCACACACTGACCCATCATTGTCTCATCATTGGCCCATCTCTGGGCAGAGTATCGTTACCTCCACCCACATGGATCAAATGATTTTTTTTCTGAAGGGGACTACACTGTGAATGTCAATGTCCCTGTGGACGCCGGGGAGCAGCTTTGCTGGCCTCCAGTAAAAGAGAGAACGTCTGTAAGCCGCATATTTACTCAATTTACTCTGTAGTGAATAATATCCTCAAATACGGATCGGTCTCTCTGTTCTGGAATTTTCTCAGAAATCATCAAATACGTAAGTCAGCGAATAAAGAGAGTCTAATAATACATATGGGATAAATCAAATACAATAAAAATGTTCATAGCACATTTGTTAGTTTGTTTTATATGTACATCCGTCATGCATAATAACAAACGTCTAGAAGTTGGTAAGGGCAATAAGTTTGTTCAAATTTGTAATAATTCCTGAGCTTGAAGATTTCAGTGAAGAGTGTCCTAGTTTTAATCACTTTCTAAAGAAAAGAAGCTGGCATGGTGTTCGTTTAGCTTGAAAGAGCATACAGATATCTTCTTGAAAAGTTTATTTCATATCGTATGATGACAGTACAAATCTGACGATATTTAAATGCAATAATCCTTTCATTGTGGGACAGATTTAGACCTCACAGTCGGACTATGGACGCCAGATTCTGATGTCTAAAGTCGATCCCCGCGCTGAACGAGTAAACTATGTAAACCATGTACCCATTACTTACCAATTCAAATGAAGCAGATAGAGCAAACTATGCAAATTGAGAAAAAAACACTTTGGTCTCATGGTTTCTACACAAATATTTCAGCGCGTGTGCAACGAATTACAAGATATGTAAATATGTCCTAAATATGCCGATAATACCTGAGGGATATGTGGGTATTTGGGAGAACATAGACTTGGGAGTATAGATCAGGAAAAGGGAGGGGTGTGGACCTGGGGGGACTCCAGTGGTGCATAGATCCCCGTGTCCTCAATATTTTCCTATAATTATATACTGCTTCTTACGTCTCTGTCCTTATTGTTGTTTTCTAAGTATCCCTATTAGAATACAAGTTTATGTTTATCTGCGTCCCGATTTAAATAACTTAAAGATGCAACTGTTGCTCGTCATATCATATATTATGGAGTTCTAACAACGCAAATAATGGGTTACATAAGTTAGATTTTCTCAAAGCCAACCCGACAAGGCTCTATAAGAAATAGTGCAAACTCGCCCACAGTCATCATTGCGATCGGGACTTGATAATTATTTTTGAAGGTCGTGGATATTCAATAGGAGGAGGACATTGTCCTGATTTCGGGCTTCTGGCTGTCACTTCAGAATGTACATCAGATGTAATGTTCCAAAAAGACATGTAGGCTTAACCCTTTAGCCGCCAAATTATTCAATTTGAATTTTCACTCACTTGAAGTTGTGTCTCACTGACGCGATCCACAACTTCAAGTGAGTCAAAATTATTCAGATTTGACAAAATAGATGTCAACTCTTTTCAAATCTGAGTGAAAATCTAATTTATAATACGGATTTTGAACGATTGGCAATGTATCTTTCACATCAGAACGAAAAACAAATTTTAGTTTACATAATTCACTTGACATTTGTGCAATGAAGATAATCAACAAATGGCGATGTTTGACAAAAATAATACTGATCTTTCCAGAAAAGGAAGTGTGCGTTCGCCGCTTCTCAAAGTGCAGACGCACCCTTTGTATTCCATGAAGACTATTGAGGTGCAAACAAATTGAATTTACATTACTTTTGTCTCGGCATACCGAGCAAACAATAAGACTTATTGTATATCCTTTGTAAATTATAGAATATGATGTCAGAATCAAGGCTACTTATAGAAGTGAACAAGTTTTTTTCATACGATTTATAAAATCGCGATAATGATTGAAAATTGATAAGGAGCTTTACACTAATTAATGAGGTCAGTAAAACTGCAACTCATTAAGATGATTAAGGTAAGATAATAAGTTGCAATCAACCTAGTCTAACCTCCAGTTTTCAAGATATGAAATTAGCATCTATCTCTAAAGGGCAAGAACCATTGTAGGCCTACTGCAGTGAAAATACAAATACCTATAACTGAATAATAATTATGTCTGCATTTGCTGCTGTTTACAACGACCCTGTTATAATGAAACCAAAATCAGCCCGGTAAATACGAGACAAATGTTGGTTTAATGTCGGGCCACCGTCTACGACGCTGTCCCAACATTAAGCCAGCACCGAGAGTTATCGTTTACAGTATATGTGAGCAGCTACTGAAGTTTGTCATGGTATGGCGTAAGGTCACTATGTTTTTTCTCTGTTTTAGATGAACGCGCGCATTAGATTAAGGCTGCAAATCACCCCTCAAAAAAACATGTTTTTTTCTGCCCAGCGCGCATTGGATTGTTGCCGGTTTCCGAAAATACAGGTTATTTCGAGAGACAAAAAACATTAAAAAAAAAACAAGTTCATCTCAGGAGATAACAAAACATTTATCCAGCTATGCTTTTTTGCTTTTTTTATATTAACTTCTTTAGATAGGTCAAAAGTTGTTTTTATTTCGTCGCCGCCAATAACTTTCGCAGATATTTGTCCAATTTTTTTTTTCTCCCTCGATAACTTTATCAAATAAAGGTACAATGTTTCATTTTTCTTCATGTTCTTTCCGCCCTCCCTCATTAGATTTTGGCGTCTTTTTGATCTAGAACAGAGAAAAACATAGTGCTAGATGTGCATTATATTATGATACGTTATATTATTACACTATGACGTTCACAGCGAATTCACGAGGGTTTAACCCTTAACCCCTTAACCGCCGGTGCCGCATATATTCGGGTTTTCATTTTTCATTAGCACATTAAGTACCACCTTTTAAGCATGTTAAAGATAAAATGTGACATCAATCAGCAATATTTGAAAACAGTTGACCTCCATTTTGTCAAATCTGAATAATTTTCACTCCCTTGAAGTTGTGGATCGCGTCAGCGAGACACAATTTCAAGTGTGTGAAAATTCAGATTGAATAATTTGGCGGTTAAAGGGTTAAAGTGATGAAATATGTTTATGTGAACCAAAAGATCAAAGGTTTTTTTTAATAAGAAATCATCATAAATTTCTTAGTTAGCACCTTCTACTTCATTTTAATACTTATGGTACGGATCTACGGCCATCATTTTTTTGTTTCAGTGCGGGTAATGACTTTACACGTCAGAATCTGACGTCTATAGACGTTAGATTCTGACGTCTAAAATCGGTCCGCACACTGAAAGGGTTAAATAGATTTCAGTTTTTGAAAGTTAGATGGAAATCTAAAGATTAGGCGACTCGCCAATTTCCGGATCTCACCGTTTTCTGCTGATTTATTGACGGACGGATTAAAAACGAAATTGTCATTTGTACGGCTTTTAAAAAATATTGTTAAAGTTCCGTGTTTTCTTCTATTTCGTGAGGATTATTTATAATGTTGATATTAAATATTTAAGTGTTTATTTAGACAATCGTGATAAATTGTATCACAACAGAAATAAATTTTAACATAGGATGGATTAAAAGTTAAAAAAAAAATTGGTCTGATTTGTTTAAGTTTATTAGACTACTCTAGATTAATGTCTGTGATATGAATACCATACCACCCTGCCCTACCCTGCATTCCCAGCAAGCACGTAACGCTGATACAAGGTTAGTTTAGAGCTGGGCCAGCGTATGTGGCATTAAACACCATCGGGACAGGATATCGTACGCGCGAATAGTCTGCAATATGGAGTTTGACCATTTGTGGAGGGCTGAATGGATGTATGGATGAATGGATGGATGGATGGATGGATGGATGGATGGATGGATGGATGGATGGATGGATGGATGGATGAATTGAATGAATGCATTTATTAATGAATGAACGAGTGAACGAACGGACGAACGAACGAAAAGAAACGAACGAACGAATGAATAATCTGGCTGAATGATAAGGCGTGACCAGAAAATAAAACAATTGTTGCTGCTGGTTCTAGATTGACTGGACTATAAATACACCGATCACTTAGGCATTATGCATGATATGAGAGATAAATAATTATGACTCTTTTTTTTCAGAGGGTTTAAAAAATATCATTGTTTCAATGAATACATGATAATTTATATATCATTTTAAATGTTTGAACTTCCTTTTTCAATTAATGAATGACCTTATTCATCAGCTATAATCGTTCTACGTTGCCATGCAAAGAAAAATGCAGTATTGTATCTGCTTACAGGAGCATATATTGCCTTTCGGATTCGCAGAGCAGTACGGTGCTCTTGTGACGAATGACAATCGACATGTATATACTAACCTATAATGCCATTAAATAGTTGTTGTTTATCTACGAGGAAAAACAATTGAGCTATCAGACGTGTTTACAAACCTGATATGGTGGTTTTGTGAAAACAATCAGTTCAAATTAAAACCAGAAAAAAACATTTAAATCGATGTGCATATAAATCATTGTTGACATTCCACTCCAATCTGTGACCAATCAATCAATCAGCTCATGTTTCTTAAATCAATAATAACAAAGAGGCACTTTAAATATTTTATTGTGGGCAAATGCGTTTATATCCCAAATAAAGCACCGATTATGAAATATCAGGCCTAACATTATTAAGGTATTTGTCATTCATCTGTAATTGAAATTTGCGTCATTAATGCCAGTTACAAATGACTGAAAAATGTTAAAGGACAATGCAACACTGACATGTAAACACTTAAACTCTTATTTATATAGATAGAGCTGTTTTAACGACTCTCTCGTCTCCGTCGCTTTTCATCACGACAGTAATAATAATTTGTGTTGGTAATCTTTTTTTGTTGATCATCTTTTTCGTTATTAAAAATATGTGGTAGTATCGGCCTGTACCTGTGCCACCCTTCCTGACCTACATGTAAATGAACATTTAACAGCAGGCACTTTTATTTCAAAACATGATTATGCCCAATATATGCCAGTTTATAATTCATCGACTTGGAGGAAGTCATTCTTCGATTGCATATTGATCAAGCAAACAGTAGGACATGAACAAACGAATCAGGAACACCTACAAACAGGGGGGCAAATGATGAAAAAAATAACGATCCAACGGGTTAGCAAATTAACGGGGGACCGCTAATTGAATTAAAAAAATTAACCAACGAATGAAAGAACGAACTAACGACCGAACGAACAAATATACGGACGTACGGACAAGCGAATAAACATGCTAAACGGACAGTAGAAATGAATGAATGGTATATATGAACGAATGTAATTTTAGGCTACATTTGTTCATATATAGGCTAAATTGGGTCAGAAGGATGCTGAGATGACACTGGCCTCCGGACACAGGATTCAAAATTCGAGCCCTGGTGGTCCCAGCACAAGCACGCAATATTGAATATTTACGAGCGAGAGGGGAAGAAATCTCATGTTTCTTTGAAACCTGAATGTCAGAGCGAGGAACAAAATCCGCGATCTCCGACTTCCCAAGCAGGCAGCTGTAAACCACTGCACCAGGCCACCCACAATTAATTGTCATCAAGTCTGAAATGCAAAGATGAGTTTGAATGACACAAAATCCGAAATCCGAAGTATGTAACGCCAAAATTGTATGCTGTAACTTTCCTTAACATCTGGTTTGTCTCACAAAATCAAGTTAAAGACACGTAACTAAAAAAACGACAAATATAAATTTACACTCGGATTGGTCAGACATAATCCATCCCCCCCCCCCCATCCATTTTTCTTGAAACACTTCCAAACATGAAAAAAACACACACAAAATTTCAAACAAATAAAAATCCGAGTTAGGGCTTCTGATTCTTTTTTTCTGATTTTTTTTTAAATTGACAAAACCCCTTACCACCCTAAATAAGCCGAAATCACAACAGGTGTCTACTAATGATGGAAATATTTATAATGCGGCTGTTCCAATCTCTGTTGAAACAAAAAAAATGCAAATATCTTATAATTTTGTCGATATTTAATAAGTAGGCCTACACGGTGTCTATTTCATGCAGGATATCAGATATAACAATTTCGTGACAATATGCAGGGATACAGTGGGCTGAAAGAATGTGCGTCTGGTTTGTGAAAGAGGGTATAAATTTTAGCATAATTTGAACTGTGGTGACATTTCACAAGCTAGGGGGCTTAGCTTAAAATCTGTCTGCGTAGCAAACCCATATCGGACCTGTTTTTTTAAAAAGCACAGCCCAGGCTTTATCATGATATTCAATTCAATTCAATTCAGTTGATTCAGTGTGCGGCACTACATAGCTGGGAATTCAGGCATTTTACATGTATTTTAATGGGACTGGCATTCTGAATGGTGCGATCATAGTTATGATAAATTGATTCCAGAAATTCTGTATCAGAAATAACTAAATGAAGACATATCTTTTTTAAAAACAGTACTTGGGCTTCCGCGAGCTTCGACGTGACAGGCGCAGCCCTAAACCACTACAAGGGAACCCGTCCTGATTTGAATCGAAGGATTAAAGTATTACAATGAACATATATACTACCTTCAATTAGTTTTCAAAAGTGTCATTTTGTATCAAGACTACATTCCCTTGGGTAAATTGCGGGCAATGAAAGGAGCGGTTACATTATACGTCAGTGCTGGTTACATATTACGTTTTTTCCCTCTGACCGCATAATGTAACCAGACGTATGTAACCGGTTACATTATACGTCTGGTTACATTATACGGTTCTAAAATGTCACGATGTTTTTTCTCTGTTTTAGATGAACGCGCGCATTAGATTAAGGCCGCGCATTACCCCTCAAAACAACATGTGTTTTTTTCTGCCCAGCGCGCATTGGATTGTTGCTGATTTCCTAAAATACAGGTAATTTCGGGAGAAAAAAAACTTCCAGAAAAAAACAAGTTCATTTCAGGAGATAACAAAACATTTATCCAGCTTTGCTTTTTGCTTTTTTTTATAATAACTTTTTTTAGATAGGTCAAAAGTTGTATTTCGTCGCCGTCAATAACTTTCCCAGACATTTGTCAATTATAGGTACATTGTTTCATTTTCTTTATATGTTCTTTCCGCCCTCCCTCATTGGATTTTGGAATCTTTCTGATCTAAAATAGAGAAAAATCATAGTGGTAGATGTGCATTATATTATGATACCTTATATTATTACACTATGACGTTCACAGCGAATTCACGAGGGTTTAACCCTTAACCCTTTAACCGCCGGTGCCGCATATATTCGAGTTTTATTTTTATTAGCACATTAAGTACCACCTTTTAAGCATGTTAAAGATAAAATGTGACATCAATCAGCAATATTTGAAAACAGTTGACCTCCATTTCGTCAAATCTGAATAATTTTCACTCCCTTGAAGTTGTGGATCGCGTCAGCGAGACACAATTTCAAGTGGGTGAAAATTCAGATTGAATAATTTGGCGGTTAAAGGGGGCGATGAAATATGTTTATGTAAACCGAAAGATCAAAGGGTTTATTCAATATGAAATCATCATAAATTTCTCAGTTGGCTCTTTCTGCTTCATTTTAATACATATGTTACGGATCTACGGCCAGAATCTGACGTCTATAGGCGTTAGATTCTGACGTCTAAAATCGGTCCCCACACTGAAAGGGTTAAATTGATTCCAGTTTTTGAAAGTTGGATGGAAATCTAAAGATTAGGCGACTCGCCAATTTCCGGATCTCACCGTTTTCTGCTAAATTATTGACGGACGGATTAAAAACGAAATTGTCATTTGTACGGCTTTTAAAAAATATTGTTATAGTTCCGTGTTTTCTTCAATTTCGTGTGGATTATTTATAATGTTGATATTAAATATTTTAGTGTTTATTTAGACAATCGTGATAAATTGTATCACAACAGAAATAAATTTTAACATAGGATGGATTAAAAGTTAAAAAAAAATTGGTCTGATTTGTTTAAGTTTATTAGACTACTCTAGATTAATGTCTGTGATATAAATACCATACCACCCTGCCCCACCCTGCATTGCCAGCAAGCACGTAACGTTGATACAATGTTAGTTTAGAGCCGAGCCAGCGTATGTGGCATTAAAACACCATCAGGACATGATATCGTACTCGCGAATAGTCTGCAATATGGAGTTTGACTTCTGTCTCTGGCCATTTGTGGTGGGCTGGCTGGATGCTGTGATGGGAACTATGTGAAGTGGCCAGCTGGCCTGTTGTGGTGGGCTGGCGTTAACCTTAACCCTTCCGACGCTTAAATATTTTGTATAAACCATGGATACGAAAGGTTTTTTTTTAATTTCTAATCATCATAAATTTCTTAGCTAGCTCTTTTCGCTTCATTTGAATACATATGTTATAGGTGTACGGCCATTATAAGTTTTGTAATCCTTTCAGCGCGGGAACCGTCTTTAGACGTCAGAATCTGACGTCTAAAGACGTCAGATTCTGACGTCTAAAGTCGGCCCCGCGCTGAAAGGATTAAGTGAACCCTTGTTCTCCACAAGGATTAAGTGGTAAATTTATGGCTGCTTTTGAGCTGGCATCATTTGATAGCAGCATGGCCCGCAGGCAATATTCTCCCAGCGCCAACAGTCAATTTGTTAGAGATATAATTCTCCAGGGATGGTTTAATGCTGAGACAACGTCTGCGACGCTGCCTCAACATAAGGCCAACATTGAGTAAACGTCTCTTAGTTTCCGCGAGATTTGCCACTTCACGTCAGCGAGTGCATCGCATTTACCCATATAGAACTCAGTTTGGCGTAAACTCCCTTCCCACAACCCATTACATGCATTATCTCCCAATATCAATAATACACTGATTTCGCTTTATTTGTCAAACTTGGAAATATTGCAATGTTAAAAAGGTACAAAATGAAAGAGACACACAGTATCTGCATCAGCAATTGACTCCCTCTGGGTGAAATAGATAAAATGATCAGTTCAGAAAATATATTTGGCGTCAAAGATGATGACATTTGCATTTGCACTGCAAGGCCTCCAAATAGCAATAATTAATACTGAAATGAAAGGATGAAAGGCTCTGACCGGACTGCCTCCCCCTCCCCCCCCCCCCTGCTCACGTCACCAATCCCACTTGTTCGCCCACTTCAGTCCACTAATGTATTACTTAAAATACTTATTATTTAAATAATTATTGTGGAGTAAATTACAGTTTGATCAAAAAATATAAGTTATTATTGTTTAAACTAAATTTGGCAATATATTTGTCCTTAATGGCAGTGTATAAGTTGAATAAGATTAATGTTCCATCGCAACTGAATGTCAGAATATTGTACTGAGGTTATATGGCGTCCGAATCTTCAGCAAGCGCAAAGGCGCTACACATCAGAAGCGATGATTCTATCATACAGCTCTGGCCCAGTTTAGCCTATATGTGCACAGATGTGGCCTAAAACACCATTCATCTCATTTCATTTATCATACAGCTCACTACTATACTAAAAACAGGAAACGTTGCTGGCTTGAAGTTTTAAGACTTTAGCTTCGAAGACGGTGGACCACCATCAGGCCAACATTGGGTCAAAGCTGGGATTATAATAATACTTATGTTTCACTCTTCCAGAATTTCGTAAAAATGGGTTGCAAGGGCAACTGCAGTTGCAACCTTTTTAATTTTTATCCCGTTAAATTCATTTTTTTTTCATCACTTGAAATTGTGTCTCGCTCTCGCGACTCATATCTGTTTTATTTTTGGACCAAACATTCACAAATCTTGATGTTTACCTTATTTTATGCTCAAAAAACTATGATATAACCTACTAATAGTCGGACTCACATTGAACGTGGTGATTGATTTTCGCCGATTTCTCACTCAGTTCTCAACCAATTGTCATGAAATTTTACAAGCACTATTTTCTTTTGATGTGGCGGCACCCATGCAAATTGTATTGACAACATATTGTATAGTTTAATAGTTAGTCTATTTAGCATGTGGTAAATAAATAAAAATGTCACCCTCTATAAACCAACTTGCTGCATTTCAGAATTATATTACATGTCAAATAGTCTAACTTCTGAAATACTTCGTGAAATCAGCGTAGTAGCGACAGGAATGGAACATAGTTCGTGTAAAATTCATGAAAATTGGTTGAGAAATTATTGACTGGGAAATTCGCGAAATTCATTCACACTGGTTCACGAATTTAATGCGATTATAATAAAGGATATTTGAGCCGACTATATGGTAGTGCTTATTAGGCTGAACCTTTAACCGCCAAATTATTCAACTGAAATTTTCACACACTTAAATATGTGTCTCGCTGACGCGATCCACAACTTCAAGTGATTAAAACTTATTCCGATTTGACAAAATGGAGGTAAACGATTTTGAAATATCTAGTGTCTGAAACGCATGTTCGAAATAAGAAATACAAGACTAACCGATAAACGGGGCTTTTGGCACACTTTCTACGTTGCCACAGCAACCCCAAATCACGTATTATGGACATATTAAAGAGTCAAATAAGAAATGATGATATTTGATGATCTTGGCCTGATTGTGTCGCTTTAAAATAATATTAATAATAAAACTTGTTTTAACTTCACATTTTCTTCTGCGTCCATAACTTTGGCGATGATCAATACTTTTCATCTGGACATCGCGATTGATAACGAAGCTTATTTTCTGCGCCTCTGAGCTCCCGAGGACTTAGACGCTACAGGAGTGAGTTAATTGTTAATGTGCTTATCTTGAGATGCGAATTGTTGCCGCATTTCCCACCCCAAGAAAAAGAAAATGGCCTGCTTTTATATAGGGCCAACTATAATATGTATGTGAAATAATAGTTCCAAATGACCTTGTAGTTATAGATAACATCATACCTTATTCAATATATTTATTTGAAAAAAAAATGATAAGTAAATTTAGGTGACGATGTAATTTGAAAGATTAAATGTTTCTACAACATCTGTCAGTTTATATGGGTGACTTCAGAAAAAATGGCTAATTATGTATTTCCCAGCATGTACCGCTAAGAAGTAGTCAATGTCTTAGGAAATCATCTTGGAATATATACCCTGGTGATAACATTTAGTGGTGAAAATAATATGGAAATACATACAGCCATTACAATAATATGCTCAATAATGTTGCCAAAATGTCAGGAGTGCAACACTTTTTGCGTGACAAATAAAACAATCCTTTACTTCGCAAGTTGGATGGATCTAAAACTGTGGCCTTAACGTAATAAAATGGTCTATTTTATCTGAGTATTGTGTGTTTCGAATATTTTATCCCAATGCCAATTCATCATTTTATGTTTTGATCAGACTGTGTAATCTCAAAACAGTTGTAATGGCTAAAATGAAAATACCAACAAATATACTGACTCTATGATGCCGAGCTAATTATACTGTATAGCACCATTCAACACGTAGACTAAACTATCAGTTATGTTTCAACTACATGTTAGCTTGTATTTCGTACTTGCACTACTTTTATAAATGTCTTGATATAGTCACAAGGGGGATTTTTGAAAGGCTACACCCCATATGTCAGGAGTGCAACAACCATCTTAAATACCACATTGCTTCTAAAAATGAAATGTCATGATTTATATTATTTTTTATTTCAGTGGAGACTGACAGATAATGTCAGATGACTATCATAAACTTTTCAAAGTTTTCAATCTGTGTGCCACAGATCACTAAAACCAGCATGTCAGGAGTGCAACATTACACATGGCTTATTTAACTTGAACCTTCAAAGTCATTTACTCTCATTCAAATCATCAAAATTTGATGGAAATCTTTTATCGCTGCTCATGAAGTTTAATATATATAACTGTTTATAATCCAGGCAGTAAATATATAACATTTTGCATTCACAATGATTGCTTAAACCTCGCTGACCATGTCTAGTGTGTGTTTCGGCTCATACCAAGTATTTAGTTTTATATAATTAGGCCCAATACTAATTGCATACCACCAACATCTATGAAGAACATCGACGCAGTCTTTAATAATTATTAGTATAGTCTATTATGGCATACATGGCTTCTGCCATATTCCCATGTGGCGTGTTGCACTCCTGACATAGCCTACCGTATTATCCCTAATAAACGAGCGGGCGCGGCCCCACAGTTGGGGGAGGACGGATTTATTATGTGAACTGAAATCGTCAATTTTTTTAAAATAATTTTCACGTTATTTGGTCACTGTAGCACGCAAATATAATCTCAGAAATAGGACAGTAGGCCATCAGTTTTGGAAATCATGATTATTTGGGCCTGACCTGGTCAGGCAGTCCTGCATGTCTGCACATCCAGCAATGCTGGTCCACCATCGTCCGGGTAGATCCAGCATTAAATGAGCTTTTCTACAGAATCAACTCTGGGCCATTTTCGTAGATGCTGGCCCATCATTGAACGAACATACTGCCAGCATCACTGTCATACTGACATGAGCACGTGTCACTGCCTTCCAAGCGGGCATGGTTTGGTGAACTGGTGCTGGCTCAGTGTTGGGACAGCGATGTAGATGTTAGGCCGACATTGACCCAACATTGGATTAGTGTCCCATAGTTGCTGTGTTGGTGACTATTTAAAACACGCGCCTCTTGAATCAGCCTTGACCCATGAATTTATTTATGTCAGGTAGCTAGCTATCTGGCATTCACGTTCACAATTATTACTCTCACTTTAAACATGTTAAATGTTACAGCGCTGGCAGTTTTACTACATTTTTCACACGTAGCTTGACTGAGACATGTATGGGTTAATAGTAATATGTATAGTGAAAGTAATCATGGTAATAGGAACAATTTCATTGTAATAGTAATAGATCGTGAAAAAATGAAATAGGGGTATCTCGAAAACCCTCTTGACCCCCTCAACCCCCTCGCCCCTCGACCCACGACCCTCGACCCACGACCCTCGACCTTCAACTTAATTTAAAAAAAAGTTTTTGTTTGTTTCTATAATTATAACTTTTGTATAATAATACCATTCGGGAAACTTATATAGGCCAACTGTGATGCTAACCTAGCTATCAAATGATGTTGGCTGACCGTCTGCTACGATGGTCCAGCATTCACCCGACGTTGGTTTAATGTCTCTTGTTTACTGGGTGGCCACCGCTTGACGCGATAATACACAATAAAACTCTAGTTTTATGAATACACATAGACCTACAGCTGGCCAAACACATTTTAATGGTGGGTCACTGCTTACGACGCTTTCCTAACTTTATAAGCATGAGATTGAATGCCTCTTGCTTTTTTGGTGCGTAAAAAAACACTTGCCAGTCTTATCACCCGCATATCACTCGTCAGCTTCATTCAGTCACACGCATTGGCACCGGCATCGCAAGTGGTGGGCCAGCGTTACAGACGTTGGACCAGCCTGAATCCAACATTGGTTCAATGCTTCGTGCTTGCTGTGCTTAGCTATCATTAGACTGGAACAATGTTGGGCCAGCGTTAATGTAAGACATTGGTGGGACTCAGATGGCAGTCTATAAGCCTAATCAAGTGCCTCATAATTATATTGCGTATCGTGCCTCTCCTCAAAATATACATGAGGCGTTCAGCCAATGTTAGGCCAGCGTCGCAGACGGTGAGCCAACATTGACCTGATATTGTTTCCCGAATTTTATAAATAGACTATAAAACAAAAAAAGTCGAGGGTCCAGGGTCGTGGGTCGAGGGGGTCGAGGGGGTTTTCGAGATATCCATGAAATAGTAATACTAGGCTACAGATGGTCAAGTAATATATAATAACAAATATAGTGTATAATACACCATACAAATGTGTGTAATTTAATACGTTGTGCAGTGGTGCCACATATTGATGGGAGTTGGAACTACGATTCGCTGAGTAAATCATCATATAAAACAAGAGAGAATAATACCCCTTTAACCTCTCAATATACAATAGCATTTTTGTAGGTTTGATAGTTTTGGCCATATCTTTGTAATATTTATTTTTGAAACGGAAATTAACCATTAAAGCCGCAGATACAGGCATGTAAGTCACCTTATTAAAAACTAGAACAGGAGTTCCCGAGGCCCGGCTTTAGTCTGTAGTGCCATAGACAAAAAATCGGCTTAATATTTTCTAAAGCAAAACATAGGCCCTAACAGTATTTTCCTCATAGGCCAGAATCCCAAATGTTCAGGATATAATCAAATATTGTTCAATACTTCATTAGTAGAATCTCTGATATAATAAGGAAAGAACCAAGGAGACAATTTAAAATATACCTTCAACGTGTATTCCTTCCACCACCATCGCCGGTGCTGGCCAAACATTCGTTCAATACTTGCCTACGATGTTACGCATACTGAGGATGTAGGCCTACCCACCAAATTCCAGTTCAAGGTTAGGCCAGAGTCATAGACCATTGCTGGATCAATGCCGGTCAATCGTCTACGACGCCGGCCCAAGTCTAATCCATCATTGGGTCTGCTGTATACTTCGCGAAAACACGTGGCATTCACCCAATGCTGTTTAAATGTTGACCCACAGTCTTTGACGCTGGCCCGACATTGAAACAGCATTGGGTGATTGTACCATGTTTTCTGACCGCTGCATGCTGGTGACTATGAGGGTGACGATTTACCATCTCGGCGCCAGAAACAACAGATAACACGATACATTGGCCCAGTGCTGATGTAATGCTGGGCCACTATCTGGGACGCTGGGCCAACATTATTTCAGCCAAAACTCTTTAAGCTCTAATCACTATATGTAATCGTGAAGGTATATTTTAAGTTAAGTTAGCAAACTGAAAACGTCGCTACGCAGCTATACATCATACTATAACCCCAAAATTGTGTATGTAGATACACACAGTTATTATCTAGCTGGGGAAAAAAGTTTTATAAACGGTAAGACCGCATATTACATTTAAGGTGAATATTTCCTTGACATGTATGCCAGTTTTATAGGAAATTACTATAAAAATAAACTTTTTTTTGTGTGTGTCTGTTTAGATACATAATAATCAGCAATATGTTGCATGGCTATCCTTATCCCATCAAATAAACATACTTGGGAAACCATGTGTGGTAATTTTCTGCTATTTTACCTGGGATGTGCGTCTCAGAATATTTTCAATATTTTCGAGGTTTTATCTTGATGAAACATGAGATAAATAAAATTGGTCAGTTAGAGCGTGTTTCCTTCATTAATTTCATATATTCCAGGATGTTGACAACATATTCTGACATAAATGAAACTGAAAATACCATTTGGAATTTTTACCCCTCCCGTCATGTTTTTAGCCATTTCTGAAGTCACCCATATGATGATTAAAAAGGTGTATTTAATTAGAAACAATAACGTCTTGTTTTGTTTTAGCCCGTTGACAGCAGTGTAGTGTTATTAAGCATCCTGGCCACGTGCCTATGACGTGAAGGCCATTTCTCAACAGGTGCCAGAAAAGTACCCACTATTTAAGATTGCTCAACCTGCCCCCCCCCCCCCATCACAGATAGTGCTGGGTTAATAGTGGGCTTGGGTAAACGACATGGCCCAACATTGGGTCAATGTATAATTTTTGATGATTTGTTAGAGGATGTCATACACTGTGTGATGCCACTGCAAAGCCATGTTCCCGTTAATTGTTTTTTTTTGCATTTGCGAACGAAACTATGGATTGATCGTTTTTTATTGATCCACAACGCTCCAACGTTTTCTTCTAACTATAGCTTTTTTGGTTGCGAGCAGGTGTCCATTGCTACAAACAAGAGACGTCGACGTTGGGCATTTGGTGGTTTGACCCTTTGACCGCCAAATTATTTAATCGGTATTTTCACCGACTTGATTCACAACTTCAAATGAATGAAAATTATTCGGATTTGACAAAATGGAGGTCAACGAATTTGAAATATTGCTGATCGTAATCACTTTTATCTTTAACATGTTCCAAAGCTGGTATTTCATGTGCTGATAAAGATAAAATAGTCACTAATCAATAGTAAATGCTAATAAATAAAAAAACGAATATAAGGAGGACCGGCGACTAAAGGGAATTTTTAGCCAGCATTATGGATGATGTGGATGGTTGTCAAACCATGTCAAAGCATCGTGATCGCAGGATGCACAGGTATAAAAGGTTATCATATAAATTGACGATCTTAGTATCGGTCAATTTGGATGAATTATTGGAAATATAATTATTGTATTGTTTTTACGTCACTTTCAATCAGTTTTCATGAAAAAATATTTAATTTAAAAGGAACCGATTTGAAGTGGCAAAGCAATATTATGCATGTGCTGCTGACAAAATAAATACACGATTGAATTTAATCAAACCAACATAATGATGTAGTAATGATTTGATATCTTTAATTTGACCAGAATAATAAAATATATATCCCCAATGCATAGCTGACTCACTACGACATGGTTGGTCTGCTCAACATACAGAGAGCCTTTAAAACCATGTTACCGCTAAATATATCTTATCATCTTGATCACAGTACTGTGTGTTGTGTCGCAGAATACGTCTTTCTCTCTATTTATGGCTAATCGCATCCACCGTTGCACAGGTTGTTTCAGCAATGAGCGTGATAAGTCTGTAATAACGGAGTTACATCTGCTACATTAAAATATAGTATTTGATATTGAGGTTCCATGTATATCGTGTACGTTTACACCTGAGTATTTATTTCAAGCACGTACACAACGCAATCAAGACCAAGACCGTCATTTAATATTTCTGTCATTCAGTTTGAGCCTGTTGATGACCATCCAGCCTTGTATCCTCACAAGGATGTTTACAATAATGTAATACGTATATTTTCAGTAAACGTGTGCAGCTGGGAATATTCTATAGCTATACTTACAACGAAAGTTGTAAATATAGCTATAGATTGAGCATAGCTATAGATTGAATTTAAACATATACCTTCACGAAGCATACTTACCCAATAGTAAGATATAGATTATAAATTTACTGATTTAATTCAAACACACATTAAGAAACAAATCATGTTACTGATTGAATTAAAACATGTAGCCTATGTGAATGATAGAGATCGTATAGACACATATTGAATTCCGATCTGCATTTTTAGAAAGCTGGTTTTTTTTAGATATATATGTAAGGTACAGATCGTCAATCTTAGTTAGCGACTTAATATTATCTCCGAATGATAAGGATGTGACATATGTTGTCGACAATGTGTAGATAGATAGATATTTATTGACGACGGTAAGTCTATGCAGACTTATGCGTCATTAAAATGAACATGTGTACAAGACTATACAACAGGATTAGTTCGGTAAAAATATGCATGCTAAGTTAACTTAAACATGTTAAAATAAAACGACATTATATACTAAAACAAGCACAGGTTAAATATAATATGCATCAGAACTATTTAAAATAACCTACAGTTAAACAGCATTGGCATGATATTTTTAAGTTTCCCGCACCAAAACCGGAGATAAAATAGCTACTGCATATAGCAAAAAAAACCTCTGGAAAGCGTAGAAACCGAGTAATTACATAATAAGTGAGAATATGTATAAAGAAGAAAATAATAATAATAGTTACATTTAACATGTTAAAAAACAATTTAAAAAATGCATTGACTGACGTCAGCTCGAAACACCAAGATGATTAGAGGAATCACCAGCCGCACCAGTCGCTGATACCACAGTGGTGATCCCCCGACAGCATGGATGATGTGTATAATGATCACTTTATAGTGTATTATTTTACACAATGTATCAACTGTGACTTATTTAAAGAAGAACGACTTTTGTGGGACATGAGTATCATGATTATTTCAACTATCGGGGGGAATTACATACGCTTAGAATATTATTACTAATTATTCCATACGATAACAATATTTTTTTTCATTTGAACACTATTCTGGGCCTATGAGAATATGCACACGACAACTCTTGAAACACCTAATTACTGATAACTAACATCATACAGTACCAACCAGTTATTTTCCGGGGGAACAGGCAAAAAGCCAGCGTTTTTCGTACAGCTTTTTTGTCTACTAACACAACAAATATATCACAGATTTTTATATGAAAAGAACGTAATTATACGCAGAGAAAAAGGAAATAATGATATAAGAGCAGGATGAAAAATGACTCATGATAAGAGAAATATAGGGATAATATGTCAATGATAACGTGGTATGTATAATAGGATAGTTACTCATGGTCTATACAGGCATGAGACGTTGACCCGGTGTTGGATTAATGTTGGCCCACCGTCTTCGACGCTGGGCCAACATTAATCCAACACCGGATCAGCGTATCTTTTTGCTGAGCTGATATGATGGTGTGACAGGGGTGTCTGCATCAGCGAAAGGTCATCCACATGTTGGCCAACCACTGAGTCAGCGGTGTGCACTTAGTACATGGAACCACCCAGAAAGCACGAGATGTTGGCCCAATGCTGGGCTGATGGTGAGCCAGCGTCGAAGCCGATGGGCCAACATCAACCCAACATTCGGCCGATGCCTCATGCTTGCTGGGCAACTATTCGTCTACTAGATACAGTATCGTGGAAAAATATAGAAACACCCATATTTTCGCACTGACGCCCGAACAATAAAAAACAAAGTAGATTAAACTTATGAGTTATATGATGAGTTGAATTAGATTTCTAGTGCATCAGCACAATGCGGCTGTCATTTATTCCCAAGATTATATAGATATATTTAAAAACTATAAGGACATGACCTGCATAACCAATCTGCAAATGTAATTTACATTATTTTTTGGTGAACATTAGACATTATGCAATGTTGCATACATACAGAGATCGTTTAGCGGAAAGGTTAGCGGAAACCAGCTTTTTGCCAGATTAAATGCACGTTTTTTTGATAAAATATTTAATTTAGAATGATTGTGTTGGTTGAGAAGACGAATTACTTCAGTTGCATGGGTTAACCCTTATCCTGCTAAGTTGATTTATTTTAATTTTCAACTACTTGCGATTGTGTCTTGCTACCGCTATTCACAACCTTAAGTGGTTGAAAATGCAGCAAAATTGCAAAAAATAAACCACCAAATTATCTAACTTGAATTTTCACCCACCTGAAGTTGTGTCTCGCTGACGCGATCCACAGTTAAAACCTGGCTTGCCATTTGTTACACGTGGTGCTGTATTTAATATGTGTAAGGTCTACATTGTCATGGTTGATAAATATCAGTAAATATTTATCATAGTTATACATTTACCAAGAAGGCATATCACATTCCGGTTTCCACTTGACATTACATGATGCATTTTATAAGTTGAAAGTATTTTATAAAAATAGCAACAAATTAATTTTCCTCTACATGTATCTGCGTCAAGATATTGACATTAAAAATGATAATCGCATTAGTGACCGATGGATCCATTGATACAGAATATGCAGTATCGTCTATCATATAAAACACCAGACAAATTAATCAAACGACAAAAAAAATATATTATGACAGAGTGACATAAATACCAGAAAGCACATGTAGTCCTCATGTTTTACATTATTCCTAATTGATTTGAATGAATCATAAGCTGTTATGGAATATTCAAAAGCATCGTCTATCACGTAGAAACATTAATCGAACGGCAAATTAATACCACAGAGTGACATAAATACCAGATACTAGATCGGGGATCGTGCAGTGTCATTATCTATTTATAATAGAGTTTCTAATATATATTTTTTTCATTCGGATAATTTTTATATCCATGTACGAGGTACTTAGCGTGTAGGGTAAAGTAGGCCTACCTGACCCAAGGACACAACATAAAAACAACGATGTCCCAGCGCTGCGAGGGGAGACACATGATATTATCTGAACCCCTTAACCGCCAAATTATTCAATCTGAATTTTCCCCCACTTGAAGTTGTGTCTCGCTGACGCGATCCACAACTTCAAGTGAGTGAAAATTATTCAGATTTGACAAAATGGAGGTCAACTGTTTTCAAATATTGCTGATTGATGTCACCTTTTGTCTTTAACATGTTTAAAATGTGGTACTTAATGTGCTGATGAAAATGAAAACTAGAATATATGCGGCACCGGCGGTTAAAGGGTTAATATTCTGTACCAAGAGGGGATCGAGCCCGACAGAGGCTATTGCAAGCTAGGCGCTACGCTTTAACCACTGTGCCAAGTCCACCTTCTATATTGAGGTGATTAATATCGCCCCGATACGTACGGTACGTTGTACAATGTATCTAATAAGTAAATATATGGTAAGTAGAAACATTGGTATTGTGTTGATAAGGCTCAGTTTTTAATTAAACGTTCGAAATCCAATTATATTGCTGTGTCTGTATGCGTTTTTTATGAGAACCCCGATTACACCCATGCGGTATTGTACTCAAACTATACCGCATTCATAATAATATTAATACATTTCTTTTCGTACTCAGGGTACATGTACATGCAATTCAACATTGTATGTTATATCGCATTAAATGCGGCCGATGTGAGGTTGTTAAAACTGTATTTTTACAATGAACGTAACAATGATGAACAAAACCCGTACAATATTGTAGTGTAAATTATGATGTACTATGCACAGTATTGAACCCATCGGGTTGTTTTTCTAAAATTCTATGTTGAAAATAATTGTTTGCATGCCCTAACCAGATGGTAACATAGAGCCTATTACAATAGTAATGTGAAATATGCAATAACTGTGCCCATGGCAATGTTGACTCATTTTAGTATAACAACGATGACCATACAGTGTGTGGGTGGAGTATGCCTACAATAAACAACTAGATTTTCTGTGTGCGCTACAAAACCCGGGCATGTTGTTTTTCAATTCCCAATTTGTGCAGAGCTGTTATCGTGTGAATGATAAAAAACAGAGGATTGGGGAAAACGTGGAAGAAATATGAGCTGTAAGGCAGACTGTGACGGGTGGCTTTATATTGTGGCGTATCTATCGTCAAGATCCCTGCCTGGTCAGCCCTGCTTTCAATTCCCTGGTCTCTCCAGCCAGAAGGACAACGTGAAACATTGGCCTAACTTAGAATTAATGACACAGCTTGCACCGGATATTGATTCAATGTTGTTTTAATTTTGGGCCTGCGTCGCGGACGCTGGCCCAGCCTTAAATCAGCATTGGGTCAACGATGGCTGGACCCAGTGTCGTTTCAATGTTGGATTGTCTGCGATTCTGGTCCAACATGAATCCAACATTAAACCAGTGTTTAACATATCGTGTTCTCTAAGATTTACCTTACACACTGACCCATCCTTGTCTCATCATTGGCCCATCTCTGGGCAGAGTATCGTTACCTCCACCCACATGGATCAAAGGTATTTTTTTCTGAAGGGGACTACACTGTGAATGTCAATGTCCCTGTGGACGCCGGGGAGCAGCTTTGCTGGCCTCCAGTAAAAGAGAACGTCTGTAAGCCGCATATTTACCCGAATTACTCTGTAGTGAATAATATCCTCAAATACGGATCGGTCTCTCTGCTCTGGAATTTTCTCAGAAATCATCAAATACGTAAGTCAGCGAATAAAGAGAGTCTAATAATACATATGGGATAAATCAAATACAACAAAAATTTTCATAGCACAGTTTGTTTTATATGTACATCCGTCATGCATAATAACAAACGTCTAGAAGTTGGTAAGGGCAATAAGTTTGTTCAAATTTGTAATAATTCCTGAGCTTGAAGATTTCCGTGAAGAGTGTCCTAGTTTTAATCACTTTCTGAAGAAAAGAAGCTGGCATGGTGTTCGTTTAGCTTGAAAGAGCATACAGATACCTTCTTGAAAAGTTTATTTCATATCGTATGATGACAGTACAAATCTGACGATATTTAAATGCAATAATCCTTTCATTGCGGACCAGATTTAGACCTCACAGTCGGACTATGGACGCCAGATTCTGATGTTTAAAGTCGATCCCCGCGCTGAACGAGTAAACTATGTAAACCATGTACCCATTACTTACCAATTCAAATGAAGCAGATAGAGCAAACTATTCAAATTGAGAAAAAAAACACTTTGGTCTCATGGTTTCTACACAAATATTTCAGCGCGTGTGCAACGAATTACAAGATATGTAAATATGTCCTAAATATGCCGATAATACCTGAGGGATATGTTGGTATTTGGGAGAACATAGACTTGAGAGTATAGATCAGGAAAAGGGAGGGGTGTGGACCTGGGGGGACTCCACTGGTGCATAGATCTCCGTGTCCTCAATATTTTCCTATATATACTGCTTCTTACGTCTCTATCCTTATTGTTGTTTTCTAATTATCCCTATCAGAATACAAGTTTATGTTTATCTGCGTCCAGATTTAAATCATTGAAAGATGCAACTGTTGCTCGTCATATCATATATTATGGAGCTCTAACAACGCAAAGAATAGGTTACATAAGTTAGATTTCTCAAAGCCAACCTGACAAGGCTCTATAAGAAATAGTGCAAACTCGCCCACAGTCATCATTGTGATCGAGACTTAATTATTATTAATGGCGGTCGTGGATATTCAATAGGAGGAGGACATTGTCCTGATTTCGGGCTTCTGGCTGTCACTTCAGAATGTACATCATATGTATTGTTCCAAAAAAAACATGTAGGCTTAAGGAAAATTAAACTTTATGATATATAATTATTCATGGCTAAATTCGAATATTGTCTTTTCTATGTATATTTCTCAGTTTTACTAGATATAATTTCTAAATTTGATCTATCCTTTGAGTCGCAAAGATTCATTACAATTTTTGTTGAACAAATGATAAAAATAAGTATTATTTTATTATATTTTTCACTCAGTTACCGCGACCCATAACTTCAACTAAGTGAAAATCTAATTTATAATAGGAATTTTGAATAATTGGCAATGTATCTTCTACATCAGAACGAAAAAAAAATCTGAGTTTACATAATTCACTTGATCTTTGTGCAATGAAGATAATCAATCAAATAGCGATGTTTGACAAAAAAAATACTGATCTTTTCAGAAAAGGAAGTGTGCGTTCGCCGCTCCCCAAAGTGCAAACGCACCCTTTGTATCCCATGGAGACTATTGAGATGGAAACAAATTGAATTTATATTACTTTTGTCTCGTTCTGTGCATACCGAGCAAACAATAAGACTTATTGTATATCCTTTGTAAATCATAGAATATGATGTCACCACAGAATCAAGGCTACTTATAAAAGTGAACAAGTTATTTTCATACGATTTATAAAATCGCGATAATGATTGAAAATTGATAAGGAGCCGTTCACTAATTAATGAGGTCAGTAAAACTGCAACTCATTAAGATGATTAAGGTAAAATTATAATAAGTTGCAATCAACCTAGTATAACCTCCAGTTTTCAAGTCATGAAATTAGCATCTAACTCTAAAGGGCAAGAACCATTGTAGGCCTACTGCAGTGAAAATACAAAGACCTATAACTGAATAATAATTATGTCTGCATTTGCTGCTGTTTACAAGAGCTCTGTTATAATGAAACCAAAATCAGCCCGGTAAACACGAGACGTTGATCTAATGTTGGCTTAAAGTTGGGCCATCGTCTACGCGCTGTCCCAACATTAAGCCAGCACCGGGAGTGATCGTTTACTGTATATGTGAGCAGTTACTGAAGTTTGTCATGGTATGGCGTAATGTCACTATGTTTTTTTCTCTGTTTTAGATGAACGCGCGCATTAGATTAAGGCCGCGAATTACCACTCAAAAAACATGTATGCTTTTTTGCTTTTTTTATATAAACTTTTTTTAGATAGGTCAAAAGTTGTTTTTATTTCGTCGCCGTCAATAAATTTCCCACATATTTGTCCAAAGTCTTTTTTTCGCATTCAATAACTTTCTCAAATATAGGTACAATGTTTCATATTTCTTATATGTTCTTTCCGCCCTCCCTCATTAGATTTTGGAGTCTTTCTGATCTAAAACAGAGAAAAACATAGTGCTAGATGTGCATTATATTATGATACGTTATATTATTACACTATGACGTTCACAGCAAATTCATGAGGGTTTAACCCTTAACCCTTTAACCGCCGGTGCCGCATATATTCGGGTTTTCATTTTGTATTAGCACATTAAGTAGCACCTTTTAAAGATGTTGAAGATAAAATGTGACATCAATCAGCAATATTTTAAAACAGTTGACCTCCATTTTGTCAAATCTGAATAATTTTCACTCACTTGAAGTTGTGGATCGCGTCAGCGAGACACAACTTCAAGCGGGTGAAAATTCAGATTGAATAATTTGGCGGTTAAAGGGGGCGATGAAATATGTTTATGTAAACCGAAAGATCAAAGGGTTTATTCAATAGGAAATCATCATAAATTTCTCAGTTGGCTCTTTCTGCTTCATTTTAATACATATATTACGGATCTACGGCCATAATTTTTTTGTTTTAGTGCGGGTAATGACTTTAGACGTCAGAATCTGACGTCTATAGACGTTAGATTCTGACGTCTAAAATCGGTTCCCACACTGAAAGGGTTAAATTGATTCCAGTTTTTGAAAGTTGGATGGAAATCTAAAGATTAGGCGACTCGCCAATTTCCGGATCTCACCGTTTTCTGCTAAATTATTGACGGACGGATTAAAAACGAAATTGTCATTTCTACGGCTTTTAAAAAATATTGTTATAGTTCCGTGTTTTCTTCAATTTCGTGTGGATTATTTATAATGTTGATATTAAATATTTAAGTGTTTATTCAGACAATCGTGATAAATTGTATCACAAAACAAATGATTTTTAACATAGGATGGATTAAAAGTTAAAAATAAGTTGTCATGATTTGTTTAAGTTTATTAGACTACTCTAGATTAATGTCTGTGATTTGAATACCATACCACCCTGCCCTACCCTGCATTCCCAGCAAGCACGTAACGTTGATACAATGTTAGTTTAGAGCCGAGCCAGCGTATGTGGCATTAAAACACCATCAGGACATGGTATCGTACTCGCGAATAGTCTGCAATATTGACTTCTGTCTCTGGCCATTAGTGGTGGGCTGGCTGGATGCTGTGATGGGAACTATGTGAAGTGGCCAGCTGGCCTGTTCTGGTGGGCTGGCGTTAACCTTAACCCTTCAGACGCTTAAATATTTTGTATAAACTATGGATACGAAAGGTTTTTTTTTAATTTGTAATCATCATAAATTTCTTAGCTAGCTCTTTTCGCTTCATTTGAATACATATGTTATAGGTGTACGGCCATTATAAGTTTTGTAATTCTTTCAGCGCGGGGACCGTCTTTAGACGTCAGAATCTGACGTCTAAAGACGTCAGATTCTGACGTCTAAAGTCGGCCCCGCGCTGAAAGGATTAAGTGAATCCTTGTTCTCCACAAGGATTAAGTGGTAAATTTATGGCTGCTTTTTGAGCTGGCATCATTTGATGGCAGCATGGCCCACAGGCAATATTCTCCCAGCGCCAACAGTCAATTTGTTAGAGATATAATTCTCCAGGGATGGTTTAATGCTGAGACAACGTCTGCAACGCTGCCTCAACATAAGGCCAACATTGAGTAAACGTCTCTTAGTTTCCGCGAGATTTACCACTTCACGTCAGCGAGTGCATCGCATTTACACATATGGAACTCAGTCTGGCGTAAACTCCCTTCCCACAACCCATTACATGCATTATCTCGCAATACCAATAATACACGGATTTCGCTTTATTCGTCAAACTTGGAATTATTGCAATGTTAGAAAGGTACAAAATGAAAGAGACACACAGTATCTGCATCAGCAATTGACTCCCTCTGGGTGAAATAGATACAATGATCAGTTCAGAAAATATATTTGGCGTCAAAGATGATGACATTTGCTTTTGCACTTCAAGGCCTTCAAATAGCAATCGTGGCTTATATATTTAATACTCTAGAGGATGAAATGAAAGGATAAAAGGCTCTGCCCGGACTTTCCCCCCCCCCTCCCCCCTTGCTCACGTCACCAATCCCACTTGTTCGCCCTCTTGTACTTCAGTCCACTAATGTATTACCTCGAATACTTATTATTTAAATAATTATTGTGGAGTAAATTAGAGTTTGATCAAAAATATAAGTTATTATTGTTTAAACTAAATTTGGCAATATATTTGTCCTTAATGACAGTGTATAAGTTGAATGCGATTAATGTTCCATCGCAACTGAATGTCAGAATATTGTACTGAGGTTATATGGCGTTCAAATCTTCAGCAAGCTCAAAGGCGCTACACACCAGAAGTGATGATTCTATCATACAGCTCTGGCCCAGTTTAGCCTATATGTGCACAGAAGTGGCCTAAAACACCATTCATCTCATTTCATTTATGATACAGCTCACTACTATACTAAAAAACAGGAAACGTTGCTGGCTTGAAGTTTTAAGACTTTAGCTTCGAAGACGGTGGACCACCCTCAAGCCAACATTGGGTCAAAGCTGGGATTATAATAATACTTATGTTCACTCTTCCAAGGGGCGGGGGCCCTAGGGTAGTGGTTAGCACCGCTGCCTTTCACGCCAGAGTTCGGGGTTCGGTTCCCGATATCGGCGGTTTGAAAGAAACAAAAAATTGTTTCTTCCCCATCCACGTGTGAAAGTTAGTATTGTGGGGAGCCTCCGTGATCGAGAGGTAGCGTGCTCGGCCTCAGACCGCCAGGGCTCGAATTTCGAATCCTGTGTCTGGAGGACAGTGTCATCTCAATCATCTCACCATCCTCAGGAGATTCTCCTGGCCCAGTTTAGCCTATATGTGCACAAAGATGGCCTAAAGCCCGATTCATTTCATTTCACTCTTCCAAGATTTCGTAAAAATGGGTTTCAAGGGCAACTGCAGATGCAACTTTTTAATCCTTATCCCTTTAAATTCATTTGTTTTTTTAATTTTCATCACTTGAAATTGTGTCTCGTTCCCGCGACTCATATTTTATTTTTGGACCAAACATTCGCAAATCTTGATGTTTAACTTATTATATGCTCAATAACTATGATATAACCTACTAATAGTCGGATTCACATTGAACGTGGTGAATGATTTTCGCCTATTTCTCACTCAATTCTCAACCAATTGTCATGAAATTTTACAACCACTTTTTTCTATTGATGGGGTGGCACCCATGCAAATTTTATTGACAGCATATTGTACAGTTTAATAGTTAGTCTATATAGCATGTGGTAAATAAATAAAAAAGTCACCCTCTATAAACCCATTTGCTGCGTCTCAGAATTATATTACATGTCAAATAGTCTAACTTCTGAAATACTTCGTGAAATCAGGGTAGTAGCGACAGGAATGGAAAATAGTTCGTGTAAAATTAATAAAAATTGGTTGAGAAATTATTGACTGGGAAATTCGCGAAATTCATTCACACTGGTTCACGAATTTAATGCGATTATAATAAAGGATATTTAAGCCGACTATATGGTAGTGCTTATTAGGCTGAACCTTTAACCGCCAAATTTTTCAACTGAAATTTTTGAATAAGTTTAAATCACTTGAAGTTGTGTCTCGCTGACGCGATCCACAACTTCAAGTGATCGAAACTTATTCCGATTTGACAAAATGGAGGTAAACGATTTTGAAATATTTAGTGTCTGAAACGCATGTTCGAATTAATAAATACAAGACTAACTGATAAACGGGGCTTTCGGCACACTTTCAACGTTGCCACAGCAACCCAATATCACGTATTATGAACATATTAAAGAGTCAAATAAGAAATGATGATATTTGATTATCTTGGCCTGATTGTGTCGCTTTAAAATAATAATAAAAAAAACTTGTCTTAACTTTACATTTTCTTCTGCGCCCATAACTTTGGCGATGATCAATACTTTTCATCTGGACATCGCGATTGATAACGAAGCTCATTTTCTGCGCCTCTGAGCCCCGAGGACTTGGGCGCTACAGGAGTAAGTTAATTGATTGAATGTGTTTATCTTGAGATGCAAATTGTTGCCGCATTTTCCACCCCAAGATAAAGAAAATGGCCTGCTTTTATATAAGGCCAGCTATAATATGTATGTGAAATAATAGTTCCAAATGACCTTGTAGTTATAGATAACATCATACCTTATTCAATATATTTATTTGAAAAAAAAATGATAAGTAAATTTTGTTGACGATGTAATTTGAAAGATTAAATGTTTCTACAACATCTGTCAGTTTATATGATGATTAAAAAGTTGTTTGCGCTCTGGTATTTAATTAGAAACAATAACGTCTTGTTTTGTTTTAGCCCGTTGACAGCAGTGTAGTGTTATTAAGCACGCGTGGTATTAAGTATCCTGGCCACGTGCCTATGACGTGGAGGCCATTTCTCAACAGGTGCCAGAAAATTACCCACTATTTAAGATTGCTCAACCTGCCCCCCCCCCCCCCCCATCACAGATAGTTACACAATGCTGGGTTAATAGTGGGCTTGGGTAAACGACATGGCCCAACATTGGGTCAATGTATTATTTTTGATGATTTGTTGGAGAATGCCATACACTGTGTGGTGCCACTGCAAAGCCATGTTCCCGTTAATTGTTTTGTTTTGCATTTGCGAACGAAACTATGGATTGATCGTTTTTTATTGATCCACAACGCTCCAACGTTTTCTTCTAACTGTAGCTTTTTTGGTTGCGAGCAGGTGTCCTTAGCAACAAACAAGAGACGTTGACGCTGGGCATTTGGTGGTTTGACCCTTTGACCGCAAAATTATTTAATTGGTATTTTCACCGACTTGATTCACAACTTCAAATGAATGCAAATTATTCGGATTTGACAAAATGGAGGTCAACGAATTTGAAATATTGCTGATCGAAATCACTTTTATCTTTAACATGTTCCAAAGCTGGTATTTAATGTGCTGATAAAGATAAAATAATCACTAATCAATAGTAAATGCTAATAAATAAAAAAAACGAATATAAGGAGGACCGGCGACTAAAGGGTATTTTTAGCCAGCATTATGGATGATGTGGATGGTTGTCAAACCATGTCAAAGCATCGTGATCGCAGGATGCACAGGTATAAAAGGTTATCATATAAATTGACGATCTTAGTAACGGTCAATTTAGATGAATTATTGGAAATATAATTATTTTATTGTTTTTACATCACTTTTAATCAGTTTTCATGAATTGAAGTGGCTAAGCAATATTATGCATGTGCTGCTAACAAGATAAATACACGATTGAATTTAATCAAACCAACATAATGATGTAGTAATGATTTGATATCTTTAATTTGACCACAATAATAAAATATCTATCCTCAATGCATAGCTGACTCACTGCGACATGGTTGGTCTGCTCAACATACAGAGAGCCTTTAAAACCATGTTACCGCTAAATATTTCTTATCATCTTGATCACAGTACTGTGTGTTGTGTCGCAGAATACGTCTTTCTCGCTATCTATGGCTAATCGCATCCACCGTTGCACAGGTTGTTTCAGCAATGAGCGTGATAAGTCTGTAATAACGGAGTTACATCTGCTACATTAAAATATAGTATTTGATATCGAGGTCCTATGTATATCGTGTACAATTAGACCTGAGTATTTATTTCAAGCACGTACACAACGCAATCAAGACCAAGACCGTCACTTAATATTTCCGTCATTCAGTTTGGGCCTGTTGATGACCATCCAGCCTTGTATCCCCACAAGGATGTTTTCAATGATGTTTGCAATGATGTAATACGTATATTTTCAGTAAACGTGTGCATCTGGGAATATTCTATTGCTATACTCACAGCGAAATGTGACACAAAAATAACACCATAATATTTTAATATGTTTATTAAAATGAACAGTTGGTTCTCAAACTTGTCAAAGATACAGCTCGCATAGCTATAGATTGAATTTAAACATATACCTTTACGAAGCATACTTACCCAATAGTAAGATATAGAATTTAAAACTACTGATTTTATTCAAACACACATTTAGAAACAAATCATGTTACTGATTGAATTAAAACATGTAGCCTATGTGAATGATAGAGATCGTATGGGCACATATTGAATTCCGATCTGCATTTTTAGAAAGCTGTTTTTTTTAGATATATATGTAAGTTACAGATCGTCAATCTTTTCATTGAATTCAAACACACACATTTAGAAGGAATTGGTATTTCAACATACATGTGAGATACAGATCGTGTTGTTACAGATTCTATTAAAAAGCCCATCTTTGGAAGGAAGTGCTTATTCAATATATATGTAAGATATATATTGCATAGCCATTGATTAAATTCAAACAGACGCCTTTCGAAAGCAGTTCTTATCAAAGATATATGTAAGTTACAGATCGTCAATCTTTTCATTGAATTCAAACACACACACTTAGAAGGAATTGGTATTTCAACATACATGTCAGATACAGATCGTGTTGTTACAGATTCTATTAAAAAGCCCATCTTTGGAAGGAAGTGCTTATTCAATATATATGTAAGATATATATTGCATAGCCATTGATTAAATTCAAACAGACGCCTTTCGAAAGCAGTTCTTATCAAAGATATATGTAAGATACAGCTCGTAAATATACTGATTGAATTCAAACATACACATTTTGAGAGCAGTGCTCATCAAATATATATGTAAGATACAGATCGTAACTATACTGATTGAATTCAAACAGTCACATTTTGAAGGTAGTGCGTATCAAAATTCATATACTATATGAACTGATGATGTTGGGAAATGTACATTTCTGGGTTTGCTAGATTTATTAATTACTGTTATCAGTAGCCTACACATGTCATGCACCTGGGCGTGCAGAAAGTGAACGACGCTGTGTGGGAGTAAAGGACTATTTGTGAATACTATATGGGGTTTTGTCTAGTTAAAAAAAAATCTAAAAATCCGAGAAAAACCCGGAAGTGGGTAGGTGGGTCAAGCCCCAGCTCGCATTGTTATTTTTTTAGAAAATTTGTGTTTTTTTGTTTTTCGTGTTGTTTTCATGTTTCCAAATGTTTCAAAAAAAATAAAAATTGGATAGGGAGGTGGGTGTGTGTTGTCTGACCAATCCGAGTTTTTCTCGGATTTTAGGATTTTTTTTGACAAGACCCCTTTGTTGAGATATATTCTGGTTTTAATTTGAATAGGTGTTTGGTTGTGGCGCGTAGAAAACTTTATCTCCGAATTGTGTGATGATATATAACAATATCATGTTATCATTTAGCATTAACAAGTATGTCAGTCATATATAAACGTCACAGGGCGCATTGTGAATAAAATAAATTTGGTGGGGAATAAGACAGCAAATCAAAATGCAGCCATATTGTCGCTTTCGGTTATTTTATAAAAAAACACAATCAGAATACCTTGGTAGTTACTGTATATAAATCTTTATATTAAAAATGTTCCACACACGAGATATAAATAACACATTTTATTTTGCGACAAATAGCAAATATTAATAATTATGTGTTTTAAGAAAATAGAGTACAATCAAAACATATCTGTTCCATGTCTTTTAATGCATTATTTTATGTTGGGTTGGAATTTTATCACAGCGGATAGGTAAAATTGTTTTCACTTCTTTACTCGACCACCAAATCCTTATGGAGACAGAAGAGCCATATTTTTTGCGTTGTGGTAAAAATATGTGGAAATATTTTTTCTCATCCGAACACATCCTAATCAACCAGCGAGGACATATTTGTTCACATGTATACTGTTTTTTTTTGTACTTATATAATGGTGTTTCGGTTGGGGACTAAAAAGCCATGCATGGTTTGTCATGCGATTTTGATACATAACATACACATTTCCGGTAAATCTATTGTGTATTGGAAATATAGCAAAATTGCTTATGTATTTTTTATTTTAATATATGCGAAATTGTACTATTTCTTATGTTATTGTAATTGTATTCACTTTAAATATTACATGTCTGCGTCAACCTATACTCCAAGTGTATTTGTAACTAGGACAGTGTGTATTATATACATATACACACACAGGGTGCGTGTCATAACCAAATAGAATGATCCCTTGTGCTATCTGAATGGTAACCGACCAGTTCAAGTATATATGTTGAGAGTAACTTAAAGAGACGTGGATCATAGTTTTTAATATACAAATATATGGATTTCAACTGTCATTTCATCAAATAACATCAAATGATATCTAAAGAGTGATGGCTGGGCAATGTAAGAAACATACATGCAGTGAAGCAGATAAAATGTTATCTAAGCAGCCGTATCTGGTGGGTGGGATTCAGAGAGGAGATATTTATGAGCCTTTCAGAGTGCTGACTACGATTTGATCAATGGACGCTGGCGGGAAGTAACCAGCAGATTGCATTGTGTAATTACTGGCACAATTGCTGTCACAAATCCAACCGCAATAATTTGCTTGTCGACAGGACGGCATGAAAAGCCATGTGACAAGACCACACGCCAGCTATTAACACTTGCAACGCTGAACTATTTTTATATAAACCATGGAGTCCAAAAGGGGTTTTTCATTTTAAAATCATCATAAATGATGTCAGTTCTTTCTGCTCCACTTGAATATAAATGTTATGGGCTTACAATCATTATAAATATTTCAGTCTTTTAGTTTGGGGACCTACTTTGGACGTCATAATCTGACATCTAGGGACGTCAGATTTTGACGTCTAAAGACGGTCCTCGCGGTGAAAGGGTTAACGACCATCCCCAATAACCATGACAAACCCGGAGGAATCACCACATCAGCTAGATGTTGGGCCGTGGCGCGGCATCCAGCCAGCTGCAGGTTTGATGGTAGTATGAGCATTTTTTTAGTAATTTCCCGGATGATGCGAGGGATTCAGATATTTTTGTGCATGTATAGTTGTACAATCCCAACAGACGCTCGTTCCCAATCATCGCTCGTTCACTTAAGGGCCTCTCACACATAGCCGAGTTGGGAGCCGAGCAAGTCCGAGAGAACCACGATATATCCCAAAAAGATGTTTAAGAGTGATGTACGAGTTAATCACGAGTGACCTGCGAGTTATATCCGAGCTCAACGTGGGTGTTTCAAGAGTCATCCAAGAGTGATCTAAGAACTCTGAGAGTGCCCTACGTGCTGTACGAGTGTAATGTGAGCCACAGGAGTATACTACGAGTACCATATGAGTGATATATGAGCTCTACTCGTACATTACTAGTGCACATCTTGCAGCTCGGACAAATATCGTACTTACATTTTGTTCAAAAGCAAACCAGGAGTGTTCTACGTGCTGTGAGAGGGACCTAAGAGCTCTAAGAGCGATCTACAATTGCTCTACGAACTGTACGAGTGCATTACGAGTGAGATGAAATGAATGAGCTCCTGAACAATTTTTTAACATATTTAAAAATAAATTTCCATCCCCCGAGCGTGTCTATTATCACTAAGAGCAAAGAACGAGTTCTAAGAGTAAACAACGAGCTGTAAGAGTTGTTTACGAGTTAAACACGAGTTCAGCTCAAGACTATTTACAAAATAGAACCCAATATGTTTCTTATGATAAAACTAATTCTGATATGTATCGTATATCCACTGGTGTGCCTCAAGGGTCTATATTGGGCCCTCTTCTATTTATCATATATATTAATGATTTATGCAACGCCAGTAAACTGTTTAAGATGATTATTTATGCTGATGATACTACTTTATACTCCACATTAGAGTTTTATGGTAATTATATTTCCAAAAATTTAAATTTAGAATTGACAAAAGTTGCAGACTGGTTAAAGTTGAACAAATTATCAATCAATATAAAAAAATCCAAATTCATGGTATTTCATATGCCTCAAAAACAAGTGAATATACCAAATATAGAGATTGAAAATATTAAAATAGAATTTGCTGATGAATTAATTTTTTTAGGGTTAACAATACACAAGCATTTAAAATGGGATTCACACATAAACAAAATAGCTTCAAAAATTTTAAATATTATGGGAATTATGTACCGGCTTAAACACATGGCTCCTTCTGAAATTGTTTTAACCATATATAATGGGCTGATTAAACCACATATACTTTATGGTCTTAAGTGATGGGGTTTCAACCGGGAAAGAATTTCAAAATTACAGAAGAAAGCCATGCGAATTATATGTTCGAGTGGTTACCTCTCTCACAGCGAGCCCCTCTTTAAGAAGCTAAATGTGCTTAAAATTGATGATATGTTTAAGCTTCAACTGTTAACGTTTTGTTTTGACCTGATATATAACAATTTACCTGCATATTTCATTAACATGTCTTCACTTTTACAACCAGTAATCTACCATCATAACATTAGACAAAAAAGAAACTACTCAGTTGCACGAGTAAAACATGTATTTGCTCAAAAATGTATGCGTTTTTGTATTCCGGATATTTTAAATAAATCAAGCAGCCTTATAACAGATAAAATAAAAACTCATAGTCCAAAAGGATTTTCAGTATATCTTAAAGGTTTTCTTGTAAATGCATACAACTCAATATGTTTATTACCAAACTGCTTTATCTGTTCAAAAATTGCTGTTTCGTAATACACGGTGCACTTTGGACGCTGGCCCTCTTTGGCCCTATTTTTGGCCAAGGTGAAGGTTGTTTTATAAGATCGTATTATTATATTTTATATCCATGCAGTCCGCTAATTTTAACGTTCTTAATATATTTAATTTGTGTCTCTGTTTTTGCGTTGATACATCGACTTCACTCGATTTGTCTGCTTCTCCCTCCGCATTAATGTTACTATTTTATTATTGGCCGTCTTTTTGTCTCTCCGTCTTCCCCGCGACGTATGCAGTTTTTCAGAAACTATATATATTACTTTATTGAAGGGTGGCCTGCATGGAAGCGGCTTATCATAAGCCTTTTGCAGGTCTACTTTGCATTTTTATAATTATTTGCATGTATGTATGTTTCAAGCATAAATAAACAAACTGAATTGAATTGAAATTGAATAAGCTTGTGGTCCAACTCAACTATTTCCGAGAGCCCCTTAAAGGGTCTCTCACAAAGAGTCGAGTTGGGAGCTTGGGAAAGCCGAGCCAAATTTTTGCCGAGTGAACCACGATCTGGATCAAAATATAGATATCTAAGAGTAATGTACGAGTTGTACGAGCTAATCACGATTGACCTGTGAGTTACATACGAGTTCAATGTATGTGTTTCAAAAGTCATCCAAGAGATATCTAAGAACTCTAAGACTACTCTAAGAGTGGCCTACGTGCTGTACGAGTGTACTGCGAGCCGCACGAGTGTACTACGAGTGACGATCTCTATGTCGCACACTTTTAAAATTCGAAAATAAAACTATGGAATTAAAAACATACGTAAAAATTAGAAATGGGTTAAATCAAGGCAAAAGGCTTTCGTCGTTTGTCAAACTGCGACTTATATACGACTCATTTTGTCAGATCGGGTCACATAGAATGAGCTTTATTATTATGTCACATGTATTGGGATGATACACATGGATGAATGAATGGGGTTTAGGCCACCTTTGTACACATATGGCCTATAGTTTAAACTGGGCCAGGAGAGCCTTCTGAGGATCAATCTCCCCCAGACACAGGATTCGAAACTCGAGTCCTGGCGGTCTGAGACCGAGCACGCTACATCCAGTCACGCGGGCTCACCGTAAAATTGAATCTTTACGAGTGAGCGGGGAGAAAACAATGCGTTTTTTTGCAACCTGAATGTCACAGCGGGGGACGCTTCTACCAATGCTATCCGAAGTGATTGAAAACATGGCGGAATATCAATGGTAGATCAAAATTAACCCTTTGATCGCCAAGTTATTCAATTTGAATTTTCACTCACTTGAAGGTGTGTCTCGCTGATGCGATCCACAACTTCAAGTGAGTGAAAATTATTGAGATTTGACATAATGGAGGTCAACTACTTTGAAAATTTGTTCATCGGTCTCACGCTTTATCTTTAACATGTTTAAAAGCTGGTATTTAATGTGCCAAACAAATGGATGAAACAACCGGCGGTTGAAGGGTTACGCCGATCCTGTTCCGGTCCTAAATCAGGACCGCCACTTGACCGGCCGACATGGATGACAAAATATAAGAGGTTCCAAACAGGTGTTTATTACGTATTCATGACGGAAAACGTATAAAGGGCAGTCGGGGTCGTACCGAGATTATGACGCAGATAGACATAGTATATATATAAAACACGATGGATCAGGTAGCTTTATTTTTATTGCGTAACATGTAAGCATTTTTTTTCTCAAAATGACCATTATAATGACACATTCGGTCCAAGTATAGTATTATATTACAACAACTGAATGACGGCAGTGATTGGCTGATCTCATCATGTGACAGGCTGAGTCACTCTTTCATTGGCCGGGGGTAGAATACGCTAAATAGGTCCATACATTCCATCATGCAGATTTATGTATTGTACTTGGGAAATGCGTTATAAAACCTTGTTTCTCGTAATATATATGTAGCGTGTACTCGCATAGTACTGCACATGCAAATTTAATGTATGTCAGCAAATGTTATATTGTTAAAAAAACATTTAAAAGTTTAACTTAATGGTTAACAGCGCACAACAATACGATTTGTTGGGTTTGTTTTAGTGAGTAATGCAAACATCGTGTAGTCATTGTTTGTATTATATGTTTGTTTTAGTGATTTATGCCACCAACATCGTGTACTGTTTTGATTGCATCATATGTCTGTTTTAGTGATACATGTCAATATCGTGTACTGTATATTTGTATCTATGATTGTTTTCAGAATCTACATACCAGTAAACACGATGCATTAAACCAATGTCAGCTCAAGGTTGCCGCCACCGTCTCAGAGACTGGCCAACATTTATTCAACATTGGTGCGATGTATCATGACATATTTGGTAGCTTTTGTTTGGTAATGTGTTCCTTTGGGTCGTTAAGTCAATAGCTCAGTAATCATGGTAATGGGCTCACTACATGTAGAGACATCCTGGACAACACGATGCACTATCCCAATGCTGGTTCATTGTTGGTCCATCGTCTGTGACGCTGGGCCAACATGAAGCTAAAATTGGGTCAGTTTATCATGCCCGCTGGGCTGTGTGAATGGATAAAGTAGCTTTCCCTGTTTCCCACAAAAAATAACGACGATAAAAAAAGTACAAGAAGTCAATAAAGGTTGCCATGAAAAAGTCAGCAGTTACTACTGTTTGTTTTTACTCCTAATAACCTACCTAGTACGTGACAATGAACAAATGTGTTGTAATGTTAGTCCACCGTCTACGACGCTGGTCCAACACCACAGCAACATTATTGTTCATTATGTTGTGGTAGCTGGGAAATGGAGGTCTGGTGTGATGTTAATGATGCTCATATTCAGATATTAGGTAGTTTGTGTTGGGTATGTGCTTTCTTCAGGTAGTTATTCCTTCCAGCGCTAATCACGAGTATTGTCCTTTTTAACCATTTAACCGCCAAATTATTCAATTCGAATTTTCACAACTTCAAGTGAGTGAAAATCATTCAGATTTGACAAAATGGAGGTCAACTCTTTTCAAATCTTGCTTGTTGATGTCACATTTTATCTTTAACATATTTTAAATGTGGTACTTAATGTGCATATAAAAAATGAAAACACGAATATATGCGGCACCGGCGGTTAAAGGGTTAATCTGTTTAATTAACGGATTAACAAGTGAGTAGTTTTCGCCGACTTGAAGTTGTGGATCGCGCCAGCGAGACACAATTTCAAGTGGGTGTACATTTTAATCAGATACCTGAGCGACTGATTGGTTAAACTTGCTGCTGAACTTAAGGGTTAAATCAATTTGTGTTTGCCCAATGTTTCACACGTCAGCTCTACTCACTCAGTAATAATGGGCATACTACATGAACTGTGTAAATGGTTAAAGTAGCTTTCCCTGTCCCTTCAAAAAATTAACATTTTTACAAATACACGTCAATAAAGCAACCACGAATGCAAAGACAAACAGCAGTAACTGCCTGTAACATAAGTGATCAGTTACTTCTGCTTGAGATCTACGACTGCAGTGCAAAGGCAAATAACAGTTACTGTTTGCTCCATACGTTACTTCTGTTTGCTTTTACACCTACAGATGGAGATCTATGACTGCAGTGCAAAGGCAAATAGCAGTGACTGCTTGCTCCATAAGTTACTGCTGTTTGTTCTTACAACTCAATAACAAAGTACTACTACAACCATCCTATGGCGAAAGTCACACAACGCTACGCACCACTCCAGTCGTTTTGAATCAATTTTATTAGCTGTTTAATCCGCAGTTATTGGAAACGAAAAGTGTGTTTAAACATCCAAAATTTGCAAATATTTGGTCTTACATTAAACAAATATGAGTGATTTTCACCTACTTGAGGTTGTGGGTCGCGGTAGCGAGACACAGCCTCAAGTGGGTGAAAATTTTAATTATTTAATTTTGGCGCTGGGGTTAAAACTGAATAATGGAGCTCTACTACTGCCATTGCAAAGGTTAACAACAGTAACTGTCCATTTTTAAGTGAACAGTTACTGTTGTTTGTTTGTGCACATCAGAGAGCACGTAGCTTTGTTTTTTGTAGTTTTTTTTTGTAGAGCATCCTGTTGGGATTCCGTAATCATGATACTGGACTCGCAAGTTGCGTGTGGACAAAACATGGATTACATAGATGGTAATAAAAGGGAAAACCACTTACATGCTCTCTGGAATCACCAGCCGACACACTCGGTGGGCTGTCTACGCGGTGATGTATCCAGAGGTACATGTGTAGTGTCAAATACTCATATTATTTGGTGAAGTGTAGCTGTAAACGAACCCACACCGAAAGGTGTGTGCCGTGTATTGCTGTATTCGTTTCACCCAGGAAAATAAACATTTTTCAACATGGCTGTGAGTTATCTCGACTCAATGTCAGAAAAATGTCCATAACTAATGAAATGAATCGGGCTTTAGGCCACCTTTGTGCACATATAGGCTAAACTGGGCCAGGAGAACCTCCTGAGGATGATGAGATGAATGAGATGACACTGTCCTCCAGACACAGGATTCGAAATTCGAGCCCTGGCGGTCTGAGGCCGAGTACGCTACCTCTCGGTCACGGAGGCTCCCCACAATACTGACTTTCACACGTGGATGGGGAAGAAACAATTTTTGTTTCTTTCAAACCGCCGAGTCCGGGAACCGAACCCTGAACTCTGGCGTGAAAGGCAGCGGTGCAAACCACTACCCTAGGGCCCCCGCCCTGTCCATAACTGTTTAGCAAAGTTACGACAAATGAGCTGAGCATGCGATCATGAAGCTGAAAGAAAAATCCCACGTTTATTTTTAAGATTAGGTGCAATCCGTGGCTGAAACATTTTAGATACGATGGGACATGGACGGGGGCCCTAGGGTAGTAGTTAGCACCGCTGCCTTTCACGCTAGAGTTCGGAGTTTGCTTCCCGGGACTCGGCTGTTTGAAAGAAATAAAAATGTTTCTTCCCCATCCACTCCTGAAACTCAGTATTGTGGGGATCCTCCGTGACCGAGAGGTAGTGCGCTCGGCTCAGACTAGCCTGTATGTGCACAGAAGTGGCCTAAAGCACGATTCATTTCACTTACGATGGGATATAAAGGTCATATTATGACGTCTAAAGTCGATCCCCGCACTGAAAGTATTGAACATGTATGATGGCCGTATGTATACCCATAACACAAGTATTCAAATGAAGCAGGAAGAGCTGCCTAAGACATTTATGATTATTTCAAATTAAAAACAACCTTTGGTCTCCATGGTTTATATAAAACACATTGCACATGCC
>OZ024910.1:66943763-67238763 GCA_964017125.1 Flabesymbios commensalis | reverse complement strand
TATATTTATTCATATCTTAAATTCTCAAGAGGTCAAACTGAAGTCATTTGCAAGGTCAAATTAGACCTAAGATATAAATAATTCGCATTTTTAGGTCCTCAAATGCCGAAATATTTAATGGACAAACATTTTAACAAATTTAACAAATGCTTTTCAACATAATTTGACTCGGTGTGGCTATGTAAAAACACACTTAAAACCTCACCCGAATCAAAAATGCCCCCATGTCAACCAGTAATTGAGCAAAATCCATATAATTTAGTCAGTCAGTCAGTCAATAATACAGTACTGGACTACGCTGGCTTGCATTACACTGCATCGTACATGAAGCGCCAATGCATTACAAATTAATTATTATTCATTAACTTGAACAGCTAGCAGGCGAGACTGGTTGTCTTAGTTAAGTAGACTAATGGCAAATTCCATCACTCGTTAGTAGGGTTAAAAAACGGGGACATTTTACTAACCTCTTTTCACTTCTCTCATCCTTGTTTGACAACAATATGTACATGCGGACAGGAGATAAAGCCGAAGTAATACTTAATATTATAAAGCTAGTCCCAGCGACCGTGATTTCAAAAACACCCGATATGAGTTTACAGATTATTATTGATTATGGGCGACTAACTGTTACTCCATAAGTTGTCATGACCTAAGCATTCCACATACGTTGATATATGTGGTATGTGCACGAGCTACGTCTCTAACAACACTGGTACAGTAGTGGTATTTGACGGGTATCATGGCTTTTAATAGTACCAAAGACGAAGTACATAAACGTAGAATGGAAAATTATGTTGGTGCACCAGTCTCGGTATCTCAATACATGGCCAAATGGAGACATTACAGTCCAGCAGAAGGTGATTCAAATTATAAGATATGTACTGTGGCCTGCAGGTCAGCATAAACAAAACCAACAGGTGTTATCGCAAACGATACGGATATTTTTCAACTCTTGAAAAATCATGCTGATCCGTCAGATTACTATGAAAACATGCACATGATTACATCAAGACATACAGTGTGCATCTTCACACCGAAAATAAATCTAGATCCAGAACTCATTTATGATTTACTTTCTCTACATGCCTGGAGTGCATGCGACACCACTTCAAGGACATATGGCATTTAGTTCAGGGTATTAAAAGGCACAAAAGTAGTGAACATAGGAAAACAATTGCAACATAAGCTTTTTTGATTTTTTTATATATTAACCCTCTGGGGTATAGAGTATTCCATATCTCATGGATTACCCATCTGGCGGCTAGAGAATCCCATATCTCATGTATTTGCCCTCTGAGGGATGACCATTGGATGTCCCCTATATGGAACTTCTAATGGCCAGTGTATCACATGTCGCATGTAATAACATCCACAATATCTCATATGTCTCATTATATTAAATGATGGCTTGTCACCTATGGTATTGACAGTCAAAATATGTATATAGATGTTTAATATACATAGTGCTAATAATTGTATTGTCATTGAAATAAATGACCATTTTCATTCAATGCTGTGTTTAAGAGTTTAAGACTTTACAGACTATGTAAGTCTGTAAGTATGTTAGCGACGGGAAAAAGCATCCCTGGCTCGGTAGTTCCATTTTGTAGCGAAAATAATTAATTGTTCACCTTTATGCGAATTATTTGGTTGACAAACACACTATTATACCCCCTCAGGTAAAGATGTTGCACTAAACGCAGCTTAATTCAGTCTTTGAATTTTCTTTTTCTCTAAAACTTTACACATATTTTGCAGATATTGATGTCATATCGCACATTTAAAATTACAGTTGCCTTATTTATTTGAGATAGCGTATTATCAACACTCAGATAAGTCATCTAATGCGCTTTACACAATGTACAAATTTCGACGAACAAATCTCTACATATTGCACATGCAATGTTCTCAGTATTTACTGATCATTCAGGTTTTCAGTTTAGAAATCCAAACCATTATTTCTGGTGTGTTCATAATGCACATTGCCATAAAAACTTACATCAACATGGTATAATATTTTGACAATTCACCAAAATGTTTGAGACCTGACCTGGGTTCAAATTCGGAAATTGATTTGGAATTATACCTAATTCCAAGTCTAATTCTAGGAAATGGAATGGGAATGGGAATTACCTTTGAAGGAATTGGAATTAAAGTGGAATTATTAAATAGTAGGTGGAATTAAAGAGAGACTTGAACTTAACAAAAATAATTATATTTCAACACAAATACAAGAACGGCACATTGTAGTGGAGTCTCACTTTCACTCAGTTATTATGAAGGCTGCACAGGTCTGTCACAGAGGGGTGTGGGGTGTTAAAAACACCACACCGGTTGTTGTTATCTGAAAGCGACAACGCACTGCAACGTTGGCCCAGCATTGAGCCAGCATTGGTCAATGTTGCATGCGTACCATGGGTGGTTTTTCTTCGATGTACATGATGTACCACTTTAAGTCCTAAAGTCAAATATTTCTTTAAATGTACACGTTGATAATATTGAATTGCGGGTATAGAACAGTTACACTATTTGCAGCTCGAAAAAAAAAATTCATAACAAAAATATAATGTTAACATGTTAAGTGAATCGTTTAATTTACAATGTCAGGTATGTTACGATAACACTGTGTTGAGCGTACAGTTATAGCTTTGGATTACATATAGTGACTTGCTCCTTATGCATGTTATATGAAAAAACAAAGCATAACTATACAACACCAGCGCTGAATTTATCATGTTTTTTTATCAGTTTATAGTCTTTTTTATATACTTTATGCCGCCATATAAAATAAAACACCACACCGATTCAGCATATGATTTGTTTTAAAAAATGACACCAGCCAAACATTTCGTATTTATATATAAACTGATTCACTCATGATTTTAGTATTATTCATTCCATATTAGTTTTGCTATACATTCGCGCGATACTTAAAAAAAATACAAAAAGATCTTACAAAATATACAATATAATGACCAAGAATTTAACACGAAGTTATATTAAAATACATGTTAGAATAATTAGCTTAGTTGATTCTGATTGATTTATTAATAATAATAAAATGCTCTCTCATACAAAAAATGCTGTTTATTATTCTCACAATAAAATACCTTGTGCCTAAAATCACATAATTTTATAGTATTATAAAAAATCTGGAATTGGAAAGGAATTAGAAATTAAGAATTGGAATGAGAATTGGAATTATAAAAACTGAAAATAAAGGAATTGGAATTAGTCTCGGATCAGGAGTAGGAATTTAAAAAATGGAATTAACCCCAGGTCTGTTGGAGACATCACTTTCACTCGGCTCTGACCTACACTACACGAACAAAAAACATTAACTACACGATGAGCAAGATGCGAAGATCATCGGAGGTCAAGGTCATGATTATTTGAGGCTTCTAAATAAAACAAATCGCATATTTTGACTGGAACAAATCACATATTTTGACTAAAAATGTTCATGTATGTTCCTCAGGCCATGATAAAGGTGTGATTCTAAGTTCAACGAGCCGGTATTTTACCCTTTCCAGCTAACAACCACATATGGGCCTACCCACTAAAGTAAGAGGGGTGATGCGGTCTATATTCACTGCATAATGCTGTCTTTGAATTGCACGTATCTCTAAAATGTTTCGAAGGCGGCCATTTTGCTTTTATGCCGATAATAATTCACCAGAATAGTTATTGTCGCTCTCCTTGCAATATTGGACAATCTCAAAATTGATATTTGAATAATTTATGTCACTGTAATTTTGTTGAGCAAAGAACCTATTTTTCAACCGAATTTTCTTATGAGATCGAAAAAACACACTATAAATCTACAGCAAGAAGTATATTATGCTATGACATTGAGGTTTAATTTAAAGTTCAACTAAGGTGATCTGGTTATATATGTTTACCACTCTACCAGGATCACCGTGGCTACCTATGTCTAAATATTGTGGTTTGATCGTTAAGTTAAGTATTTGTCCTTCTCATGGACATTACATGAATTCAAAATTACTCCCTCTATCCGGTGGACGTTACGTGGCTGCATTAAGCTACACAGATTTTGTTGTATATGTGTATCACTTCGTAAGCTCATATTGGCGGCGGCATACTGTAGTTCTAGATATTGTGATGTGGCTTTTTTTTATCTGGTCGACGCTACGTGGCTGCAGAGATATAGCAATTGGTGCTATATATGTTTACGTCGCTTTCTGCACAATCATGGCAATATCGCGACTGAAGGAAGCCCGAAGTCGGGACTATACTCTACTCTTATCGAATGACTTCAAGGGTTTTCTTTAGTGCACAGTATACCATAGATAACACTGCGCACTCCAGACCTTTGAAGAATTTGGAGTTTCGAGCCACAACTGGACCGAATGAGCCATCGGGGCCGGCCAATATTATATTGCCAGCAGCTTGCATCTCCCGGAGAATGTATTTTGATAAAAAAAATAATTGATAGGAGCATGCCCCTATAAAAGTTTTATTTTGTTTACATATTGACAACTTTGACATATTTTTTTTTCTTTTTTTCTGAAGTTTTTATGCGGCGCGAATCGGTCATACGCAACAACAGCAGTATAGGCGTCAGCAATAGAAGTAATTAGTATTCCACGAATTTGAACAGTTTGGGTCACGGCATGCATATGTGTGCACCAAGAAAATATATCGGCCGCAGAGGGAATCGAACCTGGTACCCACGGGCTCTGAGTCAACCACGCTACCAACGAGCTATCCTGGCATATATATACCCTTGTCGTGACCCCTGCGAAGCCCTGCAGGGACCCTGCCGATGCCCTGGCGGTGCCCGCCCGATATACTTTTCACTTTACGGCCTCTGGTCGGGTCCCGTCAGGGATACCTACGGGCACAGGCCGAGCGCCGGTAACGTTTTCAGAAAATGAGGACAAGTCTCCTCTGATAGCCGGCCGGGCACCCGCCGGGACCCGCCAGGACTCCGGCAAGGCATCTGTAATGCCTTGGTCACAATTCACAAAAGGGGCCTTCCCGGGCAGTTCCCGTGCTTTTTTTGGCCTATTTTGGTGGGACTTCGACCGGGTTCCGTCCATTTTTCTCACACCGCAAGGGCCCCGGGCTACTTTTAATTTAAATTTAAAAGTAACCCGGGCCCCGGCGACAAATAAACCACGGATCAAGCCCGTAAAATATAGATGACATATATCGCAGCTGATATCGATAGGATTGAAATAGCTTGTGATTTAAGGCGAGATGAATGAAATGACACTGCCCTCTAGACACAGGATTCGAAATTCGAGCCCTATATCGTTGGAAAGTCGTTACAGTATCACCTGTGGCCACCCTGTATCTGGACACGGTTTTGTAAACACATTCTATAATGAGATATTTCTACTTTCATAGGGGGATGTAATTCTTACATTTTTTAATAATGCAAGCGGATAATTTGGAGTTTAATGTGACGGTATCACTCATCGAATAGGTGAACGCTATGTAACATTAACAATACATGCTGAAGGATTTTTGCTAACAGTTATTCACATGGTTGGCATGTGCGCATGCGTGGATATGCATGTGCCTCATTGCAGACGGGACGCCGACTCTATGCCTACCTAATGCTGGCCATCGTCTATAACGCTGACGGAACACCAGACATATAGGAATATGCACAACTTCGATGACACACATCCGTGTGGCCGGAATTCGAAACCAGTACCTCTGACTTTCGAGCCACAACTGGACCGAATGAGCCATCGGGGCCGGCCAATATTATATTGCCAGCAGCTTGCATCTCCTGGAGAATGTATAATTGATAGGAACATCCCCCTATAAAAGTTGTATTCTGTTTACATATGGACAACTTTGACATATTTTTTTTTCTTTTTTTTCTGAAGTTTTTATGCGGCGCGAATCGGTCATACGCAACAACAGCAGTATAGGCGTCAGCAATAGAAGTAATTAGTATTCCACGAATTTGAACAGTTTGGGTCACGGCATGCATATGTGTGCACCAAGAAAATATATCGGCCGCAGAGGGAATCGAACCTGGTACCCACGGGCTCTGAGTCAACCACGCTACCAACGAACTATCCTGGCATATATATACCCTTGTCGTGACCCCTGCGAGGCACTGCAGGGACCCTGTCGATGCCCTGGCGGTGCCCGCCCGATATACTTCTCACTTTACGGCCCCCGGTCGGGTCCCGTCAGGGATACCTACGGGCACAGGCCGAGCGCCGGTAGCGTTTTCAGAAAATGAGGACAAGTCTCCTCTGATAGCCGGCCAGGACTCCGGCAAGGCATCTGTAATGCTTTGGTCACAATTCACAAAAGGGGCCTTCCCGGGCAGTTCCCGTGCTGTTTTTGGCCTTTTTTTGGTGAGACCCCGACCGGGTGCCGTCCATTTTTTTCACCCCGCAAGGGCCCCGGGTTACTTTTAATTCACATTTTGTAAACACATTTTGTAATGAGATATTTCTACTTTCATAGGGGGATGTAATTTTTACATTTTTTAATAATGCAAGCGGATAATTTGGAGTTTAATGTGACGGTATCACTCATCGAATAGGTGAACGCTATGTAACATTAACAATACATGCTGAAGGATTTTTGCTAACAGTTATTCACATGGTTGGTACACAGACTTCTCGCCCCATAGTCAGTTCTCACCATTTTTAGTGAGACGTTTCGCCCCCAACTCATACTTAGGAAAGACGTTCCGCCCCCTCCCCATTAATAGGAAATACGTTTCGCCCCCGTCTTCATAGTTCAGGAAGACGTTTCGCACCCAAATCATATTTCAGAAAGACGTTTCGCACCCAAACCATATTTCAGCGAGACGTTTCGCACCCAAACCATATTTTAGAAAGACGTTTCGCCTACAAATCATATTTAGGAATGACGTTTCGCAACCATTTTATTATTAGGAAAGACCTTTTGCCCCCTCTTCATCTTTTGGAAAGACGTTTCGCCTCCCTAATCTGAAAGACATTTCGCCCCCTATAGACATAATTTGGAAGGACGTTTCGCACCCTTTTCATAATTAGGACAGACGTTATGCTTGCTATTCATGAATCGGCATGATATTCATTTTTAGGAAAGACGTTTCGCACCCTAATCATAAAACAGCATACAATTGTGAAGATATGGGCAAAACGTCTTCCTTAGGGGGCGGAACGCCTCAATAGGGGGCGAAACTTCTCAATAGGGGGCGAAACGTCTCAATAGGGGACGAAACGTCTCACATAGTGGCGAAACGTCTCACATAGGGGGCAAAACGTCTTCCGTGGGTGCTAAACGTCTCACAGGGGGGCGAAACGTCTTAAACTGGGACAAGTCGTCACGGCGACGGGGGCAAAACGTCATGAAGGTGGGTGCGAAACGTCTTGGGGGGCGAAACGTCTATGGTGCAAAATGTCCTGGAGCCGTCTCAAGTTGGCTGTATGTTAAATGGGTCCCCAGTTGATTGTGTGTTAGATGAGGTCCCCAGTTGGCTGGTGTGTGTTAGATGGGGTCCCAAGTTGGCTGTATGTTAGATCGGTCCCCAGTTGATTGTGTGTTAAATGGGGTCCCTTGTTGACTGCTGTGTTAGATGGGGTATCTAGTTGGCTGTATGTTAAATGAGTCCCTACTTGATTGTGTGTGAGATGGGGTCCCCAGTTGGCTGCTGTGTGTTAGATGGGGTCCCTAGTTGGCTGTATGTTATATGGGTCCGCAGTTGATTGTGTGTTAGATGGGGTCCCTTGTTGACTGCTGTGTGTTAGATGGTTTCCCTAAATGGCTGTATGTTAGATGGGTCCCCAGTTGATTGTGTGTGAGATGGGGTCCCATTGTTGGCTGCTGTGTGTTAGATGGGGTCTCAAGTTGGTTGTATGTTAGATGGGTCCCCAGTTGATTGTGTGTTAGATAAGGTCCCCAGTTGGCTGCTGTGTCTTAGATGGGGTCTCAAGTTGGCTGTATGTTAAATCGGTCCCCAGTTGATTGTGTGTTAAATGGGGTCCCTTGTTGACTGTTGTGTGTTAGATGGGGTATCTAGTTGGCTGTATGTTGAATGAGTCCCTACTTGATTGTGTGTGAGATGGGGTCCTCAGTTGGCTGATGTGTGTTAGATGGTGTCCCTAGTTGGCTGTATGTTAGATGGGTCCCCAGCTGGTTGTGTGTGAGATAGGGTCCCCAGTTGGCTGCTGTGTGTTAGATGGGGTCTCTAGTTGGCTGTATGTTAAATGGGTCCCTAGTTGATTGTGTGGTAGATGGGGTCTCTAGTTGGCTGTATGTTAGATGGGTCCCCAGTTGGTTGTGTGTGAGATGGGGTCCCCAGTTGGCTGCTGTGTGTTAGATGGGGTCTCTAGTTGGCTGTATGTTAAATGGGTCCCTAGTTGATTGTGTGTTATATGGGGTCTCTAGTTGGCTGTATGTTAGATGGGTCCCCAGTTGGTTGTGTGTGAGATGGGGTCCCCAGTTGGCTGCTGTGTGTTAGACGGGGTCCCTAGTTGGTTGTATGTTAGATGGGTCCCCAGTTGATTGTGTGTGAGATAGGGTCCCCAATTGTCAATGACCCATTACATGTTCAGAAATATAATTAATGGCTAATTTGCACAATGGACTACTAGATAGAGAAGCTGGCGTACCACACCTGTAGTACCGACACATTACTTCCAATATAAACTATGGGCTCCATTTGTATAGCAACGTATGAGAGTCCCCAATTGACGGAGATTACACCTATGAGTGAATGGGTGAGTGAGTGAGTGAGTGAGTGAGTGAGTGAGTGACTGAGTGAGTGGGTGGGTGGGTGAGTGAGTGAGTGAGTGAGTGAGTGAGTGAGTGAGTGAGTGAGTGAGTGAGTGAGTGAGTGAGTGAGTGAGTGAGTGAGTGAGTGAGTGAGTGAGTGAGTGAGTGAGTGAGTGAGTGAGTGAGTGAGTGAGTGAGTGAGTGAGTGAGTGAGTGAGTGAGTGAGTGAGTGAGTGAGTGAGTGAGTGAGTGAGTGAGTGAGTGAGTGAGTGAGTGAGTGAGTGAGTGAGTGAGTGAGTGAGTGAGTGAGTGAGTGAGTGAGTGAGTGAGTGAGTGAGTGAGTGAGTGAGTGAGTGAGTGAGTGAGTGAGTGAGTGAGTGAGTGAGTGAGTGAGTGAGTGAGTGAGTGAGTGGGTGGGTGGGTGGGTGGGTGAGTGAGTGAGTGAGTGAGTGAGTGAGTGAGTGAGTGAGTGAGTGAGTGAGTGAGTGAGTGAGTGAGTGAGTGAGTGAGTGAGTGAGTGAGTGAGTGAGTGAGTGAGTGAGTGAGTGAGTGAGTGAGTGAGTGAGTGAGTGAGTGAGTGAGTGAGTGAGTGAGTGAGTGAGTGAGTGAGTGAGTGAGTGAGTGAGTGAGTGAGTGAGTGAGTGAGCGAGTGAGTGAGTGAGTGAGTGAATGTGCGAGCGAGTGAGTGTGCGAGCGAGTGAGTGTGCGAGCGAGTGAGTGTGCGAGCGAGTGTGCGAGCAAGTGAGTGTGCGAGCAAGTGAGTGTGCGAGCGTGTGAGTGTGCGAGCGAGTGAGTTTGCGAGCGAGTGAGTTTGCGAGCGAGTGAGTGTGCGAGCGAGTGAGTGTGTGAACGTGCGAGTGAGTGCGCGGTAGAGCGAGCTACAAATACCAATATGAGATGGATTTTTGTTAATAAGTTTTTTTGACAGTTATTTTGATTTGAAATTTTACATTATAGACTTCAGAATTCCCCACTGAGCTTTTGTACTTTTATTATTATTGTTATTATTATTGTACTGTTATTATTGGCGTCATTTATAGACCACCAGATAATGATTTTTTCATGATAGATCAATTTTTGTATCATTATTTTCATTATTACACATGTTTGTTGTTGTTGTACAATGCACTCTCACTTAAATTGATTGTTAGAGTATACGCTTCATAACCATGGATAGTTATTAATGGATTTATGTAATATATGTAACAGATTTATAAGTAGTCATTCTTATCAACTAAAATGTTTTGCTTGTAAATGTTTATTTCACCTTACGTGTATAACCGGTCTGACAAAAAAAGATTTTAGATCACTTAGTAAATCTAATTAGATGTGTAAATTATGTGCAATAGAACTATTTCCTTTCAATCACATTGAAGACGATAACATATTTAGTAATATTATTAGCGATCAGTGTAATATACCTCTATCTTTATCCATTGATGAATTAGGAAAAAGAGTATTAAATGTTTTTGAAACAAATGATATTGATGATACTGGATTTATAGACCCTCTGAATGACTTAGACCCAGATCAGCATTATTTTAATGAACTCGGTTCTTATACGGAGTGTAAATATAACTTGGAAGCAGGTTATAATAAGAAGTTACAGAGCTTAAATATATCTAAAGATAATTACTCATTTATTCATCTGAATATACGTAGTGTGATGAAGAACATGTCACATTTTGAGAATTATCTCCAAAATATACACCATAAGTTTACTTTTATTGGCCTGTCAGAGACCTGGATTAATGAAGGTACTGCCGATTTGTTTTCAATTAATGGATATGTATGTGAACATAAATTTAGATCATGTAAACGCGGAGGAGGTATTTCAATTTTTATTAGGGATCAGGTTCCATATATTTTAAGGAATGACTTAATTGTATTTGAAACTGATTTTGAAAGTATATTTATTGAAGTAGAGGGTAAATACATGAATAGTGATGTTAATGTTATTATTGGCGTCATTTATAGACCACCAGATAATGATATCAATGTTTTTACACAGTAACTTATTAATGTTCTGAATTCTATTCACAAAGAAAAAAAAACATGTTACCTTATGGGTGATTTTAATATAAATTTATTAAATTCAAATAAACATAATCCTACTTGTGAATTTGTTGACACATTGTATGAATATAACTTCTTCCCATTAATTAACAAACCTACTCGTGTTACAAAAGTATCAGCAACACTTATTGACAACATCTTTACAAACAATATAAAGCACAAGGGTATTTTATCTTCTATTTTATATACAGATATCACTGATCATTTTCCAATTTGTCATATACTTAACAATAATGTACAACATGAATCGTCAGTTATTACTAAAAGAGATATGAACAATAATAACGTGATTAAATTCCATAATCTTGTTAAAACTACCGACTGGAGTTTTGTCTGCTTGGAGAGCTCTTGCCAAGCATCATTTTCACTTTTCCATAACAAATTACTTGAGTATTTTAACGCTTGCTTCCCCATTAAACATGTTAAGTCGCATTATAAAAATAGAAAATGTTAGCTAAGTGATACCCTGAAAAGGTTAATTATTAAAAAGAAAAAAACATAATTACTATTCAAAAAGTTTCCTAATGTAACCAACGAAGTTTTATATAAACAGTATAGATCTAAAGTAAATTCTGAAATGCGCGTAGCTGAACGCAAATATTACCAGAACATGCTTGAAAATAACAAATTCAATCCAAAAAAGACCTGGCAGATACTGAAAGATATCATAGGGAAATCGAAACCAGGTAATATGAGTGACAATTTTTTAATAAATGGTAGTATTGTAGAGGACAGTCAAGTCATTGCTAATGCATTTAATGATTTTTATATAAACATAGGCTCCAATTTAGCAGGTAAAATTAAACCTAATAATCCATATATAAATCCGATAAGTTATATAAAAAATAATGTTACAGATAGCATTTTTATTGCACCTGCAACTAATGCGGAAATACTTAAAATATTTAATACTTTGAAAAAAAACAGTGCTGGGTGGGATGGTTTAACACAATCCCTGCTCAAACCAATATTTTGAACGTAACTGAACCCCTTACTCATGTGATGAATTTATCTTTAGCTCAGGGCATTGTCCCTCTAGAACATAAAATTGCTAAGGTTACGCCTTTGTTTAAAAATGATAATAAAATGTATGTAAATAATTGTAGACCTGTATCTGTATTACCATTGTTATCTAAAATTCTAGAACGACTGATGTATAACAGAATATTACCATTTATTAATAAACATGACATATTATATAGATATCAGTTTGGTTTCAGACAAAATTACACAACAAATTTAGCTTTAATAACATTAGTTGATAAAATTACTGAATCATTACAAAAAGGAGAATGTGTTTTAGGAGTATTTTTAGATTTTAGTAAGGCATTTGATACAGTTATTCATAAAATTTTATTGGACAAATTATATTTATATGGAATTCGTGGTACAGCACTAGATTGGATCACAAATTATCTCTCGGATCGAAAACAATATGTAGTCTACAATAATACTAAATCAGATGAAAAACATATTACTTGTGGGGTTCCACAGGGTTCTATCTTGGCACCTCTTTTATTTTTATTGTACGTTAATGATATTTGCAATGTATCTGACATTCTGTTTCCTATTCTATTTGCAGATGATACCAACACATTTTTAAATGGTAAAAATAATGATGAATTAGTACAATGTATGAACTGTGAGTTAAGCAAAGTTGTTATTTGGTTAGCCGCTAAAAAGTTATCTTTAAACATTAAAAAGACACATTTTATGATTTTCCGCTCGAAACGATGTTGTATTGATTACCAACAAGATATAAGAATTTGTGACCAAAAAATAGAATTTGTTGAGCACACTAAATTTCTTGGGATCTACATTGACTCTAAGTTATCTTGGAGTCAACATATATCCTATTTAAAAAATTATTATCTAAAAGATATGTTAGTTACACTGTATAATTCCTTAGTTTTTCCTTATCTAAATTATTGTTTAGAGGTTTGGGGTGGTGCTCAAGATATTCATATAAAATCTCTAATTATTCTTCATAAACGAGCTATTAGATTGATCACCTGTTCGTCTCGGATGACACACACAAAACCAATTTTTCTCCAAATAAATTTATTAACACTGAAAGAGTTAGATCTGTACAAGGTTGGATTGTTAATGTTTAAGATAGTTCACAAAATGAATGTACCAAAACATATTAATGATTACTTCAATGTTAATGCAGATGTTCACACTTATAATACCAGACATGCATCCTTATTCCGGTTACCACTTACCCGTACTAACTTGATGAAAAGAACTTTTAGATATATAGGTGTCAAAATATGGAATAGAATTATTGGTAGTATAAATCATAAAGTGCCAATTGGATCTTTTAAAATAAACCTTAAAAAATATATTATGTATAACTATTGTATGGATATTTTTGAACATTGATTTGTTTCATGTTTTATATAATCTTTAATATATTGTTAACAAATGTATCGTTATGTGGGTAGTGATAATTTGTGTGTACTTTAGATTTGATTTTGTTATTTTGCTTGCACTGCATGCGCATACTCAATGAAGGAGTGTTAATATGAAGTTTAAGTTTAAAGGGCATATAGGCAAATCTGCCTTTTTCCCGTTGCCACCATTTGTATTACAGTTATTTTTTTATATTGATTGTTGGAATTTTATGGCAATAAACACAATTATTATTATTATTATTATTATTATTATATATTATATTATTATATATATATTATATATTATATTATATTATTATATTATTATATTATATATATTTGTTTGTGAAATGGAAACACATTCAAAGGGCCCAGTAAACACATTGACTTGACTTTATGTTGGCTGAATGTTGCATCACTGTCTGCCACGCTGGCTTAACATTAAAACAAAATTGTTTCGTGTTTGCTGGATTTAACTGTTATTAAATTTTTAATGTAGCATTTAAAAGTACCCACTTGCGCAAGTATGCTATTTGCGAACTTGCGCAAGTACTTGAGCACTTACGCACTTGCGCAAATACTTGCACACTTGCACAAGTACTTACTTATGCACTGATCTGCTCTCACATGCTGGAATTCCGGTTCAACTTCGTCTTCATCTTTCGTGTAGATCATCCAGATCCGTGAAATGCAGCATCTATTGAACCAGATAGGCTGTGTCATCATCATTATAACGTGAATACAAATGCTCTCTATAGATCAGCGACAGGTACTTACTCATGCACTTGCTCAAGTAATTGCGCAACCACTTGCGAACTAACGCACCCACACAAGTACTTGCGCACTTGCGTAGTTACGCACTTACGCACTTGAGCAAGTACTTGCGCACTTGCATATTTGCGCACGTACGCACTTACGCACTTGCGCAAGTACTTCAGACATGCGCAAGTACTTACTCTCTTGTGCACTACCGCACTTCCGTAAGTACTTGAACACTCACACACTTACGAAACTACTTTGCGCACTTGCGCTCTTGCATGCACAACACCCTGACCGGCCCCAGGTTTGCCCACACAAATTACACCAACTGGCCCCAGGTGTGCTTACATGAATTACCCCTACCGGCAACAGGTGTGCTTACACAAATTACCCCAACCCACCCCAGGTGTGCCTTAACAAATTACCTCAACCCACCCCAGCTGTGCTTACACAAATTACCCAACCGGCTCGAGGTGTGCTTACACAAATTACCCCAACTGGTCTCAGGTGTGCTTACACGAATTACACAAAACAGCCTCAGGTGTGCTTACACAAATTACACCAACCACCCTAAGGTGTGCTTACACAAATTACTACAGCCAGACTCAGGTGTGCTTTCGCAAATTACACCAACTGGCCTCAGGTGTGCTTACACAAATTTCCCAAACCCACTCCAAGTGTGCTTACACAAATCACCCCAACCCACCCCAGCTGTGCCCACACAAATTAGCTCAGCCCACCGCAGCTGTGCTTACGCAAATTACACCAACTGGCCTCAGGTGCGCTTACACAAATTTCCCAAACCCACCCCGGCTGTGCTCACACAAATTACCCCAACCGGCCCCAGGTGTGCTTACACAAATTACTCGGACCGGCCCCAGGTGTGCTTACATAAATTACCCCAACACACCCCAGCTGTGCTTACACAAATTATCCCAACCGGCCCCAGGTGTGCTCACACAAATTACCCCAACTGGCCTCAGGTGTGCTTACACAACTTACACAAACCAGCATCAGGTGTACTTACACAAATTACACCAACCACCCTTAGGTGTCCTTACACAAATTACCCTAACCAATCCCAGGTATGCTTACACAAAATACCCCAACCAAAATAGCCAAAATTACACTGGACAACCAATCACATCTGCTTTTACAAATTACATTGGACCACCAATCAGACATGATTTTACAAATTACACTGGTCTACCAATCAGATCTGTTTTTACAAATTACACTGGACTACCAATCAGATCTGATTTTACAAATTACATTAGATTACCAATCAGATCTGATTTTACAAATTACACAGGACTTCCAATCAGATCTGATTTTTATCAATTACACGGGACTGACACAGGCATGACTTTACAAACTACAGACAGACAGACAGACAGACAGACATAATTATATTTTATTGACAGAAAAAAAAGTCATTACAAACTTATTTGTCATAGAAATGAAAGAAATATATGTACATGTATATACAAGATTGTTTATTTGTTAAAATCATGTGACAATAATATACGCGGTATGACATACACAACTAAAATCATGTTAAGTGGCATTGCCAAAATAAAAAATGGGTATTTCGATAATATAAATGACTAAAATTAAAAGGCATTGCCAAGATAACATAGAGGTCTATCATTTTGTTCCCCGCACCAAAACCAAGGGACTACCAATTAAAAAAAAAACCACTGGTCTACCAATCAGATCTGCTTTTACAAATTACATCGGACCACCATTTACAAATTACATTGATCTAGTCCACCAATCAGTTATTATTTTACAAATTACAGTGGACCACTAATCTTTTTTTCGAAATCACACCAAGCTACCAATCAGATCTGCTCTCACATACTCGAATTCCGGTTCAATTCGTCTTCATCTTTCGTGTAGATCCTCGAGATCCGTGAAATGTAGCTTGTCATGGACCAGATGTCCAGTACAATGCATACAAGGCACTTATTGACCCGGATTCTTGTCATCATCATCATCATCATAGCGTGCAGACACATCCTCTCTGTCAGCAACAACCTGCCAGGTGACGTCATCGTAAGACATGGACATTGTTGCCTTGGTTAGGTATTGAGAGGGAGAGCAGGATCTGTTAATTATACAGCCTTTGATCATGTAATCATGAGGAAGTGTGATTCCCAGCCATGTATCAGCGTCATTGCCTGCCTGAACCCATGCATAACCGCTGGTAGAAAAAGAATCCGGGTCAATACGTGCCTTGTATGCCTTGTACTGGATGCCGCAGTCAGTAGAGGATGAGAAGAAACTTTCTGTTTGATCATAGCTCGATACAACAGGCCCAACATTGATCATTCCCTGTGTTATACATCCTTCTCTCTCCATCCTCAGACGTCTGATGTAAAACACTCCATTAACAGGAGGGTTTGGTGCTTCAAGATCAGACCAGTAGGTGGCTCTGACATCATCAGGGATGGGAACAATTGATTGACAGTTCATGTGATAAATACTACCAAGTGTGGAGTGTGGAGTGCAGGAAGTCTAGCAGCAGAAATACGGCATGTATCTCCCCTTTCTTCTTCTTCCTCGTGGACCTCACACATAGGCCAATCAAATCTTAAATCTATGTCGCGACATAGAGTTCATCATGGCCGCCATCTTGGGCCCTGTCAGGCTCAGCTGCTCATCTCATGTAGCAGATGATGACTGCATCAAACGTGCAAGGAACAGAATCATCAACAGAGCAAGGTGACAACCAGTCATCATTTTATACTCGATTAGTTCTACAGATCTTTTCTCTTTCATCCTTAGAATATAACCCGCCCGCAATTTTCAATGTCAGATGTGAGACTGTGTCTTATGTTGTTCTTTTACACACTCAATATGTTTATGTTGGTGACGGAGTGTCGGATGAGTGATTCCGTCTACGTATGTTTTATCACTTAACGCTGAGAGATGTGTTGTTATCCTCCCGTTGATTCACAAATGTTCTATAACCGGTGACTGCTATAAGTTTTACGCATTTTGCGAGATGAGCTTTTGAACAATGATGCGTAGCTTCTGTCTGGCGTACTGGATGGGGCGTGTATGCTGTGATGTGTAGCGCCTTCACTCTAAGGATGGAGTGTGAACAGTTCAATGTGTGTTATATTTTCCTTAGATTTGACACAATGTACAGCTGTAATACAACTAGTGTTTTATCTTCTGTTCTTCAAATATTGCAGAATACCATGGTAATATCATGTTTGTATTTTACAGATGCAATAGTGAGGGTCCATTTTTCAAAAAAAGGCATTGTTAAAGTTTGTAAGGTATCTCTTAGTACAATCATGCAGTTGTTTTTACACAATTCGGATATGCTGATTCCAAATCTGCCCCATGCCAAGCTTTATTTTTAGTTTTAACCTATCAAAATTGAAAAACAAAATGGCCGCCAAAATAACAGATAAAGTCACAATTATCATGAGTATAGATCATGTCTGGGTGCACAGCGGACACACAAACTTGACTTTCGTGCTCAAAATAACCTTTTTGTTTTTGAAGAATTTCATGTTCAAAGACCAGGTCAACTATCATGCAATGAATGTTCAAAAACCAAGATGGCCGCTAATAATACAGAAAGTGACCTAATTTTTTTACAAAAGGCATAGAAAGTTGTTTTTTTTGTGGCTGATTATAGTTTTTTAATACCAATAAATCTAGTGTACAGAAAAGTAATAACCTCTAACTTCCATATTACATGTAGTTTCAGGGAAAAATCCAAGATGGCCGCCAATAATGCAGCAAGTAGCATAACCATTTGCTCAATGTCGTAGGAAGTTATTTTTGGCGCCTAAATAATTTTCTGATACAAAAAAATCACACATCAACAAACTCAACTTCCATGTTACATGTAGTTACGGGGAATTAAAAAAATATGATTATTTAAAACAGCATATCAACTATGGGGAAATTGTACAACAATATCGTGTGTTAATTTTGTCACTGTAGCTACATAGACTTGATGTGTACATCTCAAAATTGCATGAATGCCATCAACTTGCACTATAGTAATGCTAGAATAATCACCCTCATCAATATATTGATCACATCTCTGTGCAGCTTCGGATTTGATGTAGCGACTCCTTGATAGGACGTCATTGGATACTTTCTTGTGACCCTAATTCACACCTAATCAAACTAGATGTGATAGTTCTTCAGGTGCAACAGGAAGCGTCTACATGAGAACTGGTTGCAGTTTCCCATCAATCTCATGGATGTTAATATTATTGTTATCTGGCAAGAGGGTTATTTATTGCTAAACACGCAAAAAAAACAACCGAAACAATATCCACTTTCGAGGCAGAGGTTATTGACAGAGAAGACACATTGAAATATCCCAATAGGCTTATGTTCTAGTTCTGGATGTTTATAAACCTATTTAAATGTCTTATTATTAGAGTAGATGTGCTGGCGTTGTGGAAGCCTTTGATACGGTTGATACGTCCCTACCAAATCCACAGAAAATTAAGGATGCTCATGCCCTATATTGCACTGCATACTACAACTTAATGTTCGTCAGTGACTGACAAATTTAATGACTGGGATTTTTTGTGTTGGCAAAATCACAATTTTAAAATGTTACTCTTCTGGATCATCTCACCCCGGGGTCGGGGTGAGTTGATCCACCTACCGGGATCAGTTGATCCAACAAGAAAAAGCAACATTAGACACCTGCAATTATTTATCAGCTGTTTTAAATAACAAATGAACTTTTAAATATGTTACAATGTACAATCCACACTTGATAGGGTCGGGTCACTAGTGCTGGGGTCAGTCGATCCATGCTGGGGTCAGTTGATCCATGGCTCAACTGACCATTTTCATGGATCAACTGACTCCATGCCCATGGGATCATCTGACCGCAGATCAGCCATATTAGTGTAGTAGATAAGGTAACCTATTGTGCATTTTATGATTAAAGCATGAAATTTCTACCACTTGTAGAACATATCCTAGGGGTCATTTTTAGATGTGGAGGTAAACTGGATTTGACCTCTGATGACCTCTAAAGGTCATTGACCTCGAAAGGTCAAAATATTCACTGGCATAGCCAAAAAGTAGTTAAAATTGTATATTACAATGTCTATGATTTGTTTCTGTGTCCCAAAAGTGCGTCAAATACTCGAAGAGACTGCTTTGAATGATAAACATAACATCAAGGTCATGTCAAGGTTACACCAAGGTCATTTAAAGGTCAAACTGGCAGAAAATGTTCACTTTTTATCAATTTCCACGCTGTTGTTGTACAATCATTTATTACAAGGGACTGGTTTTGACATATCCTTCGTCCTATGTATTTCCACACACATTTAGGATAGTAAGGGATGTTACAACCTTGGCAAGGAGGCTAGGTATTTCACTTATTACGCTCCTTCTTCAATATTTAGTTGAACAGGCCAAATTACAATTATGCAGCATTGTAGAGCATCAGCTTGGGCTCCCATAGCAAAATATTGACAAATAATTAGGTTATGAAGTTTGACATGGGGTGGGGTTGTATTTTACTGGAGTACCATCCGAAAGCAATTTGAAGGTCATGTCAAGGTCATTTCAAGGTCAAACTGGCAAAAACTGTTACCATGATTTTCAAATGTGTCCTCACTTAAAGGAGACTGAGCTTCAGTCTGGTGGCATGTAGGCCCTATACACTTTTTCTAGAATCTCATCTATCTACATCAACCTAACTTAATATGCAGGTGAGCCATATCTGATAATTTAAACATTTTTATCTATAGGCCTACTGCAGATAGATGCATGTTGTAAGCCATGTGAGCCATAGGTATATGGCGTTGATGCCATCACCTTTAACAAGTCTCTTCAGTCTAATGTTCCAGGTAGGTGGAAGTTGTTAGAATTGAGACCAAATAAATTGAGAGAAAATGATGGCCATTTATACTGATTATAACTGGTCGGTTAGAACGTTGAATTGTATATAATCTTAGAGTGACCCTAATATCCTAATAGAAGTGGTGAGCAGGTTTTTATCACACGTCCGTAGGGGAAGGGGGGAGGGGTAGTCGCACCGGGATCTATCAGACGGCACTCAATTTTTATGGGTGCAATAACTGAAAAACTAGTGGTCATTTTTTCTGAAATTTTAAATCACATTCTCATCAACATGGGGAGGTGCAAGTGATTTTTTAAACATGCTACCAAAATGCCAAAATATCTCCCAGAGTTCAACTTCATAATTTGTTGTGGGCGCAAAAACTCAAAACCTTAATCAGAAATTATCCAAATCTTACAATCACATTCCCCACAATATGGAGATGTACAGGCAATTTGTTCAAGATTTCACTGAAATTTAACATGGCCGCCACAAATCAACTTCATAATTTATTGTGACCACAAAACTCAAACTTTGTGAGAAAGTAGTCAAATTTTACAATCAAATTCTCCACGATATGGAGATGTGCAGGTGATTTTTTAAACATACCGGATACTAAAATTAATTTCAAGGCTACATCAATTTGTCAGATAGCTCGGCAAAATATCGATGTCATGACTGCCTAATTTTCTCGCTAAATTGAAACGACATAATCAGGCTAAAATGATTGTGTCGCTTTAAGACCCCAGCTGTCACCATGATATAATAAAACCGATTAATAAATCGTTCGGTATTCATTTCATAATTCAATCCTAGACCGCCATAGCCATAACAAAATACCAGACCGTTATAACGGAATAGTAGACCGTTACAACGAAATACTATACCGTTATAACAGAATAGTAGACCGTTATAACGAATTAGTTCGCCGTTATAACGGATTTGTAGGCCGTTATAACGTGATACTAGAATGCCATATAACGAAATACTAGACCGTTATAACGGGATAGTAGACCGTTATAACAAAATACTAAAAAGGTATAACGGAATAGTGGACCGTTATAACGGAAGACTAGACCGTTATAACGGAATAACAGACTGTTATAATGAAATACTAGACCGTTATAACGGAATAGTAGACCGTTATACCGGAATAGTAGACCATTATAACGTGATAACAGACCGTCATAACAATATACTAGACCGTTATAACGGGATAGTAGACAGACTGTCTAGTAGACAGACTAATCCGTTATAATTGTCTGACAGTTATAACGGGTTAGTAAACCGTTATAACGAAATAGTAGACCGTTATAACGAGATACCAGACCGTCATAACAGAAGAGTATACCGTTATAACGGAATAGTAGACCGTTATAAAGTATTGGTAGACCGTTTTAACGGATTAGTAGACCGTTATAACGGATTAGTAAACAGTTATAACAGATTAGCAGACTGTTATAACGTGATACTAGACCGTCATAACGAAATACTAGACCGCTATAACGGGATAGGAGACCGTTATGACAAAATACTAAACCGTTATAACGGGATAGTAGACCGTTATAACAAAAGACTAGACCGTTATAACGGAATAGTAGACAGTTATAATGAAATACTAGACCGTTATAACGGAATAGTAGACCGTTATACAGATTAGCAGACCATTATGAAGAAATACTCAACCGCTATAACGGGATAGTAGACCGTTTTAACATATTAATAAGCCGTTATAACGGATGTGTAGGCCGTTATAGCGTGATACTAGACCGTCATAGCAAAATACTTGACCGTTATAACGGGATAATAGACAGTTATAACGGATAAGTAGACCGTTATAACGAAATAGTAGACCGTTATAACGAGATACTATACCTTTATAACGAAATAATATACCGTTATAACGGAATACTTGATCGCTATAACGGAATAGTAGACCGTTATAACGGATGATTAGACCGTTATAACGGAATAGTAACGGAATAGTAGACCATTATAACGGATTAGTGGACCGTCATAGCGAAATACTAGACCGTTATAACGGAATAGTAGACCGTTATAACGGATGATTAGACCGTTATAACGGAATAGTAACGGAATAGTAGACCATTATAACGGATTAGTGGACCGTCATAGCGAAATACTAGACCGTTATAACGGGATAGTAGACCATTATAACGAAATACTAAACCGTTATAACGTAATAGTAGACCGTTATAACGAAATACTAGACCGTTATAACGGAATAGTAGGCAGTTATAATTAAATACTAGACCGTTATAACGGATTAGCAGACCGTTATAAAGAAATACTAGACCGTTATACCGGAATTTTAGACCGTTTTAGCAGATTATTAAGCCGTTATAACAGATGTGTAGGCCGTTATAGCGTGATACTAGACCGTCATAGCGAAATACTAGACCGTTATACCGGGATAGTAAACAGTTATAACAGATAAGTAGACCGTTATAACGAAATGGTAGACCGTTATAACGAGATACTATACCGTTATAACGGAGTACTTGATCGTTATAACAGAATAGTAGACCGTTATAACGGATTCTTAGCCCGTTATAACGGAATAGTAGACCATTATAGCGGATTAGTAGACCGTCATCACGAAATACTGAACCGTTATAACGGAATAGTATACCGTTATTACGAAATACTAGACCGTTATAACGGAATAATATACCGTTATAGCGGATTAGTATACCGTTATAACGTGATACTAGACCGTCATAACGAAATACGAGACCGTTATAACGGGATGGTAGACCGTTATAACGGATTAGTAGACGGTTATAACGAAATACTCTACCGCTATAACGAAGTACTAGTCCGCTATAACGGAATATTATACCGCTAAAACGGATTAGTAGACCGTTATAACGGATTAGTAGATGTTATAAGGGATTGATAAAAAATCTTATTGTAATAAAAACACTTTGTTTATGCTGATATAGTTTTTGCTCTTTGAATTATCCACGCCTGTATTGATATCTGGGCGGATGTAGAGCTCTCATCTTTGAGAATTGAAAAAAAATCAAAATGGCGGCCAAGAAATCGCCGAAATTATTATGCTTTTGCCAATTCTTCTTATTAAAAATCTCTCTCTCAGAGTATTACACGCCGTGATAATTACATAATTGCACCATCTATTCATTACGCATATGAGACAATGATCGGTAATAATCTACTTGTTCACTTGTATCCTACACAAGGAAAGGCACATTCAATTACAAGGGAGGGGCGGAGTATTTTTATATTGTATTATATGAACCAATCGATGTACATGGCGGTTACAGTTGACATCGGCTTCATAAAATTGTGCTTTTAAGGTCAAGTTAAGATCATTTCAAAGGTGTGTATTTTAATATAATATATTGGGACATATAATCACTGTGTGTTAAAACTATCACCAAATTATCAATATCATACATATTCTGCAAATAAAAACTCAATTTCAAGAGGTCAACGGAGTTGTAAGTAAGTGAGAGTATATATTTTTAGGATTTTTGCCAGTTTGACCTTCAAGTGACCTTGATATGACATGTACGTTGCTATCAGACGGTACCCCAGTAAAACACAGTTCCAAACCATATGATCCTTCATAACCCAATTATGTATTGATATTTTGCCATGGGAGCCCAAGCTGATGTTTCACAATGCTGCAAGATGCAATTATTGCTCGTACAATTAATCATTGGGAAATGAGTGTAATAAGGGGAATGAGGGTGTGATACCCCTCCCAAAGTTGACACTGCCCTCAATTTCTTGAATTTTTTTGTGGAAAATATGTCTGACCAATAATATCTCAAAATCAGTCTTTGTAATAGTTAATTGCATCACTAACCGCGTTGAATTTTATATAAAGGGGATATTTTCACATTGTTTTGCGATTTTGACCTTGATATGAACTTGATGTAACTTTGCTATGACCTTGGTGTTATTTTTATCAATAATAGTAGTCTCTCTGTGCATTTGACATATTTCTGGAATACAAAAATAGTTTATAAATATGGTAACCGGTAATACACAATTTTCACCACTTTTGGCATTGCGAATGCTTATATGACCTTTCGATGTAGATGACCGCTAGAGGTCATCAGGGGTCAAATCTAGCTCACCTCCACAATTTAAAATAAAGATCAGGATATGTGCTAATAATGGTAGAAGTTTCATACTTTAATCATAAAATGCACACTTGTTTTATTATGGGAGCTTAACGAGTACACTATGACCCAAGTATTTTGCCGAACTTTCTGATTTTTTTGACATATTTTTGACAGTATGACCTTGAAATGACCTTGATATGACCTTGACCTTGTTTTTCGTCGTTATCCCAGTAAAACATAATCTCAACCCATGTTAGACTTCATAGCCCAATTATGCATCAATAGTTTTCCACGGGAGCCCAAACTGATGTTTAACAGCTGCTGCACACTGTAATTTTGCTCGTCCAATTGAACATTTAGGAAAGGGTGTAGTAAGGGGAATACTTAGGGTGTATCCCCCCCCCCAAGTTAGATACTGCCCTCAATCTCAAAAAATGCGCGTGGAAAAGATATCTGACCAAGACTGTGTCAAAAGTAATCCTTTGTAATAGATGACTGCACCACTAGTATTGTTTAAATTGATTAAAAGTGGATATTTTCACTATTTGTGGCCATTTTGACCTTCAAATGACCCTAAAGTAACCTTGACATGACCTTGATGGTATTTGTATGATTACCAAGAGTCTCTTAGAGTATTTCGCACACTTATGGAATACAAAAACATTTCATAGATATTGTAATACACAATTTTCACCACTTTTTAGCTTCGCAATTAGATATTTTGACCTTTCAAGGTCAATGACCTCTAGAGGTCACCAGGGGTCAAATCTAACTTACCTCCACATCTTAAAATAAACTACAGGATATGTACTAATAATGGTGGAAGTTTCATGCTTTAATCATAAAATGCACAATGGTTCCATTATGGGAGTTTAACCACTACACTATATTGTTTTGCGTGATTATCAGAGCTTAACAGAAAGAAGATTCTGACAAATAATATGCTTAAATTATACGTTCAAAAAGCATTAAATTAATCATCACCCAAACCTGGATCATCACATCTACAATAGCAATCCCCACAGCCTGTCACATACCCGTTACCTCATACGACGATTTTAACTGTCTGCTTCAAAAAGACTTTTTTGTTGGATATTTTTTTCACATGCGCTGTAATCAAGCATGGAACAGTAGCAGATCTCCTTTAGTTTTATGAATCGATCTACAACGCACACTAAAATATCTTACTACGTGTGTTATTCAATACATAGCTCTCATTTTCACTTCCAGTGAATTGCCAAGGAGGGGGAGGGGTTGGATCAACTGACCCCAATCTCTTCTACGATAAATATCACCAGCTCTAGGTTTACACAGCTAGGTATTGTTATGAATAGAATGTTCCGAAAGCAGAATGAGCAAGTTTACATCAGTTCCTACGACTACCACATTGTCAGTATCTGACAGTTTGATTGCCGTGATAACATTTAACGTCTCAGCTTCACACTTATACCAGTGTTTATTGAATGGTTGAATGACATTGTGGCGAATTTGAACATTGAATTTACTATTTTTCTGCAAACGGAAAGTATTGCTCTTCTCCCTGATTCTGTACTTTATCTGTTATATATTCATCTCATATAACATCACAGTGTGCATGGAAATGTGTTTTGATGTAGGATACATGTGTATTGCATAGATTATTAGCTGATCAATGTTTATTACAAAATAATAATACTCTATAGCAGATAAGTGATAGATACTCTGTATGAATGATAAATAATCTGCTATGTCTTGAGGATACATATAGTTATTGGGGACCTAAAAATCTTCACGTCCATCATATGATTTCATCACTTTATATATGGCAAGGCTTATTTTCTTTAACATTGATACCTCCTCCTGCAAAATAGGGCGGTCGCTCCCATACTACTTCAAGACACAACATGGGGGTTATTAAACCTGTTGGGTAACTGTATATCATGTGAGAGTTAGAGCTTATACTATGCATGACCAGAACCTACTGATGCCACATACATTCTACCATATCACCACCACATCTCTAAAGTTTCTGTATTTTATGTTAATCTTCATGAAAACATATTGATCGCGCTACGAGCGTTATCAACGTATAATTGCCCCAATTACCACATATTCTGCATCATATCTCGTTGAAATAGTGTACCCAATAGTCTTTGGTGACTTGTTTATGACACTATATATAATTTATTTGCCAAGACTAGGATAGTTACTAACATTGACTGAAAATGGTGTATGTTCATACTACATTTATAAAATAAATTCATCGTCAGTATTTTCAGCATTATTAGATTATCCTAGCAAATGAGCATTACCCTAGGAAATGATATTTTGTGGATAGCTCCATTTCACAGCTATGTTTGGAATTCGAGTGTCCTCAACCATTAATCTTATTTCCGATGTCGTGTAACTGTATGTGATTATAGTTATTGACGGTGATATCATGTATCTCATTCAAGTTAGGGGAGTAGAGATATGTGTACATTACGGTTTTATATGAATCTTTTCAGCCGATGGCTGGGACTTTATTCGTTCAATTAAGGCTGAAAACTATTTTATCAGCGCATTACCAGCTAGCTTTTCTATAAATCTTTTCTGGTCAAAAATAAAAAATAAAGATGATATTACTATTGTCATGATTATGTAAATTGTCAATCCGATTGAGAAACATATTTTTTAAGTGGTGTGCACGTTTTAACAAGCACAATATACCTAGTTACTAGAATCATAAATTGTTAAATTTAAGCGACTACTTATCTCAATAGGAACGGAACATGAATGTGTCATTATTGCCATAGTTATGCAGACCACCTTGATGAATCAACTTCATGTTTTTCTTAACCCTAGTACAGGGCTTTGCCAGAAGGGTGCCACCCGTGGCCAATGCACATTTAAACTACTGTATTCTTCCTTACTATGAAAACGCGATGCAGGTGGATATCACATAGGCCACATACTAATATGCCTAGAACGGATATATGGTGAGCGACAGGTTTCCTAGTGCCGGACAGTGATCAACATTCATAAAATATTTTTTGTCAATAGTCTAAAAGAATTACAACATGCTCGATATTACGTTGGTTTCCCTCGGCTTCTGAATGTGAAATAATGGCTCTATTAAAATAATTTTACACTGAACTACGATGTGTCGTTTTCCTGGTGCAACATTTGTTTTTCCCCCAAAACTTTGTGAAATATTTATAATAGATGTTATCACGGCTCTGAATTGGTTTCCGGAATGTGAGGAAACTACATGCAGACACATCTCTACGTTATTTGGAAGCAAAGTTATGGCACATTGCCTTGTAGTGGCGGCCATTTTGGATTTTGTCCTCTAGCGGCAAACGCACAAGGTGAAAATCTGGGGACATCTAGTATGTTGCTCAGGTCGGTTTTAAGACACTGAAATGATGTTTTTATGTTCATTGTAAGCCAAGCCGTGATGTTAATTTGTGACATTTTAACTAATTTTGGCGGCCATTTTATTTTCGAAAAAAACACGATAGAGCTTGGGATGGAGCAGATTAGAAATCAGCGTTCCTAAATTGTGTAAGAACAACTGCATGCCAATTGTACTAAAAAATGCCTTAACAAGTCAGAAATTCCGAAAATGGGCCCTGACTACAATACAAATAGTGTTTTGTCGGATATTACAATTTGCAGAATACCATGGTAGTCTTCGGCTGACTGCAAATGATCTGACCTCAGTGGTGGCCTTAACTTCAGGAATAGGGAGTCACAAGTTCGGTCAATTATTAATGGACATTCTGAATGTTGCTCGATACCTCAGAACATCAATTGTCATTTAATTGTCATGTAAATACAATTGCCATGTAAATATAAATTACCATAACTAACCACAACTAACAATACCTAACTATAACTAACCACAATTAACCACAACTAACCATATCTAAATATAACTAACCACAAAAACCATAACTAATCATAACTAACCATAACTAACCATAACTAACCACAATTAACCATAACTAATCATGACTAACCATAACTAATCATGCTGCAGCGATTCATATCTCAATGTGAATGTCAATGTGACAGCAATTCATATCTCAATGTGATGATTATGTGACAGCATTTCATATCTCAATGTGAATATCAATGTGACAGCAATTCATATCTCAATGTGATAGCAATGTGACAGCAATTCATATCTCAATGTGATAGCAATGTGATAGCAATTCATATCTCAATGTGAATGGCAATATGACAGCAATTCATATCTCAATGTGATGGCAATGTGACAACAATTCATATCTCAATATGAATGACAATGTGACAGCAATTTATATCTCAATATGAATGACAATGTGACAGCAATTCATGTCCCAATGTGAATGACAATGTGACAGCAATTCATATATCAATATGAATGACAATGGGACAGCAATTCATGTCTCAATGTGAATGGCAATGTGACAGCAATTCACATCTCAATATGAATGACAATGTGACAGCAATTCATATATCAATATGAATGACAATGTGACAGCAATATATGTCTCAATGTGAATGGCAATGTGACAGCAATTCATATCTCAATGTGAATGCCAATGCTGCAGCAATTTACATGTCAATGTGAATGACATTTGACAGTTAATCCCTCACGTATAATTACAGTTGCGAGTAAACACCCGGGTGTTTAGATTTTTGCACAAACAAGAATGTCATTTTGATTGACCCTTATTGTTATCCTATTATAAAACACATTTTAAAGCTGGTAAAATATTTAATTAGTTTTTGTTTACTCTTCAAATGTTATGTTGCGTTGTATTCGGCATTACAATTTTACAAAATACACGTCTGCAGCAGAGTGACTCATGGTGATGTTTTTGGCAAACCGTCGAAATGCCGCGTTTATTGAGGGGAATCGATGACAAACGCAGAGTGTCGAAAAGAGGCAGCAGATGGTATGTAAGCCAGCACGCAAAGACAAACAGCAGTAACTGACTACTTTATACGGCATATGCTACGACTGTTTGACTCTAAACGCCAGACCACCATGGAAAGTCAGACAACTGGTTACTTTACAAGTAAGCTTTTGCTGTTATTGGTCTCTGCTTTCTGGACCAGCTGACAGCTAAATTAGATCCAGAAGTCCACGTAACCAGCAGACACAGTGTGCCAATATTGGCTTACCGTTTGCTGCACCGAGTCGACGTCTCGCCTTTACTCCAGGGATTGTAACAGAGCCTCTAAAATAGGATGGTTAAACTAAACAAATCAGAATTCCTACCCAAATTATAAAAAATATAAACTGAAGATATATAGGGAAACACAATACGTTAACCAAACATTGATTTAACGTTGTTCTAATATTAATTTGGTGGAGGTGTAGGCCTAACCATAATGAGCAGACGTCGGCAAATCAAACTAAACCCAGCAACCACGAGACGTTGAGCCAGTGTTGGTTTGATGTTGGGCCAGCGTCGCAGAAGGTCGACCAACGTCAAACCAGCATTGCCTCAACGTCTCGAGTTTGCTTGGATCGAGCTTATTGTAACTCGCATGGAATGTTCACCTTTGATTCTGAGTTTATTTTTACTTCTCATCAACTGAACTTTAAAACATTTCCACGCAGATGATGAGATGATGATTTTGCAAGCTTCCTGGCGCTTTTTATTGAATACAGCTGTATTCAGCCCAAGGTGCACATGGCGTTTTATCGACGTCGATACAGACTCTTGAGCCCATCGGGGAGTCATAAAGTCAATGAGTCAGTCAGTCAGTCAGTCAGTCAGTCAGTCAGTCAGTCAGTCAGTCAGTCAGTCAGTCAGGTCAGTCGGTCGGTCGGTCGGTCGGTCAGTCAGTAGGTCGGTCGGTCGGTCGGTCGGTCGGTCGGTCGGTCGGTCGGTCGGTCGGTCGGTCGGTCGGTCGGTCGGTCGGTCGGTCGGTCGGTCAGTCGGTCGGTCGGTCGGTCGGTCGGTCGGTCGGTCGGTCGGTCGGTCGGTCGGTCGGTCGGTCGGTCGGTCGGTCGGTCGGTCGGTCGGTCGGTCGGTCGGTCGGTCGGTCGGTCGGTCGGTCGGTCAGACAATCAGTTAGTCAGTCATTCGATCATTTAATTTCGAAAAGGATCTTCCTTTTTCACAGTTTTGGATTTTTTTGTTAACAATTGCCCTAACCTAAGTGGGTTATGCTGAATTGAACAAAATAGCAATGACCTAATTGTTGTGGTTCAGACATTAGAAATCTAAATACAAGATAGCCGCCAATGGAAATAATCATGTTTAGTCCATGGACTCTATCACCAAGGTGTGAATATTGGTATAAAACCACGAAATCTGACACATGATTTGCCATATATCAGATTATGCCTCATAACTTTGGAAAGAGTAAAGATGGAAAAATGAATAAGGTATCAAAATAATTAGATTGAATTGGCAACAAAATACAATCCCATAGGCCTCCTATGTTATTATGACAAAGGCCTCATTTGTATAAATCCAAGATGGCCACCATATGATTTGCAGATTATCACATTATGCATGATCATAACTTTGGAACAATTGAAGATAGAAACATGTATAATGTGTCAAAATATTCAGGATTGAAATTTCAAAACTGTGTATGTATATGACAATGGCAATATTCTATTTCGCATCAATTGAAAAAGGCTACCATCGTATTTGCCAATCATCACATAATACAATGATCACATGATAAGAAAATGTATTTTTTGGAACAAATAAGGGAACATTTGTGAGGTTGCAATTTCAATACCGTGTATGTACATGAAAATATCAAATTGCTACTTTGCATCAGTACAAGATGGCCGCCATATGATTTGCCAATAATTATCACATATCAACTGAATGACGGAACTGCTTAGGTGAGCCCTTCAGACTGAGCCTATCATTAATTGGGTCATGGGTGAACTACTATTAATTATCATATGTTGAAAGCAAATGTAGGATCCTCCTGTGATCGAAACATAATTATAATTACTAGAAAAGTCAGGAAACGTTAGTATTTTTTTGTACCTATCCAGTACATACGCGACATTGAACCCGTGGAGGCTGAATTGTGGGACAGTGATGTCAGAATATTGCACTTTGATGATAGGATGTGGCATAATAATGTAAATAATAGCATTATTATATCAAGATATGACATTATGATGACAGTATGTATATGACTATTCAATGTCCTAAAAAATGAGAGTAGGAGGTTGGTGTCGGAGATACCATTAATTAGCATCACGACATGCCATTAAAATGACAAAGGATTAGAGGATATGGTAATATAATCACAATGTGGCATTGCAATCTTATTTTTTTAATAGAATAAGTCTTATTATACTCGAATAATGTTATATCATATTATCAAAATGACATATCCTCAAATTAAAATGTATTTTTGTGGTGTTAAGGGCCATATTTGGACATTATAATATCATATCATGAGGTTTAAGTGGCATATCCTAATAGTACAATCCAATATCCTACACTAAGTAATGGAAGTCTTACTGTTTACTAATGTACACCCTAACTATTAAAATACCTTTAAGGACAATGCTCTGGGATATTTTCATGAATAATGTACAACAAAATGTACTTTTCTCCAATTGTGTATTTTCATGGAGAGAATTAATGAATCAAATATTTGTCATTTGTCATAAAAAGAGCAACCTAGAAAATGAAATCACGACTTACTGTGATTTTATTTATTTATTACATGAACAAAACCCCCTTTTTGTGCATGTATCTTCAGTTATAATTATCTGGATACAACAAGAATGCAATAGTCTACATACAGCAAGTTTCATCGGGTGACAATGATCCGAATTTTTATTAAGAAAAGCTAGGGGCTTCATAGGCATGGACCACCTCTGTACACACCAAATTGTCTGCAAATAGATGAAAATACCGCTTAAAAGCTCCGGGTAGGTCTACTCCATATTGGACTACTACAAATTTACAGAGGAACAGGCGCTTTTTAAAATCTAGAAGTGGTAATGTGTACACTGTCATATATATTTTGCCAAAAAAGTTACGATATAATAATAATGTTATCATTGCATTATGTGATGATTGGCAAATAAGATGGCAATCATCTTTAATTTATGCAAATTAGACTTTGCACGGTTTTGAAATTTCAATCCTAATTATTTTGACACATTATACATATTTCCATCCTTATTTGGTCCAAAGTTACAATGCATAATGTAATAATCGTCAAATCACATTGCGGCCATCTTGGATTTATGCAAATGAGGCCATTGTCATCATTTCAAATGTAATTGCATAGTGTTCTCAATGCGATTTTGATATTTTTTATATCTTATTCATTTTTCTATCTGTATATTTTCCAAAGTTATGAGGCATAATAAGACAAATCATATGGCGGCCATCTTGTATTTATGAAAATTAGACGTCTTATGAAGGAGGATTTTTGTTTCTTTTAAACAGATATCACAAAGCTGTTTCTAAGGAGTCTCTGTGCCAAAAAAAACACCACTACACTTAATATCTAATATGTTATGGGACTGCATAATTGAATACATTAAAATATCACGGCGGCCATTTTGATGTTGATTTTTTACCACCTAGGTCTCAAAATTCAGCTTGGAAAGGACTTTTTCGAACTCAGCACACCTGAAATAGGTTAAAAAACATGCTTGCAAACGTTTCCTCAAAAATGCCAACAGCAATGGTAATACAGACATCAAGCCCGTTTTGTGCCTAATATATATATTGATCTTTAGACACATATTTTGTTCGTAATAACAGCTCTTTGTCCCTTTTATTCTTCAGATATCATTATGGTCTAAGCCCGAATAAAACCAGCTGAATATAAAAACAATTCATTACAAAATGTATAAACCCTCACATTATGTACACATCATTACAAAATGATGCATAAATCATCATTATATTATATATAAGTCTTATTATGTATCTAAGCAGAAATGCATAATACAATGTATTATGCATTTCTGATATAAGTCATTACAAAATGTATATAAATCATTACAAAATGTGTAAATCTCTATATTATGTATATAAATCATTAGGAAATGCAAAAGTCATTTCGGTATTCTTGGTCTTGTATTTCCTATAATTATTAGACCAGGGTATCTTTAAAATTAGTATATTTTTATTCACGTCGAGATGAAGGACATTTAAAAGAGATACCTGGGGGACAGTACAACGCTAAAATATCTCTGTATAAACCTTGGAGAAAAAAGGGTTTTGAAATCCTTATAAATATCTTGGTTGCCTTTTTCCCCTTCGTTTGAATACCTATGTTACGGGGTTACGACCATTACAATTTGTCCACTCCTTCAGTGCGCGGATCGACATAAGACGTCAGATCCTGACATCTAACGTTGATCCCCCCGCCGAAAGGGTTAACCAGTAGCACATATTCTATGTGTCCCCATCCAGGGCAATGTGGATATCTAATTTCACTTCAGAGTGTACCAGTCATATAATTAGGCGGCGAGCTCATCACATTACCATATGTCCCACCTACCCATGATAATCGGTATGGCATCCGAGTAAACTTGGCCAAGGTCACCCGACTCGTTTTTCCACTGATGCCAGGACTACTGTATAATGTGGTATGTACAACTGGACATCGGTCATGCTGTAATTAGGCAGGGTCAGGAATATACACCTCTATGGCTTCTTAATGGATGCAAAGGCGGACGCCAGTAACTGCTTACTTAAAATGTGAGGAGTTACTGCTGTTTGAATTGGTATTGAAGTACAATTACAAGCAGCATTGGATAAGCTAGGGGATATATACCTCAACGGATCTCAACTTGCTGCAAATTCAATTACATCAGCTGTACCTGCGTAGACTAAGAAGGGATTGTGTTTCTCGTCGACGTGCGGGTCATCTAAAGATGACCGATGAGAAAAGAAAAAAATGAAATATATCTTTTTTTTTAAATCGTTCCTTTTTACACATATTTGTTTAATTCTGGGGCCGAAATATATTTTTGATGTTTTTTTTGCCTTCCTTGAAAAGTTAGCATATAAAGCCTTGAATGTCAATGCAAAGGCAAACAGCAGTAGCTGTATACTAATACTGCGTAAGATGTCACTATCTCCTACTTGCCTTATATTACCACGACAGTATTCGAAACATGTGGATTTTCCTTTTTTTATGATTTTTATATAGTTCATGATTTACGGGGCAACACACTGGTGTGGCACTAAACCAGCATTTACGCAGCTTGTTATTCATAGTATTATATAAACGGAGGCTCATTGTAGTTTCTGCTTTGTCCTTTTTGTGGTAGTATGGATCAGTGTTCGTGTTTCTACATTTCATGGATCACACTGTCTGACTACAAAAACATTTAGTCAATTAATTATGTGCTTGAAAGTAAACCGCGACATTTTATAGATGACCCGAGACACGTAACCACTTTGAAGTGAATCATTTAATGCCATTGTGTTTTCTTCTATGCACGTTCCATCAACTTGACAAGGTATCTTCGTGCAGATATTTTGTAATAAGAACCTTGGCTCAACCTCACATGAATTGCAACATATTTTCTGATAGTTTTTCTCACTCATAATTGGGATTCGAGTGGTGGAACTTATTTTAAAACACATTATCTAAACTGTAAATAGTGACAAAGATTATATATTCAAAGTAATCTGCAATCCCCCATTTATCACGGATGGTGCAGTGGTTACGCCGAATGTTTAACCGTTATGATTTAGATTAATTTATTTCACAAAGTCCCACCACTTTAGATATAAAAAACAGAATAGTGAATAAAATAGATTGCACTTCCGGATTAACAGAGACATGATATGTTTGATTCTAAATATACCACGCAAGAATAGATCGGGTTACTCTCAACACATAAAACTCTTGCACATTGGCACATCTTTGTGGATAACATAATTATATACTATAATAGAAATGCAAATGTATTACATAGCCAAGCCAAATGTGATATTTTTTAATTGAATAATAATTGTTCCAGCATATAAAGGTCGGGATACACTGGCTATACTATGATGATAACTGTCCGAACATTCAAAAGTATTATCAGGTGGTACATATGTAACGACTAGTTATTTTACATTACATTTTGTATTCATTTATTAAACAAAACTGCATAGTTCGAAAAACCGTGAAAGCTATGGGTCAGATATTTTACAACTGATGGGTACATAGATGGCCTGGGACCCTATTGATTGATTGATTGATTGATTGATTGATTGATTGATTGATTGATTGATTGATTGATTGATTGATTGATTGATTGATTGATTGATTGATTGATTGATTGATTGATTGATTGATTGATTGATTGATTGATTGATTGATTGATTGATTGATTGATTGATTGATTGATTGATTGATTGATTGATTGATTGATTGATTGATTGATTGATTGATTGATTGATTGATTGATTGATTGATTGATTGATTGATTGATTGATTGATTGATTGATTGATTGATTGATTGATTGATTGATTGATTGATTGATTGATTGATTGATTGATTGATTGATTGATTGATTGATTGATTGATTGATTAATTGAGTGATTGATTGAGTGATCGATCGGTGTAGATGTCAAAAATAAGCCGCGCACCTTTAATGAGAACAGCATGTTGTTCATGTAATTAATGGCAATGGATTTTATTCATAACATGATGGATTGGTTTGTCGTGCTTAAAACACATAGCTGCACATTACGATCACCAGGGGCCATTTGCATTTCATTGTTCAGTGAAATAATGGGACAATAGGCCTACGTTGCACGTTTAAATAAATGCATATGCATAATTAAGGGTATATGTGGTGCGATTTGATCTAAATGAACCTACCAGCACTAGATGATGAGGATCTAACAAATATTGTTGAGATAAAGAATCTTCCAAATAAGCATATTTTTTCATATCTGCTGATGAATATTTGACACAAATCGAGATGGATTATGATGGATCTGTCTATTTGTATGCGGAGCTAACAATACTATTTATTCCAATAAGTAATCTATATGGCACCCTTTGCGATAAAAAAAAAACAATGGCGACAGAAGAAATAGTCGTTCTGTATAATGTGGCTATATAGCGACGGAAAAAAACAACTAAGAGGAAATACGTCGATGGTTATTTATAATGCACATAACCATGGACAACTAGACTAATAATTAATCGCGACGACTATCAAGCCAAAAACGGAATCCAGGACAACATATGTTACGATGCTGGTTCAGCATCGTGACAGATTTGGGCCAGCTTCTCTTATTCACATTATCAAATTATCAGGCGGGCATAGTCTAACCTTTAAACCTCATAATTTAAAGTATCTGCCATTTGAAGTTATGTCCCGCTACCGCGATCCACAACTTAAATTAACTGAACATTTCTGCGAGTCGTGGAATTCTAAATCTTTCAATAACGTAAAATAATCACAAAAGTAGGATGCATTTTATCTTTAAAAATGGTATTAATATAAGCTAAGAAAGGCAAACATACGTCAGATTCAGACGTGTAAAGACGATCTCGGCACCGAAAGAATTAAAATATTTCTAACGGCTGCAGACCCAAAACATAGGTATTTAAATGAAGCAGAACAAGCTATAACTAAGACACATATGACGATTTTAAATATATACAAAAATAATTCAGTGCTGTATGGATTAAGGGGTTAATTCACCGGCTTGAAGGGTCAGTATAAGCTAGGAAATGCCACTATAGTGAACACAGTGCTGAGCTCAAGGGGTTAATTCCCCAGCAGGGACTCCTGGTCAAACCACAACAACCAGTTATTGTCCTGAGGGTCATCTGGATCCAGCTGTGTATCTAGTGGACCCCCCCGCGAACCCCCGGCAGAGCTCTTGTTTCGTCGGGACTGAGTCTGACTGGCGACGTATGCCAGTAGTCACGCCATCTTCTCGTCATAGTATCGCCGATTCACGTCTCCTCGTCCCTAATTTGCCGAGCGGAAGTGGACACGTCTTCAGCGTGATTGCGCGCGCACATCAGCCAAGAAAAGACAATACAATGATCTGATTTTGGGTTAATGCTGGCCCAGCGTTGTAGACAGTGGGCCAACATTTAACCAGCTTCGGTTCAATGATTTGTGTTTGAAACCTCCCTGACATAAATGTTCTTATATATATTGGTTTTGTACGGAGAATTACAGCACTCACTTGGAATAAAACGTGATTTCATTTTTATCATTTAAAAATAATAATAATAATAATTTCATTTATGGTATCATTGTGGGAATTTCGGCCTGCGGACTTTCCACATAACGATCCTAGTAGTCTGGTCTAGTAATCAAACATTCCTATATAAGCTATACTCAATTGGTAACCTGCTGCGTCCCACGCGACTATTGGTCCTTGTCAGTTAGGATAACTGGAGAGGTATCTCGACCGCTTATTATGAGTGATTTCGCGCAAGTGGGGCTAATTGATGTCTGACAGGTAAGTGACCTTTAAGTTGTCCGCTCTTAATTTGTATGTGCATCTACCTCTTTGTCGACAGTAGATGCACGAACAAATCCCTACATTATTTATCTATTACTTATTGTAAAAATGACTTTCTCGGTTTTAAGCATAATTTACAATCCTCCATAGTCAGGATTGTATAAAAAGAGTAGGACCTAACCTTAATGGTAAGTGTTATTTAATTTCAATAATTTACACTGTGTAAAATCATTAAAATCAAACTGTTTTTTTAGTTTTGTTTGCAAGTCACAATACAGGGACTAGATGAATATTAACAAAACAACAGATCTCACTTAGCTCTTTCCGCGTCATTTAAATACCTATGTTATGGTTACCTTAATTACCTTAATTACCATAAATTATCTTATTTAGTTATTTCCGCTTCATTTAAATACCTATGTTTTGGGACTGCGGCCACTATAAATATTTTTACTCTTTCAGTGCGGTGATTTTAGACGTCTGAATCTGCCGTCAATACACGTCAGATACTAAAGTCGGTCCCCGCGCTGGAAAGGTTAACCTGCAAAATCTTTTGATAACACTGGCCGTTTTATAAAACAAAACATGACCATAAACAAGCTACCTGAATAGTGACCCACTATATCTGACGCAATCCAAATATTTGAAAATGACGAGATTGTCATGGATTGAAATAGTATTTGTGCAAATGCTAGATTAATTTTGTTTTGCTAAAATGCACTTATAGAGCGCATGCCATTGGTAGAAACACTAGAATGGGATAAAAAATGATCTGATTGGTAAAGCATGTTATTCTTAACAAAGACAGTCATTAATAAAAAAAAGTGCAGACTGGTAAATGAAAGACGGAAAATCATGTCAAACGAACAAAAACAGATGGAAACACATAATAATTTGTTAATTCCACTGTCTATTTCGCTGCTGTCATCGACATTTCAATAAATACACTTAGCGTATAAAGCCACGTTTTTTTCTTCAGGATTCTGACCTAGTAGATGTAATCATCTGGTATTTTTACTGATTTTTTTTTAAATTCACTTCAACGCAGACGACTTCTCTCAAAAACAACATAATATTAAACTAACACGGACACATGGCGCGAGTTAACACCATGATGGTAGAAAGGCTACGAATAGTAGCTTATATTTTAATTAAACATATTCAATTTGAATTAGTTCAAGTCTGGAACGAGGTATATCATGTAAACGTGCAGAGCTTTATAACAGTATAATGAACTTTTTTTAATATCGCACAACAGTTGTCTTAACCTTCGCACCGCTAGATTGGATAATTTAGTTTTTCACGCACTTGAAGTGGCGTTCCGCTACCGCGATCCACAACTGCAAGTGAGCGAAAATTATTCCTACTTGCCTAATTTTAAACTAAACATTTGCAAATCCAATGTTTCAACACTCATTTCATATCCAATAACAGTGATCAGGTGATTTGATCAGTGTTGATCGGTGAATGAAACAAATTAAAAACGGTTATATTCGTCCTTAGATCTGTAAGGGTTAAAATCAGCTCATCTTTCAGATGATACTAACCCTTGTACTGCTAGGACCGTATATATATGGTTCCAAGGATGTTTGAGGCCAAATGAAATGCCACTGCATTTGATAAACTAGTTTGTGGTAGATGCTCAGTTATGTGAGTCGTCTGTGTAAACAATGCCATGTATACGCGTCCCTATCAAGTATTGGGTTAACCCTTTAAGCCCTCACGATGCATTAAAGCATCTTTTTACATCCCTGAAAACAGAATTGATTTTCCTACAACCAAGGGTTTTAGAACGAAAATTTAATGAAACTGGTTTACCAATACATGGCAATTTTCTTTACATTTTACCCACATCAAATCATCTTCATCCACTACAAGTCGAGAATTGCGACAGCAATTCGCGGCTTGTAGTGGATGAACAATGACAATGACAATGGTTAATTCAGGATTGAAAGGGTTCGATGTACTTGACCACTAAAGCTAGTATTAACATGCTTAATGACCTTCATCTAATTGAACAGGATATTTGATTTTATATAATAATGTCAGGCTATGTATGTATATTAAGCATGCATGGTGATCATGTTCATTGAGTTTATTAAAAACCTGATACGTGCCAAGGTCAAAATGCCATTGTGCTGTCATGGATGACATTTGTTATGCATGCACATAAACACTTCCAGTTACATTGCTTTTTTTAAAAAGTAATAGCTTATCACTTATAGCTTATAACAGACACTACCAACAAATGGAACTGAAAGGAGTTATCTAAAATCGACTTCGCTACAGATCTTCCATTCTGACAAATAATTACCCAATGTAACGCAATACATGAATAGTAATACACGAAATTCACATTTTATATTTAGTCAATTTTCTGTATTCGCGCTCAGCGGTGACACTGTTTGTGTCCAAAACAAGCCTGGAATAATATCAATTTTATTATTTTAAGAATAGTACAAAAATCTTTCTTCCAGCGTATCATGAATGGGCTTAACCAATAGTCGTTTTCTGTATATTGTGGCAAAATTAGGACAACAAAAAATAAAAGACAAATAAGCAGGAAAACATAGATGGTTATTTATAGTGCACAATACCATGGACAACTAGCTAGACCAATCAAGCCAAACACGGAACCCCTGACACAACATCCTATGATGCCCAGCATCGTAACATATTTGGGCCAGCTCCTCTCAGTCATATTATTAGGAGGCCACGATCTTATACCCTTAAACCTCAGAACATTTTTAATTTAAATTATCTACCGCGATCCACAACTACAAGTGACTGAAAATAATAATTTTAAGTCCTACTGCATACGCAAAAGTAGGACACAATTATCTATAAAAAAAGGTATCAATATAAGCTAAAGAAAGGCTACTATAGTGAGCATACTATAGTCTACATGAGCAGGGACTCTTGGCCAAACCACAACAACCACTTATTGTCCTAGGGGTCATCTGGATCCAGCAGTGTATTTAGTGGATCCCCGGCGGACCCCCGGCAGATCCCCGGCGGAGCTCGTGTGTGGTCTGGACTGAGTCTGACTGGCGACGTATTCCAGGAGTCACGCCTTCTTATCGTCATACTCAATCAATCAATCAATCAATAAACCTTCCATAGTGCCTATATCCTCAGCGAACCGAGCTCAGAGGCGCACAAATCCTTAGCGTGATCATGTGTCATAATCGAGGCCAAAGCAGGTTCGTCAACAGGGAGCCGGGCTGCTGAGGGACTAGGGTGGAAAAGCCAGGTCAAATAGGTGGGATTTAGTTAATTTCCGGAATGTTAAGATTGTTTTGGCATTACATATTGGCACAGGCAGGGCGTTCCATAAGGCCGGACCAGATATAGAGAAAGCTCTTGACCCAGTCTTAGTCTTTATACGAGGAACAACAAATCTATTCGAATTAGTGGAGCGTTGATATTTTTAGCATTTCGGCCGAACAAGTAAATCAGCCAGATATGCAGATTGGTTTTCTTTTAGGGTTCGGAAAGTTATTGCGCATATTTTAAAATGAATACGAAACTTGACAGGAAGCCAATGTAATCGTTTTAGAATTGGAACGGAACGACTAAATCGTGGGGCCTTGGTTACTACTCTTGCAAGGCAGTTTTTAACGCGTTTGTAATCTAGCGATATCCTTTTCTGGCATATTGTGAAAAAGTGAGTTACAATAATCTAACTTACTACTGACGAGTGCCACTGCAATTTGCTTGGCAAGATCTAAGAACTGACTTTATCGAATTCGACACAGGTCACAGATATGATAGAAGCATGCCCTGCATGCTTGGGATATGTGTTTCGGAAATTCAGGCTACTGTCGAATAGTACACCAAGATTTTTAGCTGATGTAGATGGATTTGTGTCTTGACCTAGAAGTAAGCATGGGAAATTATTCAAGAATTTTTCTCGCTGAAGTTTGGTCCCAATCAGAAGAAATTTTGTCTTGCTAGGAATTAAGCTTCAGCTTAGATCCTGTCATCCAGGCCGACACACCCATTAAACAATGTTGCAACTTTACAAGAGATTCCTTCGCGTTTGAAACTGATAGAGACATGTAAATTTGAGTATCATCGGCATAAAGGTGGTGGTTTATGTCAAAACTAGAGATAATAGCACTGAGTGGTGTAGTGTATAAAGTAAAAAGCACTGGTCCTAGCACATAGCCCTGTGGAACTCCATAGGAGAGTGACTTTATCTGAAAAAGTGTCTTCAATTTTTACGGACTGGTGCCTATTTTGCAAAAAGGAAGAAAACCAAATTTGAGCCTGGCCGGATATTCCATACCAATCAGAAAGTCTATCTGTTAATGTGGCATGGTCAATGGTGTCGAAAGCGGCCGACAAGTCGAGCAAGGTTGGAGCCGTAACTTCACCCTTGTCCATACTAATAATGATATCGTTATGTACTTTCAGTAGAGCCGATTCTGTAGAATGATGTTTTCTGTAGGCAGATTGTAATGAATTAGATAGATGGTTATTTTTTATATCAGCTTACAGCCTATTGGCTACTATCTTTTCTAAGATTTTGAAAATGTACCTTAAGTTGCATACAGGCCTGTAATTCTTCAGCTCGTTTTTAGGAAGAGAATTTTTTTTTCAGTAGTGGTCTTACATGAGCTTCTTTGAAATTTCGAGGAAATGTACTAGTTTCCATCGAAATGTTAATTTTGTCAGTGCTGGGAGTTGTTAATATGTCAAGACAATTTTTCAACACGCTTGTAGGAATGGGATCCAGATCACATGATTTTGACGATGAACTCAAAATAAGCTTTTTAATTTCATCTTCTGACGCACGTTCAAAAACGTTCGTTTTAAATCTAATTTCTGGTTTTTACACTTGTGGAATATTCTGTACTTTATCTGGAAATTTGGAACGGATAGTTTCAATTTTATCCACAAAATACCAAGAGAAGTGATCACAAAGTGATTTTACTGATGTGAATTCTGGCAGGGCAGGAGGTGGAATTCTATGCAGAATGTTATTTATTGAATTCCAAAGGCGACGGGGATTGTCCGAATGTTCTGCAATAACATGAGCTAAATATTTCGATTTAGCTTTTGTCATCATTCTATTACACAGGTGGCATTGATGTTTGTAACGAGAACGATCTAGATGTGTGCGAGATCTGCGCCATGTTCGTTCGAGATTGTGGCGAAGGGTTTTAGCCTTCATTATTTCCGGAGTCATCCATGGAGTTGGTGATTTTCTGGGCAGAGTCTTTGTACTTACAGGAGCGTATTTGTCTAAAATAGAGCTAAGAACAGAATCATACTGTTGACAAAGTGCCGAGAGATATTTTTTCTTTGTTCCATTTCGTCTTACAACAGTCAATTTCTGATATGACCGCAAGATGGTCCGAGATACCTGCTGCCGAAAAAACTGATTTGATAGAATTAGAAATGCGTTTGGTGATTAGCAGATCTAGCCAATGACCATGACCATACTCTCGCGGATTCAAATCTCCTCAACCCTATTTTGACGAACCGAAGCGGTCTTCAGCACTGCCTACTATGAATGCTCTTTATGTAGTACAACACTCACTTTTGAAAAAATAGGATTTTATTTTCATGAATACATTGTTTATTTATTGTTTTTCTAATTACTGTAAATAACCGTATTTTTCGGTATCAACCAAAATTTAAACGATTTATCCTCTTAAAATTTTATTTTTAACTTTCCTGACAGAAGTCACACATTTACTCAGTTGACATCTAAACTATTTCATGTACAGCTACACAAACACAAGACTTCGTCCGGTAGTGCTTCAAGTTGGAGCTACATAGAGAGTTATCATGTTATGGTTTTTGTACGTCTATTTGGCTTTTTTGTGTAGAGGCGTCGTTAATCTGTAGCAGAATGGATGAAAATACTTTGCAAAGATACACAACAATAAGCTCGATGAATATAACTATATGGAAATGTCACTGCTTCTAGAAATATTCTAAAAACTGCGTAGGGCAACATTTACAAATTTAATCAAGAGTATAATATTTATTAGTATGATTATAAATGACTTGCTCTATAACAATTCAATTGCATTACCAAAATAGAGCTGAAAAGGTTTATTTGATATATACTGTCGGTTCTAAATTCAAACAAATGATTATCCGGCGAAACGCAATACATGGATACTGTTACATAAAGCTCACCTTTTCCATCAAGTCAATTGTCTGACATATACTGTTACAATCATGAAGTTCACTTTTTCTATGAAGTCAATTGTCTTATACGATTTATCCCTTACAGCGCGGGAATAGACTTTAGTCGTCGAATCAGACTTATGTAGACGTAAGAATCTGACGAATAAGGTATATCACCGCACTGTAAGATTGAAAATATTTATAATGGCCGTATAGACCTATAACATAGGTATTCAAATGAAGCGGGAAGATCGAACTAAGACATATTTGATGATTTTAAACTTAAAAAAACCGTTGGTCTCTATGGTTTATGCTTAAAAATTTACATGTAAATATCCTGCTGAGTGAATTATGCATGCAATAAGTATAGTAGTAGGCTACATAGTAGTAGGCTACATTACTTTCTAAATCTTATTTCTTACAGTTTGATAGATAACTTCGATCATTCTCATTCATTAGATAAACTATCCTTCCACTAGCGTCAGCTAGTGGCTCTGATTGATTGCACTGTAAAATGTGTTCTGTAGACGTATTCATGAATTTGACCTGATTTGGTATCTGGCCAATACGGCAATACCTGACAAAAATGGTGTCCTTGACATTTTAAACCACATGGTCAGGCCAAGGAATACATATCGATTGTATGTTGGGCCAGCGTCGTAGACAATTGGCATACATCAATCAAGCATTGTCAATCCTACGGCGTAAACAGGATGGGTCTGCACTGGTCCAATGTTTTCTTAATGTTGGGCCTGCGTCGCAATCGATGGACCAACATTAAGCTAACATTGGGTCAGTGTGTCGTACTGACTGAGACTGCACACCAGTAAGAACGGTAACCCAGCGCTGGGTTCATGCTAATCCACAATCTGAGATGCTGTCCCAACATTAAACAAAGAGTGGTTGTTAACATCCCTTTGGACATTCTGCTGGTATCTTGGTCTTACACAAAAGCAAGTCTACAACACCACAAGTGAAAGACGCACATCCAATGTTGCTTTTATGATGGGCCGTCATTATATAGGATTGACCAGCTATAATACAACACAGGTTGATCACATGTACTGGTCATACTAATACTAGGCATATAATGACAACCTTAGCCCAGTATAGGGGAGACATAATTATATAAACTTGTCTCTCATAGGTGCAAGGACTCCTCGAACTTGACATAGTTTCAGGGTCAGGTGTAGATCACGGTACACCAGCTTTTGATGCCCTATCAGAACGCAGCAATTAAAGAAGATAATCTCAAACCACTGTAGCAGGGCCACCTAGCTGTGCTAGTGTGGCCCTGAGAAGGGAGCTGAACTTCAATACGCCGCCTTGACCACGATTTCCATACCTTACTCCGTATGACCCCACGCTACCGACATTCACAACTTTAAATGTGTGAACATTATTCATATTTGTTTAATTTGAGACAAAATATAATTTTTGATGTTTAGATGCTCATTCCATTCAAAGTAACTGTAATTTAACCTGCTAGTAAAACAGGGAGAAAAATGATCATAATCGTGCTTAGCGTTTAAAGGGTTAAACAATAAGCTGTATGACAAGTATTTAAAAGTAAATATGGTGCTGACTGCCAGAAGGTGTTTTTTTGCCCGAACCGTAAAACAAGGGATTTTGACCTTATTTTCATGTGAATATTAATCATTGAACTACCATATTATATTTTAGAGTTGCTGAAGACGTATATAGACCGTATTTGTATTGCCACCAATGTCTAAAAATATATCCAATTGCATGAATAAAATCTGCTATGTTGCAAATAATTACGTTTATAACAAAATGCTCAGCACTGCCACCTGTTTGTCTCACTGAGATATTAAATATGGGGATATTATGGCATCTCGGCAAACAGGAGGGGTCCACCTGATGTCGTTTCAGCCCTTTCAGCGCGGGGATCGACGATAGGTGTCAGAATTTTGGAGTCTAAAGTCGGTCCCCGCACTAAAAGGGTATAGTGGCCGTAGACTCCATAACATAGGTAATCAAATAAAGCGGAAAGAGCTAACTAAGACATTTATGATGATTTTTATATTTAAAAAAACACGTTGGTCTCCATGGTTTATACAACAATATTTCATCTTTGTGAGGGTTAAGGTTTGACCACCGATTCTAATAATGGTCATAATGAAACTAACATTATATAAACGTCTCACGTTTGTTGAATGCCCTTATCTAGCAGCTGATGACAAAGATACGTTTACTGCATTGATGTCTTTGAAGTCACTTGAAGTCATTTGTCATTGCATACTCACACACAACATGGCAATTTTGTCATGCACAAGGAAACAGCAGTAACTGCTTACTTTTCAAGGAAGCAGTTACCGCTGTTTGCCTTTGCACTCAGAGAACTACTGTTAATTCTGGCCCCCTTTGGCAGTGTCATGACACATCTGAGAATCTCCTTTGAAGTGTCTTTGTCGGGGTCTGGCTCTTTTATCACGTTTTCTGGCAGAGCAATAGACACCAGAGACTATGCCCTGCAATTTGTCAAATTATACATTGATCGTTGTCCTTACAACACAAAATCGTCAGCATTGGCGCAGCTCTGGTTCAACGTCTGTTGATGGTGCACCTCCACCAATCCATCGTTTAGCCAACGTTCCATTATATGACCATCAGTCTTACGATGGCTTATGATCTTTGCAGGCGAGCATGCCGGACAAAGGGAGATCCCCGACTGTTGTCGACAAATGCCGAGGGGGACACGAGCCAATCCAGAAGACACGAGACCTTGAACCATTGTTGGTCTGGTGTTGGGCCACCGTCTACGACGCTGGCCAGACACCAGACCAGCATTGGTTCAAGCTATCATGCATTTTGGGAAGCCATCAAGGTACACCACCTTGTTGGCACAGAAATCTGCTTGAGAGACAGATAATCAAGTGATGTTCTCTATAATGTTTGATCCATCTCCAGATGTGTTTTTTTAGAACGAAGCCTTGCACAAGGTCGGTTGTGAAATGGCATGTCATATATAAACATGACAAAAATATGTTTTTAATATACAAAAAGAGTTCAGGGTGACATAGCCGAGCCATTCGGCGAAACTGCGGGGCCAGGTGCATCCCACTAAGAATCTTAAAATTATATTAAGAGTACCTTACTTTTTCTCACTCACATTAGAAAAGTTAGAATAATTGTTCCCAACTTTTCTAATGGAAATGAAAGAAAGGTAAGATATTCTGATTTTTTTAGTATGATTGCTCCCTAGACAACTGAATCGCTTCACATTGTTGTTTTTAAAATCTAATTGTGCAAAATAGAAAGTGATGTGACAAAACATGGCACATCTATGAAAAGAATGGACAAAACAATTAATCTCAGACAGTGATGGTAAATATGACTAAGATTGATCATTCCATGAAAATCGGTAAGTTTTCATCAAACTCATTATCTCATGTCAAAAACAAATTACAATTTTAGATTTGTCAGTGCACCATTAGTTTTTTAAAGATTATTGTGTGTACACATTGTTATTAGCTCAGAAAGTCATGTGATAACAATGTCAATTTATATTCTCAGTACTGTCTGATAACATGATGTCACATTGTTTATTATCTCCGTTTTAGCACACGTATTAGATTAATCCCGCGCATTCTCAAAACAACAAGACGTATATTTTTTTCTGCACAGCGCGCGTATTAGGTGATTGCCAAGTTTCAAAAAAATGATAAAACAATGCATTTCGAGAGATCAATCAAATTGACCCGGATGTGTGTTTTCATCGCCTCATTAACTTTTCGGAAACAAGTCCAAATTTGTGTCTTCTTTGTTTAATTTTGTCAAAATCTTTTACTTTTCTAGAAATAGGTCCAACTGTTTATTTCAAATGTTTTTTGTTGCCTCACTCTCTCATCATGAAAATAACATTGCCTTTGCCAAATATACCACACTTAATTGTATTGGCTTCTGAAAACTATCGAATTTTTATTAAAAGCGATGGTTTGGTTGTGAACTGTTTTGTTTATTGTGGATGCTTGAATCATTACAAAATCGTGAAAATGAGTCATTACGCTCTTGAAATGTAATATATTTTATTGGTTACTCACGTTGAATGGTTTATATTTTCCCGAAAACTGTCGCCACTGACGCCATATTTCACGTCCGAGCCATATTTCACTAGTGTCGCTCAATTTTCGCTTGCAATTGCACTTTTCGTTGCTCAATAACACACGAAAGGGTAATTAACCTAATTTATCAACTGAAAGAGACCTTGTGAAAGCTCTATGCTATACCCCAAACTACGTCTAACACGGTATCCAAAGAGTAGGTTTAGCCATTTACCAATGCAGTATGACCAAAAATTGAACTCTGACTGCTTCATAGGAAATCCTACGTTACAACTTATAAGCAAGAAAACTTAAGAATATTTACTTTTTCTCATTGCAACACTACATCCTATCTTAGAGATATGCTGGATTTTAAGGCTTGATCAATTCTAGACCCGGAGCAGGAAGTGTTGTGGCTATTGTGTGTATTGGGATATGGTCTGTCATAATTATATGACCTATCGATTGTTACATTTGTTTGTTTTTCCCCAATCCCGGAAGAACATAGGGCAATATGTACAGAATATATCCAATACAGAGACATTGTGAAGGCTCATTGATCCAGGACTGGATACACGGTAGAAGGCTGCATAACCGGCAGAGGTCAACAGTCAATTGATCACTTTGTTAAGTGACTGCTGACAATGCTCCCGGGATCAATCAAAGTAAGAGATGCCCTTTTTATGCCCTGCGTGATAATAACATATTTAAAGGATCACCCTCAACTGGTGAATTGGTCGGATTGTCATCATCGGCATGATCAGGAGTCACCTTCTCTGCCCACATAAGCTGTGAGATATTCTGAATTAGTCACTTGATTTATCATCATTTTCTGCACAGTTTCCGTTCAGAACTAAGCATTATCACAGAAAGTGAACAGTTCGTATTCTAACTAGGCATTATCTCAGAAACTGATCTGATCAATATATTACTAGGCATTATCATTTGCTGTGACGATCAAAGTTGACCAAAATGAGTCCTGCATTTGTTTCTTGAAGTGTAGCATGTACTGCCGTACAAAGGCAAACAACAAAAAACACTAAGTTGAATAGTAAGTTGTTACACTTGCTTCAATGCTGGTTCAATGTTGGCCCAGCGTCTATAACAAGTGTAGCTGGCAGTTGGACTTTGCACGACAGTATAAAGGTAATCGTGTATTATACTGATATGTGCTTATACATTCACTTTCATAAGGACAATTTCATTCATACATATATAGTATTATATAATGTACAGGAATAATGAGATGGTCAGTTCTGAAGTAAGAAAAGTACACTTTCTGATTTATCCTGTTATTTTTTTGTCTGGCCATCAAACATAGATCCATTCTGTATGATGCATTATCCTCCGCTGATATGATATATCCTCCGTGGAATTGCTTAAAGCTGCGAGGACATATTTCACTTATCCGATGCTAGTCTCTCCGCAGTATGACACCCAGAAGGCTTTTAAGCTGAATAAATCAGTCGGAAGTTTCACTGAAAAATATGTAGATAACGATAAAATCATTCATAGCCCTAGCGGACAGATGTTGAATCAATGTTGATTTAACGTTGATCCACCGTCTACTACGTTGGACCAACGGTAAACCGACATTGACACAGTATTGTGTCTGCTGGAGACGTTTCTCACCAAGCTAAACATTTTGTTTTGGTGATTTTCTCAATGTTGAGCTACGGTCACATAACCAGTGTTTGCCCAGTGCAGACATTCACACAGCTGACTAGACAACACGGGAGGAGACTAACGCTGTAATATTTATGAATAAGCCATGGAGACCAAAGCGTTCTTTCGTTTTCTTGCAATGCCTGCTTCTAATGAAAGAGAATTATTACCTCATAATTCGAGAGGACAAGGGTTAACCCTTTAAGCGCTGAAATAATTTTACATAAAGCATTTATGCCAAATGAGTGTTCAATTTGATATCATAATAAATGTCTCAGTTAGATCTTTTTTCTTCATTTGAATACCTATGTTATAGGTATACATACGGCCATTTTAACCAGTGCGGGGATCGACTTTAGACGTCATAATCTGTCATTTACACACGTCAGATTCTGCAAGGGATAGGCTGTTTTGTTTTTCAGAATGTTATTACACTCAAGAAACACGTGTAATTAATATTCAGCTAATGACACAAATACATTTGTCAAAACCTGATAACTATGTTGCAATGTCCAACAATAGTTTGGTTTGAAACATTGTGTTGCAGCACATAACAAAATAGTGTTTTTCCTTCAAATATGTAATTTCAAATTCAAATAATTATGAGAATGGCTGCTAAAATGATTAAGCATGGAATACGAAAAAAATGATGTTAACATAGAAGTTAAGCAATCATTGTTTTATTTAACTGATAAATATATTTTTTATTCAACCATGCATACACCTCCCCCTTAATTGTTTTTTTAAGAAACGACACCCTCAATGGTTAGGCTTATGATTGAAAAAACCCTGGATAGCCTGGTATTTTGAAAGTTTTAATACATAATAGTAAATATATTCGGACAAAATCATCTCTTTTCATTTTCATATGGCTGGTAGAAAATACACAGGTTACATAAGATAAATCAGAGGCAGGTTTTATCTTAGATCGTGTTTGTAAACGAATCTGCATGTAGATACAATAATGAAAATTGAGAATAATTTACTGAACAATAGTAAATTACTTCAAGTTGTGGTCTAGCATAGACAAGTTATCTTTCAAAAGCAAATGACAAAACTCCTCAACACAAGTCAATGAACTGATATTTTGCAGAATGCAACATATGTGAAACTATTTCAAATAGGGATAATTTTGAGCCCGGGCCTACATAGTTTCATATGTTGATACTGCTAGCTCTTTGACACGACCAGGCTATGTATATCAGAAACTGTATAGAACATGGTATACATGAGCCATGTGAGTGATCGACTAGCACTGTTGCTTATTATTATTCAAATCCGACCAAAGCAGAGAGCTATGTGTACAGAATAATATATCCAGTACAAAAAAACATTGTAAAATATATGCGACAGAAGGCAGACAGCGACATGTACAGAATATATCCAATGCAAAAATACTGTGACAACGCCATTGGAAACTGCATTACAAGCAGAAAGTTTAGCCGGCATGATCAGGCAGTCAATTGATCACTTTGTGAAGTGACTGCCGGCGATGCTCCCGGGATCAATCAAAGTAAGATATGCCTTTTTTATGCCTTGCGTGATTATATTATATGTAAATGATCTACTTGATGTATTGGTCGAGTTGTCTCCATTAAGAGTCACATTCTCTGTCCAGTAAGCAAGACAAGCAAACCTCACCTGACCCAGATAAGCCGGGATGTATGACCTTCGACATATTCTGGACTGGTCACGTGATTTATCATATTTTCCTGCACAGTTTGCGATCTTGCTGACATAAAGTGAACTGGTCATGCGGGTATTACACACTCTTATTTCATCCCGGGTTCTCAATAGTTTGACGGAATAGGACAGGGCCATTGGACCGGTCCTATGTCGTCAGAGTATCTATCTGCTTGCTGAGCTACTCAAATGTATTTCTCCCAACTGTAAGACCATGAAAACAATACTTTAATCTATTTTTAAATATTCTGCTAAGACAATAAAAAATTATGATTGAAAATTTATTAAATAAAATTATTCATAACTGGGTAAGTGTGGGAGTAATGCATATCGGCCGCATATATATATTGTTCTTGTAACTAAATTTGTTTCTGGGTCATAATGGCGGGTGTGTTTGTTCTGTTGTCGCGTCCGGAAGGGTACCCCCCTCCTGGAGGCGATAACCTGGATCACGAATTTATCTGCCTGGTTACGGGCATAGCTTCTAATTGTCGATATTTCACCATTTTTTAAATCTCTTGTATTTATTCTCTTGTATTTATAACGAAGGATGGTATTGTCAAGACCAGTTTTTTTATGTTAAGGCGGTGTTGACATTATCTGTATTTGTCGGGTTAGAAGCTATATTCATTACGACTTAAGCAACGTGAGATGCTAGGAGTGGGGGGGGGGGGCATCGGTGCGCACGGATGGTGACCTCATTTCACCCAGTAGTCAACATAGCCTTGAAACTTTGTCTTTAAAATACTGAGAAGTTTTATCTAACTTACAAAATTATACAGACGATGTTAGTATTCTAAAAGAGATAATGTCACCCTAATCTCATCCTTGTTGATTCTGGTGTTATATTATTTTCTTTAGATTAGGATTTGAGGCTATACCTATACGACCCGTGCACATGGTATTCATACACCAAGGAATATTCTGTCCATCTCAGGTTCACAAAAACTGTTCTAATGTCAGGATAGAGTTTTGTATCAACTTTGTGTTGTTTATATCTTAAGGTTTCAATCATATATTTTTATAAGAATGTCTTTAAATGTTTCTGGGAGTTTTGGTGGGGGTGGGAGAGGGACTATTTTCGCAGACTCTGATCCCGACCTGGGGGAGGAGGGCAAATAAGATCCGGACTAGGGAGGTTATAAAACTTGGTGTAACGTGGAGACTCGTGGCTAGTCGCCTGGACACGTCTAGCCTGTGATGTTCTGTTGAATGCCTACCTGCCCCCCGATCCCTGTGAAGTGTGACGCTGTGAAGCTACTTTGTTTAGTGTGACGCTGTGAAGTTACTTTGTGAAGTGTGACGAAGTGGAGCTTGAGACCTCAAGTTGCGAAGTGTGACGCTGCGAAGTCTGTGAAGTCTGTGACGTTGTGACGCCTTGGACGTCTTGTGACGGCGCGTTCACGCAACACTTATCCTACCACCATCTAATTCGCAGAGGTGAGAATTGGTCTTCTACACCAGTTAAAAGTATATTTTAAGAAAGGGCTATAAATAACAATATGTATAATAACTTTTACCACGGGATTGAGCTATGGGTAAGGAACGGGGGGTGGTGAGGAGGGTGTATTAAAACAATAGCAGTAGCTGCAGCTGAGCTATATATAAAGTGTGGTGATACTTACTCTTTTGATCATTTATGTTATTAGAGTAACTGTTATCATAATGTATAGTACCAGTTTATTTCACTTTATTCATGACTGTCAACTTTGGTTCAGGAACTAATTGTGTGAAGAATGTGGTTATAATCATTCTTTTAGCCTGTCACGCTATTGGAGTGTTTATTATCAACATGTATAGCTCATTTCAGGGTTGGATACACATTTTCTTTTGGGGGAACCTTATTGCGTATAAATGACGACAATGATTTTCCTGATGATCATATATAATAAGTGTGAAGCGGTTGTTGCCGTCATATATACAGAGTTTATTGGTTTTATTTTAGGTTATCTAATTATTTCTTTCTTGGTTTTACTTTGGTATCAGGATTCATATGATTAGCGCTGCTGTCGCGCATTTTTACTGTTATTAAAGTGTATTATTACACATGTCACATTCGCTGTGAACTCTCACCATTGGTGAAAAATATATAATGTGAGCAGTTGCTTGGAGAAGTTTAGGTATGTTTGTGTCATATGAGTAGTTATGTAAACCACATGCAGAAGTTACGGGGTTTGTGTGAATAGACGTGTGCTATAAATCATGCGATGGAGTGTGTGACTCGGCGGTCACGATGCGTTGGGCCTTTGTCGTCCCAATGCTGTGCCAGTGTATTTTAGGCCAGATGAGTAGGGATTATTGATGGACTGATACTTAGTAGTATGTGCCACATGGGATGGGTACCACATTCCGAGGTACTTAATCTCGCTACCGTCAGGCTGATGACTAGGTTCAACAGCTAGTAATTCAGGTTGTGATGAGTAATTTGTCCTAGAAATCTGCCTGTCAGTAGTGAGTAGTGGACACCTGTATTTGTGACTACGGCTGTGAAGTAATTAACTGATATCAGTGTGATACTTAGGTTCCACAAGCCAACGAGGCTGGATTAAATTGAACTAATTGACATTCTGCACTAGCCAGCCTGGCTCAGTGATTTATCTATTAGCTTAAACACTAACTGTTTATCTGTCTTATATTATATATCTGTTTTACTATAATTAACTTTATGTTAGGTAACAAGTGTAGTTAATCGGTGGACAATGTGGATAGGTACGTGCCAACCTGGCACATTACCGTAGTGGCATTAGTTTACTGGTTACTTAACACGTCTGCTACTTGGTTCAACCACAAATTCCCATGATGGCTCAGAGTGGTTCTTCCAGGCGGACTATTATAGTTATTAACCAGGACTAAGGGACCACAGGGGAGATTGATTACTATGTAGATTTTGGTTATGTGGAGTGAAGTGGCATTATAGTTACTTGTTATTTAACATGTCTGTTTTTTTCTGGTTCAGGCCACGAATTCCCAAGATGGTTCTGCGTAATTTTTCCAGACAGACTATATAGCTATTGGCAAGAACTACATGACCACGGGAATATGTGAGGTTGTTTGGTTTTAGTAGGTGAGGTGGTTTGGTGATGTGGTGGAAGAGTGGCAGGGATTGATGCCGATCAATTGTCCTCGATGGTCAGGACACGTGATCACGAGGAAAAGTGGCATGAAACAATGCTAAAAAGCAGTTGTCCTAAATGGTCAGGACAAGTGTTTTCTGAGCGAGATGAGTATCTCGATAAGACATGTAATGATTTGATTAATGTGGTACTGATGATATTATTCCAATTATTGTTTTGCTTGTCAAATAACTTTGTATAGAATATTTTTATGAAGTTGGGAATAGGATATGTGGGGAACGGAGGATATATATAGTCACACTGCCTTGTAGCATGATTATGAAGAAATAAAATGTTGAATGTGAGAGTGAACGTGAAATGAGTTTAATTGGTTGTCTTTTTAAAGTCGTGGGTGTGTAAATATATTGAGAATCGCACGTTTTTCAAGTAAATTCATTTAATTGACACCCTAAGTAATAAAGATGTTACTATCGTTTCGAGTTGAATAATAAAGTGTTACCCAGGGTGTCGCTTGTTTCCCTGGTGATAACACTAGTTAAGTAAGGGATGGAATTTCGCTTTGCCAAGATTTTGTGTGTTTGTTTAAATAACAAATGGTCTACAGTGGTTTAGAGGTGATGAATCACTTTGAGTAGTGGTCGGTTTTGGTAAGCTAAGTGAGGCAGAAGAGAATAATGACAATAGAGAGTGGCAATGAAGAATAGGGGATTAAAAGAGGGTATAAGAGGGGGAGATGAAGGAGAAAATAGAGGAAAGGAGGAAGAGTAGAGGAGGAGAGAGAGTGTAGATGTAGAGAGAGGAGAGAGAGGCGGCGAATATGCCATGGCCAGGTAAGTGGCTCGCCACCGTGCCACGGGGGTGGTGTTTGACCAGCCCAACCCCGAGACGGCAGCAAAAACCCGACCCGGCCTGCCGCCGTAACCCCTCCCCCTTCTGGAAAGGCGGACGGGCGACGCAACGTTTCCCGCACACCTCCAACAAATCCGCTCGACCCCGGCCGGCGCCGCTGTCACCCGTACAGCGAGGCGGCCCTCATGAGGGAAGCGTGTCGCTTGTCCGTCACAATAGTGTCCTATTATTTCATTCCGGTATATCAATAGTGTCCTCTAAACCCCAGAGAATCATGTGCTTGGAGTGTCACATGAGCATCTGCTCAGAATGGGAGTTGATATCTTTACCAGTTTTACGGGTACATACGTCATGTACATCTAGAAATGCAATCACCCTGCTCACCTTACAGTAACATGGGAAGTATTGTTCAGGGTAATAGCGTGCACAATGTCTTCATTAATCTATTGTTGATATATTGTTAGTTTTGTGCCCACCGTCTGTGACACTGGTTCAACAATAAAAAACACTGAGTCAACGTGTCATTTTTGCAAGGATTACGTTTGTTGTGTGGCGACCCAGGTATAATGTATATGGGCGGTTCTCATTAGGTGCGTCGAACAAGTGGGACATTTGGTCCCGTTTTTTTTAAAGCAAAATTTTAACTTATTTACTTAACAGATCGATTCAATATTTTAAGAAAATAACTATTGATCAATATGAGTCATCGTGCAGACTAAACAATTGTTACGTTTGTCATAGTAGGTGATTAGTTAAATAAATCTTTTTATAGATAATATCTAATATATGTATATATATGTATATAGGAACAAATTATATTGTCTTTGTTTCGAAACTAATTCAATACAAATATATAATATAATTGTATGCACTGTATAAATGTCGACTGTCATAACTTTTATATTGCTCTGCAACTAATTATTTTTGTTTTTTCATACATGTATGTATTATTATATAGAATAATAAATTCGCGTCGATTTATATTTATATGAACAATTCCATTATGATTATCATATTGTATGCGATATTATGTAAGCATAATAATAATGTATATTTATTTAAAACCATTTGTTCATTGCACTCATAAATGATTTAATCTTATTATACTTTTGTATAAATGATTATACTAAACATGTTAAATATAGTGATGTATTCCCAGCAAACACCGGACGCTGGGCCGGTGTTGATTTAGTGTTGGCACAGAGTCGGAGACGATGGGCCGGCATTGGATCAACAGTGGTTCGTCGTCTCGTGTTTGCTGGGAAACCGCTATGTGTTTCCTCCCTATAAAATATATATGAATCTGATGACTTTAACCCATGGAACCACTTTTCTCAAACATGTTAGTATCAAATATGTCACGCGTTTTTATTGCATTTCTATATTATATTTTCAGCCTCATCTCATCATCTGTACATCATTCATTTCTATCTACAGTTTGCACTGTTTTTAATGAATAACAAAGTCACTTCCCTGACCGTCCCGTTCAATAAGTGACGTTAAGCAACTTTTTTACCCACATTACCGGCCGATATGTATATTTTATATATAATGTAATTTATTGTTTATCATTGTTGTAGGGAGGCTCCTTTGATAGCGACATGTGCTTATGTCTTAAAAGGAGTCTCCCTCACCATATTGTATTATATATTGGTGGAATAAAACTATCTGTCTGACTGTCTGTCTGTCTGTCAAATAATGATAATTAGTCATACAATTAAATTTAGAAGCAGAAAATGGAGCATAAATGTGAAAAATACGTGTTTTTTTACAACGGTCGAACAGAGAACACCAAATGTTTTTTGGTTTCCTTTCAATAATGCCATGTGCGACCGCAGTGAATGATTTTCTTGGTGTCCTGTGTGCGACCTTTGGTGTCTCATGTTCGACCAAATGTTCGACCATGTGGACACGACATTTTTTCGTGTCCTTACTTTCTAGTATACATTTTCAATGTTACGACCATTTCTTGTCCTATGTTACGACCAGTTTCGTGTCTCACAATGTTTTGTGATCATAACTTTTCACTGGTTTGTAGGTTTAATCTCCAAATTTCACAAAACTATATTAATATGGATACAGACGAGATCCAACATTGATTCTGCTATTTTGTACAGTCATTGTGAAATAATAACACTATAAATTATGTAAGCGGTCGAACGGTCGCACATTTTACCATATTTTCATCCCCTATACAAATACCTTTTTCTTTCTGTTCCATATGGTATTGTATAGAATTATGTAGAGCACACACAACCCGTATGTACACATGGATGTATACACACCAATTTGAACACTAAATGGCGACTACTGTTCAAGATAATGACATCAGAAGAAAATGCATGTAGGACACGAAAATTGTATGTTCAGTAAAAGTAATAATTAAACCTTTTTACTTGGTTTTCATTTGTTTTCAACTATTATTTCTGCATCTGCATCATATTATTTGTCTTTTTAGTTTATTTTTTCAAGCAATTGTGGCAAGGCATTAAAACTTATGCCATGATTTATTAGTAGCTGTCAATAGGACACGAAATGTTACGACCACCATAGCTTAATATATTTCATAAAAAAGGCTCTAATTATTTTAATGTAGATGCTAATATATGTTTTTTTAAATAAAATTAGTTCTTCCTCTACAGATTTGCCCGTAAATTGATTAGAAAAAAAATATTGGTGTCCTCTGATAAACAAATGTTCCGGATACGGTTTGAAATGTACCATTTATTTGCATCAAATAATGCATCTAAAAACAGTAGAATTTGTCATAATTATTAAATTAAATTATCAAATTTATATTTAAAAGCTCTTCCAGCTTCTTCAGTTTGTTTAGAATTGAAAAGTACTAAAATATCCCGTAGTTTGCATAGATAAATATCATTTTTGTCTATTAAACAAACATACCCCATTTTCGACGCACCTTTTGAGAATAGCCCATATGGCTTATCATCGTACAACCTGATTTATCTTGCCTTTATTGTGTGGATACCTAATTATAATGTATTCTTACCGTATATGTCTTCTTATCGTACAACCTGATTTATCTTGCTTTTGTTGTACGGAGATCCAGGCATAATATATAGATGTTCTCACCCTACAAACTGATTTATTTATGGAGATCCAGGTATAAAACATGACTTCTCACTGTACAACCTGATTTATCTTGCTTTTGTTGTACGGAGACCCATGTATAATGTATAGATCTTCGCATCCTACAAACTGATCTATTTATGGAGATCCAGGTATAATGCATGACTTCTCACTGTACAACCTGATATATCTTGCGTTTATTGTATGGATACCCAGGTATAATACATGACTTCTCACTGTACAACATGATTTATCTTGGTTTGTTGTGTGGAAATGTTATCACGCCGTGTCTGGTCATCAAACATTCTGCATGATGTATTATTCTCCGCTGATATGATATCCTCCGTGGAAATTTTTAAAGTTGCGAGGACATTGTTCACTTATCCGATGCTCTGGCTCCCAGAAAAGTGTAATGCTTTGAATCTGCAGTCTGCACTGCCACTGAATTACATATTAAAGCTCACCGTTTTCTTTCTAAATACAATTGTATGCATATTTCTTTATCTTTATATACACTTCATTACGCATTCAAAATTGTTTATCTAATTTATCTAACACCATTTACATTGTATCAATTCTAATTAGCATAAATGTTATATTATATCATTTAATTTTGACCTATTTTAAAATACCGCCAATAAAAACTTTACTCATCAAGCTATTAATAAATAAATAAATAATTGAACGCTTCAAAGCTACAACTGCATTTTCGAAGTGACAGTTGCATAGAATATAATATTATATTGATGAAAAGGAGCATCTCTCAAATTCATTGGTCTCATTAATTCAGAATATACGGCGAACTATTTCATCCATTTAAATGTCATGTTTTGTGATTGGAAATCTCAGTACACTGACTACGGTCATAAACTAACATATTAATCAACGCATGATGCATACAATGGAGAACGCATTTAGAATACTAAAACGGCCCTCTTTTTCCCCATTGTAGAAAAGAAAATAGATTGATGACCTTTCAGATCTAGAAAAGCGAATGCGTTAATTTAAGAGGTAATGAAGAATTTAATTGGAAGCGATAATAAGATTTTTAAAATAGAACAAATTGTCTGAAACGTTGCATTTTTCAATTATCTGATGAGAATTTTTAAACCAATAACTATACCCACTGGCCCTGTTGTGACGTTGATCCAACGTCGCTACAACGTCGTGCGCGCAGTGTGTATGGAGAAAAAGAGCTGGTGGACATTTAAAGCTTGCTCTTTAATATTTTCACAAACTTCCAAAGCTCCATTAAAAATTATATTTATAGTTTAGGTTACAACCACTATATACATTATATATGCGGTCTATGCATGTGTAAGGCGGTTAATTTTATACTTCTGCCCAGTATATTTTGCTTAAATTAAACGAATAATCGAAACCTATTATCCTACAGTGAATAATTGAAATAAAAAATATTCGTGTATATATGCGTGTTTTGTAATCGAAAATAGTGGATGTAAATTTTAAAAAGTAGCAATGGTACAGACAGCGATGGCAAATATGACTGAGATTAATCACTCTATTAAGATCAGAATGCTTTATTTATAACTCATTTTTTGATTTCAGAGGAAAAGTTCCATCTCAAACTCATTCTTTTTTGTTGCGATGCGTTTATCAATTTAACTGTTCAGTTACAAAATGCAGATTTCCTGGAATGATTTGCGTCTGTCTTTGTGATTTAACCTGCTAATAAAAAATAAGGAAAACGACTATAGCTACATGAACCAAATTTCTCAACTGAACACGACGTTTGATTTCATATTACTATCCCATTTCAGATATCTAATAATCATTTGCGATCATGTTCCTGTGTTGAAAGTTTGATACTGATACTGACTACAAAAACAGCGCATTGATTGAGAATGTTTAAACCGTACAATCACAAAGTTCCAAGGAGACAGCGATAGTTTGCCGATAACCTGCTATCGTCCCCTAGGAGTTAGAAGGTGCTAAGCTGCCACTTTGTATATTAGCCGTTTAGCACCTCTTAACTGCAAGAGGACGTTATCTGACATTGTGCAGAGGCATCGTGAATCATTAGCAGAATGGTTGAAAATACTTTGAAAATATATGAATCAATAACCACCATGAATATAACCATACGCAAACGTCACTTTTTCCAGCAATATTTGATAATATCCGCGCCATTTCGTGCACCTCCTCCAATCCATCGTTTAGCCAACATTCCATCATATGATCATCAGTCATATGGCTTATATGATCATTTCAGGCGAGCATGCCAGACAATTAGAGAGATCCCCGACTGTTACCGATGAATGCCGATGGGGACAAGAGCCGACACAGAAAGCTCGAGACCCTGATTCAGTGTTGGCCTGGTGTTGGGCCAGCGTCATTGACGGTGGCCAGACTAACATTGCTTCATTCTATCATGCCTTTTTGGGGAGCCATCGTGGTACCTTGATGGCACAGTGGTGTACTAGTCCGAGCTTGACGTGAACTGCATGGTTCAACGTCAGAGATGGACAGCATAGCAAAAGCTGTGTTTTTCTATGCTGATGGTCAGTGTACGGTGAAACTAAAAATTTCATTTAAAATGTGAGGGTAGCCCTATTCAAAAGATAAATTCACCTATAAAGACAGGGGTTTAAATCCCTACGTTAAGGCATTATTCCAATGAGATGTAAATCTGTCATTATAAAATAATATAACAATAATTGATCAAACAATAATCAATTGCGCAATCGATCGTCCGCGCACCGGAATTTTGGGGCACAGCTTTACGAATGGCAATGATTACAGACTCGCACACACAGTCTGTCATTGCGGACTAGTGGTGTACATTAGAGAAAGATGATCAAGTGATCAACTCAATACTGAAAATGATTCTCCAGTGGTATCTGTAGATATGTGTTTTTTAGAACTAAGCATTACGTTACATGAATGTATCGCTTTAATAAGCAGTTAAAATACAGTACTGATTTCACAAAATGGGACAGATTTTTCATCAGTGGCTGGCCTGCGTTAACGCTGGCCAGCCCGTCATTAGCCCGGGCGCAAGCCCGGCGAGACAGGCGCAGAATTGGTTGCGCCCAGCGCATGAAATGGGCTCGAGCCCCCACACGGTTCGGGCCAGGAAAATATACCCGCCCAAATCCTACTTGGGCTTGCACCCAGTATACTGTGTGGCGGCTAATATGGATGCTGTGAACCATGTGTCATCTCGCCGGGCTGGCCAGGCTCGCTCTGGGCAAGACAGGACGCGCTCAGCTTGACCACATTCAGCATCATCTAAACAGCTCTGAGTTGATCTAAACGTGCAATAATTGAGTGTCCGTACGTGTATACATCTAGACCTGTTGCAGTCCTCATTTATTTCTGCTTAGCCATTTAGCATTTAGCATTTAGACATTATCCTTAGTATCGGAAAAGCAGTTCAGTGTATAAATTCAGAAAATGGGTGGTTTTATGAAGCTACGGTCACTGGAATAGACCTAACTGAAGATGAAAAAGCAGGCACCTGGAAAGTCAGGCTCGCCCGGCGCACCGGTCGAGCTTGAAACTGGACCAGACGAGAAGCGCGCCTGACTAAGACATACAGGCGTTGACTCAATTCGCCGAGGCTCTAGATTGGCTTGAGCCCCGGCGATATGAGCGCGGCTCCAGTTATATGAACCTATACCAAAACGCACATTGCGGCCCGGCTAAAGGATTTTATAACTTTGGGCGCATACAGGCGAGCCCCAAATGGGGTGGGGAGAGAACATGGGGCTAGCCCAGGGCTAGCCTGCGTTAGCCGGGGCTAGCCCCACTGAAAAAGCTTGTCCCATTTTGCTAAATCAGTACTGTACATCGTTTAAAGTAAACTATGAACATTTATTGTTATATTTAGTACACATGTTATGTCATTGTTATTATTATTCAATCATGCATCCCATGAAGTGTATTATGTCTTGCAATAAAACTTTCAATTCTTTTTCAAGTATGTGTTTTATTTTTGTATTCTGTAGCGACCTTTATAATGTTTTTTTTTTAACCTTTTCTTACGTATCTGCCCAAGGAAAACAGAATGAGTTAAATAATGTTTAGCCGCGAGCTTATAGGCTTATATTAATTGAAAACCGATGATAATCTAAATATTTCCCATTAAAAACTTCGATTAATGCCACCTTTTATACACCAGATAGAGATTGCAGTGGTATAATTATGAGTCTTGTGCTAGGTTATTAAAGATGCTTAAAAAGTCAAATTTGACAACCTCACTTTTTATTTCCCATATAGATTACAAATCTGTCGCCAGATCCATCCCTTAACAGAGCGACGAAAAACAATGACGTCCATAGAAACAATGACAAATTGATTATCACTGCAAGGAACAATTCTAAGAGAAGAATGGCTGAATAAATATACCATTAGAGGATATAAAAACAGGGTTTTCACAGATAGTGATCCTAAATATTAATGACTCTGGAGAATATTTCAATAACATTCCACATTTTGAATAATAATCGGACAAAAAACCTGCTGCCGTTGGATTCCCACCAAACACGAGACGTTGATCTAATGCCGGTTTCATGCTGGGCCATCATCATAGCTGGTGGCCCAATATCAATCCAGCATTGGGTTACAGACTGCATTGGACGAGTAATAAAAATAAACCGATAGAGCGCTAAATTAAATTAAATAACCCACTTGAAGTTGTGTCTCTTTTGAAAATCTTGATTTTTAAACACGCATTTCATTCTCAATAACATATATTTGATCGTCTAATAAAACAAATTTAAAACGATTAAAGTCGCGCTTAGCGCTTTAACCCTTTAACCGCCGGTGCCGTTTATATTATTTTTTACATTTTATATTAGCACATTAAAAACCAGCTTTTAAACCTGTTAAAGATAACATATGACATTAATCAGCAAGATTCGAAATTGTTTAACCTTTATTTTGTCAAATCTGACTAATTTTCACTCACTTGAAGTTGTGGATCGCGTCAGCGAGACATAACTTCAAGTGGGTGAAAATTCAAATTGAATAATTTGGCGGCTAAAGGGTTAAGGGTGGAGGAAGATCGCCCTAGTGAGCGGTGAGTTGGTGACTGCGGTTTTACATCGCTTTCTGCATTTTGCGGAAAAAATTGCGACAGTGTGAAGCCCGACGACGGACTTATGCTCTAATATGTGGTAAATAATGCACGGCATATTCACAGCACACAGAACCATTGTCCGCACCGCACAGCGATATATCTTGTGGACATTCTCTACCACTGTGATGATGAATTGATGGTTTCTCTTATTTTGAATTAATTTATATCTGGAATTGGTAATGCAATTTCCATTTTCATTGGCATTGTTTCCTTTGGTTTAAATATGGTGAAGCATGAAACCTTACATATACATGTACGGTCCTGGCAGAGGTTAAAATCATGACGTAACATAAATGGGTCTAAACGAAAAATGCTTAATGTCATAACTTCACATATACTGGGCCTAGCAGAATATGGTTTATCTATTTAACCGCCAAATTAATCAATTGATATTTTCACGCACTGAAAATGTCTCGCTGACGCGATTCACGGCTTCAAGTGAGTGAAAATTATTCAGATATGAAAAAATGGAGGTCAACGAATTTGAAATATTGTTGTTTGATGTCACGTTTTACATGTATCTTTAACATGTTTAAAATGAGGTACTTCATGTGCTAATAAGAAAAACGCAGCATGGAGGTATTAAAATAATAAGATAATTGATAAATAAGAAAACTGACGTCACAGTGTTCAGTAGGCCCTATAGAAGGGCGCATGGTGTATTGCTAGAGCGCCCGACTGACTCTCCAGTCATGCATGCTTCCCGGGTCCGAACCCCGCTGATCCTTGATATATTGTTTCTCCCTTCTCAATGTGGCTTGGCATTCACATTAATGGCGGCCTCGTCGTGTTAAGGTTGAAAACCGTGTATCGACGTTATTTTTGCGCCCTCCTTCACACTGATCAGTGTGAGATTACAACCTATGCCTTAAATATATTGATAAATATTAATCAATTCTAAACCCCGAACATTGTGAAAGCTTTATTCGGAACTGAATAACCGACAGAAAGCTGCGTAGCCGGCATGATCAGGCAGTCAATAGATCACTTTGTGAAGTGACTGCTGGCAATGCTCCAGGGATCAATCAAAGTAAGAGATGGTCTTTTTGTGCATTGCGTGATTATAACATATTTGAGGGATCGCCCTTAACTGATGTATTGGTCGGGTTGTCATCATTAGGAGTCTTCATTAGGAGTCACCTTCTCTGTCCGGTAAGCAGGGCAATCACAACCATGTCAAGACCCATATAAGCCGGGATGTATGACCTTTGACATATTCTGGACAAGTCACGTGATTTATCAACATTTTCTGCACATAATTTCCTGCACAAGTAATTTTCTAATATTGACGTCAGAAAATGACCTGGCCACCTTCTTACTGAACATTATCATGTCGTCTTGGATCGCTCAGAGGGGGATGGGGGAAAGGTTAACCCTTTCAGTGCGGTGATCGTCTTGAGACGTCCCCGCACCGAAAGGGTTAAACATCTATAATGGCCAATAAACCAGTTATAATGACCGTATATCCGCAAGTTAGGTATTTAAATGAAGCGAAAAAAGCCAACGGAGACATTTATGATGATTGCAATTTGAAAAAATCCCTCTGGTCTCTTGGTTTATATAACAAATATTTCGGCGCTTGAAGGGTTACCCATGAACCTCGGGAGATTGGACCATGTATCTTAATTGGCCTCTTAATTATGTATTAACCCTTTAACCGCTGGACACGATTGTACTAGTTTTTTCATTACTACAATAAATATCAGCCTTTTACATGTTGCTCAAGGTAAAACGTGACATCAATCAGCTAGAGTTCAAAATCGTTGACTTCCATTTTGTCAAATCGAATAATTATTTTCACTCACTTGAAGTTGTGGATCGTGTCAATTAAGGGTTATGTGCTAATCACGTCTATGGCCGGGTTCAGCCTTTTTATTTTTCCTTCAAACACGAAAATTTGAAAAGATGTGAAATTGGCATTTGTTTCCATTCAAATTGTACTACTATCGACTATGAAATCACGTGACATTCCCGGGCACCCTCGGAAATATACTTCTAATTGGTGTATCTAGCTTGGAAAAACCCCGTAGAAAGCGATTAGCTATGTTAACAAGCTGAAAAAATGTCCCTGGTGCCATTGTTATGCAAATTTGTGCCGCCATTACCGAAAAATATATATTTAGTTATAGCTCGGTCAATATAACAGATAACGGCACAATAAAGGTATCTACTCCCATGTTTTGAGAGTCGAAGAAGACAATAAAACAATTTTAGAGTGACTTAACGTGTTTCAAAAAATGTAGTATGCGAATTAGCGTCGCCATTACCGAACAAAATGTATATTTAGTTATAGCTCTGTCAATATCACAGATAACGGCACAATCAGGTTGCCTACATGCATGTTTTGAGGGTCAAAGAAGACAATAAAACCATTTTTTAAGTGACTCAACGTTTTTCAAAAAACTTGTGTTGCAGATAAAATAGTGTGCAAATTAATGCCGCCATTACTGAAAAAATGACTCACGTCATTTTTCGCCCAATAGGCCTATCGATAACTGAACAGTTAAAAATTGCCACCCCTAAGTTCTGAGGGTGTCTAAACACAATTAAAATATCAAAAGATTAATCTAATAAGTTTGAAAAACACCAAGTGCATTTCCAGCATTTTAGAAAAGGATTGTGATAATAGTTATCTTAAAGTTAGAAGATAACACAGAATGTGCCTGTCATGATTTTCCGCTTTAGGCTCAGACCAGCCTTGGCAGGCTAATTGAACTGGCATAAGCTACATGCATTACATGGATGGATATGCTTATTTCTAGTAAGGAGAGTATATTAAGGCTAGTTAAAGGCATATCGGGTTTATTCAGGTAAATTGCGTGTTTTTATATTAGCTGTGTTATATCTTTTTGAGTGTTTTAATATATCATGGCAACATTCCAATGGATTACAACTTTTAGAAATACCTGTTTGCAATTTAATTAGGTTTAGAAAAAAAACAGATTACATGTATGTGACAAATGTCTCATTACATTTTTGTATTTTAGATCGACCGGGCGGGGGCCCTAGGGTAGTGGTTAGCACCGCTGTCTTTCACGCCAGAGTCCGGGGTTCGGTTCCCGGTCTCGCCGGTTTGAAAGAAACAAAATTGTTTCTTCCCCATCCACGTGTGAAAGTTAGTATTGTGGGGAGCCTCCGTGACCGAGAGGTAGCGTGCTCGGCCTCAGACCGCCAAGGCTCGAATTTCGAATCCTGTGTCTGGAGGACAGTGTCATCTCAATCATCTCACCATCCTCAGGAGGTTCTCCTGGCCCAGTTTAGCCTATATGTGCACAAAGGTGGCCTAAAGCCCGCTTCATTTAATTTTTTTATTTAGATCGACCCTTTGTCTAATTTACTCATAATTTACTAGCCGTAATCTATGACAAAAAGTTTTTAATTCATCTTAGGAAAAAATATATAAGGTCCCAGATGTATCACATCGGCAAAGAAGTTGCAAGTTTAATCACAACGTCATCGGGAAATTAGCGTTTTCCTAACGGGCCACACAGTTTAGATGAGAAGGCTCTATGCCAATTATCTTTGAGGGGAATCGTGAACATCGCAAAAATACCGCGGCAATATTCAGGGAATATCTGTGGCTTGTCAGTGTAGTGACAAAAAGAAAGGGACTTTCCTTCGTGTTGACCCTTTAAAAGAAAAAAATTAATCAACATTGAACCCTTCATCTACACCCTCGGTGGGCAGGTAAATGGTTAATCCAAATGGAATTTTCGCCATGGTTTCTGAAATTGTACGAACATTACAAAATACACAATTATCGGGTAGCCTACATATCTCCTTCAAATGTACGGTGGAGAAAGATTATACAGATTTACGATGATATAAGCCTAAATAACACACATTTAAACTTCGAAACTTGTTTAAAGTTAGGGTCACTTGAGCATGACCCTTTCAGCTTATCATATTTAAACAAATAATTAATCAGGATCACTTTTATAGTGATCGCGTTTACTTTTTTGGTGGTTGAAATCAGTTTGTTAGTGGCCAAGATCACCGTTGTAGTGGCTAAGATAACTTTTAAAGTGGCTGTCATCACTTCCTCAGTGGCCAAGATAAGTATGTTGTGGCTCAGATCATCTTTGTTATGGCTGAGATAGGTATTAAAGTGGCTGTGATGACTTAATCGGTGGCCAAGATCACTTTTGTAGTGGCTGAGATAACTTTTAAAGTGCCTGTGATCAATTCTTCAGTGGTTAAGATCACTTTTGTATTGAACGAGATCACTTTTCAGTGGCTGAAATCCGTGTGCTAGTGGCCAAGATCACCTTTGTAGTAATCAAGATAATTTTCAAGAAAGATTGTATTACTTCTTCAGTTGCTAAGATCACTTATATAGTGGCTGAGATGACTTTTAAAGTGGCTGTGGTCACTTCTTCAGTGGCCAATATCACCTTTGTAGTGAATGAGACAACTTTTAGAGTGGCTTCAGTGGTAAATATCATTTTTGTAATGATCAAGATCACTTTTTTGTTGGTTGAAATCAGCTAGTGGCCAAGATGAACTTATCTTTCTGGTAGCTGAGCTAATTTTTAAAGAGGCTGTGATTGGTTCTTCAGTCTTCGACCCTCAAAACATGGGTGTAGATACCCTTATTCAGCCGTTATCTGTTATATTGAGCCAGCCAGAACTAAACATATTTTTTTGGTAACGGCGGCACAAATTTGCATAAAAATGGCACTAGGGACATTTTTTCAGCCTGTTAACATAGCTAATCGTTTTCTACGTTTTTTTGCCAAGCTAGATTCACCAAATAGAAGTATATTTCCGAGGGTGCACGGAAACCCTTTTTTTCGCCTAGACTAATAAGTCAACAGACTAACAACCATTCCTCCTGAGGAGGTTGTCTTCACACAGTGGCCACTGCGGAAGAAGAGTGAATGACGAGGTGGCATAGTAAAACACCACGGTGTCGGCAAAACACCTAAAACTATTATACTATCATATTGTATGACTATATAGTGTTTAACCCTTTTTATCTTATTTAAATTTTCACCCACTTGAAGTTGTGTCTCGCTGCCGCGACCCACAAATTCAAGAGGGTGAAATTACTCATATTTGTTTAATTTGAGACCAACCATCTGCAAATTTAGCTGTAATAAACACATATTTCATTCCCAATACCAGTGACTTGATGAGGTAAAAAAAACAAGTTAAAAACGACTGTAGTGGTGCTTAGCGATGAAAGGGTTGAAACATAACTCCTCACTTAAAATATAGGTAGATAGGATACTGCGGTAGGCGTTATCACCGCAGTATAGACCTACATATTACCACTTTCTACGTTCTGATTTATCTTGTTTTGTTTTGCCTGGCCATCAAATATAGATCCATTCTGCAGGGATGTATTATTCCCCGCTGATATGATATCCTCCGTGGAATTGTTTAAAGCTGCGAGGACATTTCCCACTTATCCGATGCTCTGCTTCCTGAAAAAGTGTGACACCCAAAAGGCTTATAAATCTGCAGTCTGCATGCACTCTCAAGACACAACAAAAATCCATTGAAAATAAAAAGACCCTATCATTTGTTCTTTGTAATGTACTATAGCAACACATGTCTTTTTGGCATAGCTATGTTATCAGCCGGTAGGAAAACGGTAAAAATACTTACAGTTTACTAATGTTTTAACAACATAATCAACTCTATCCAAACCGTGTTTTTATTCTGAAAAAAATTGAAGCAAAATAAACCAGTGGGCGATTTTTACTGGAAAATATGTACATAACGATAAGAGCAATGATAACGTTTCTCAACAAGCTAAATATACTGCTGTTTCACCTCCACCAAAGGGGGTTATGTTTTCGTTTTGCTTGTATATCTGTCTGTCTGAAGATTACTTAAAAGGTAGTGAAAGAATTTGCTTGATATATTGGCCAGAATTGTGTTTCGGGTCAAGGAAAAATCCGTCACATTTTAGGGATGATCATAATTATGACCCAGATTCGTGATCCGGATTGCCCGGCCGAGGTTTGCATTCTGACTGACAGTCTAGTTTACAATGTTAAGCTATGGCCACTTTGCCAGTATTCACTCAATGCTGTGATTCACACTATCATCAATCAACTGGACTCTGGCCTGATTTACAAAATGTTATTTATTATTTCTCGCAAAATAATATAATTTTTATATCAATCCTCTCGAAATTTTGTTTCGCTACCGCGACCCACAACGTCAAATGAATAAAAAATGTATTTCTACAGTATATTTAGTATATTAAGTATATTTCTCAAAATATCTTCAAATCTAACAGTTTTAATTTCTCCTTCAAATTGTGTTCTCTTAAAGGTCAAATAAAAAAGTTAAAAACGGCTTCTGACGCAAACAGCACTTAAACAGTTAATAGAAAAGCGAATGCGTTAATTTAAAAGTTAAAGAAGAATTTAATTGGATGCGATAATAAGATTTTAAAAATAGAACAAATTGTCTGGAACGTTGCATTTTTCAACTATCTGATGAGAATTTTTGAACCAACCACTACAACGTCGTGCGCGCAGTGTGTATTAAAAAAAAGAGCTGGTGGGCATTTAAAGCTTGCTCTTTAATAATTTCACAAACTTTCAAAGTTCCATTAAAAATTATATTTATAGTTTAAGTTACAACCACTATATACATTATATATGCGGTCTATGCATGTGTAAGGCGGTTAATTTTATACTTCTGCCCAGTATATTTTGCTTAAATTAATAAAAAAAACGAAACCTAATATCGTAAAGTGAATAATTGAAAATATTCGTGTATATTGGCGTGTTTTGTAATCGACAATAGTGGATGTAAATGATAAAAAGTAGCAATGGTACAGACAGCGATGGCAAATATGACTGAGAATAATCACTCTATTAAGATCAGTATGCGTTATTTATATCTCATTTCTTGATTTCAGAAAAAAATGTCCATCTCAAATTCATCCTTATTTGTTGCGATGCTTTTATCAATTTAACTGTTCAGTTACAAAATGCAGATTTCCTGGAATGATTTGTGTCTTTATTTGTGATTTAACCTGCAAATAAAAAATAAGGAAAACGACTATATAGCTACATCAACCAAATTTCTCAACTGAACACGACGTTTGGTTTCATATTATTATCCCATTTCAGATATCTAATAATCATTTGCGATCATGTTCCTGTGTTGAAAGTTTGATACTGATACTGACTACAAAAACAGCGCATTGATTGAGAATGTTTAAACCGTACAATCACAAAGTTCCAAGGAGACAGCGATAGTTTGCCGATAACCTGTTATCGTCCCCTAGGAGTTAGAAGGTGCTAAGCTGCCACTTTGTATATTAGCCGTTTAACACCTCTTAGCTGCAAGAGGACGATATCTGACATTGTGTAGAGGCATTGTGAATCATTAGCAGAATGGTTGAAAATACTCTAAAAATATATGAATCAATAACCACCATGAATATAACCATACGCAAACGTCACTTTTTCCAGCAATATTTGATAATATCCGCGCCATTTCGTGCACCTCCTCCAATCCATCGTTTAGCCAACATTCCATCATATGATCATCAGTCATATGGCTTATATGATCATTGCAGGCGAGCATGCCAGACAATTAGAGAGATCCCCGACGGTTACCGATGAATGCCGATGGAGACAAGAGCCGACACAGAAAGCTCGAGACTGCTTTAATAAGCAGTTAAAATACATCGTTTAAAGTAAACTATAAACATTTATTGTTATATTTAGTACACATGTTATGTCATTGTTATTATTATTCAATCATGCATCCCATGAAGTGTATTATGTCTTGCAATAAAACTTTCAATTCTTTTTCAAGTATGTGTTTTATTTTTGTATTCTGTAGCGACCTTAATATGTTTTTTTAACCTTTTCTTACGTATCTGCCCAAGGAAAACAGAATGAGTTAAATAATGTTTAGCCGCGAGCTCATAGGCTTATATTAATTGAAAACCGATGATAATCTAAATATTTCCCATTACAAACTTCGATTAAGGCCACCTTTTATACACCAGATAGAGATTGCAGTGGTATAATTATGAGTCTTGTGCTAGGTTATTAAAGAAGGTTAAAAAGGCAAATTTGACAACCTCACTTTTTATTTCCCATATAGATTACAAGTTTGTCGCCAGATCCATTCATTAACAGAGCGACGAAAAACAATGACGTCCATAGAAACAATGACAAATTGATTATCACTGCAAGGAACAATTCTAAGAGAAGAATGGCTGAATAAATATACCATTAGAGGATATAAAAACCGGGTTTTCACAGATAGTGATCCTAAATATTAATGACTCTGGAGAATATTTCAATAACATTCCACATTTTGAATAATAATCGGACAAAAAACCTGCTGCCGTTGGATTCCCACCAAACACGAGACGTTGATCTAATGCCGGTTTCATGCTGGGCCATCATCATAGCTGGTGGCCCAATATCAATCCAGCATTGGGTTACAGACTGCATTGGACGAGAAATAAAAATAAACCGATAGAGCGCTAAATTAAATTAAATAACCCACTTGAAGTTGTGTCTCTTTTGAAAATCTTGATTTTTAAACACGCATTTCATTCTCAATAACATATATTTGATCGGCCAATAAAACAAATTTAAAACGATTAAAGTCGCGCTTAGCGCTTTAACCCTTTAACCGCCGGTGCCGTTTATGTTATTTTTTACATTTTATATTAGCACATTAAAAACCAGCTTTTAAACCTGTTAAAGATAACAAAATTACATTAATAAGCAAGATTTGAAATTTTTTGACCTCCATTTTGTCAAATCTGAATAATTTTCACTCACTTGAAGTTGTGGATCGCGTCTGCGAAACACAGCTTCAAGTGGGTGAAAATTCAAATTGAATAATTTGACGGCTAAAAGGTTAAGGGTGGGGCAAGATCGCCCTAGTGAGCGGTGAGTAGGTGACTGCAGTTTTACATCGCTTTCTGCATTTTGCAGAGAAAGTTGGACAGGATGAAGCCCGACGACGGACTTAAGCTCTAATATGTGGTAAATAATGCAGGGCATATTTATAGCACACTGAACCAAGCGATATATCTTGTGGACATTCTCTACCACTGTGATGATGAATTGATTGCTTCTGTTATTTTGAATTAATTTATATCTGGAATTGGTAATGCAATTTCCATTTTCATTGGCATTGTTTCCTTTGGTGTGAATATGATGAAGCATGAAACCTTACATATGCATGTACGGTCCTGGCAGAGGTCAAAGTCACGGGCCTAAACGAAACATGCTTAATGTCAAAGCTTCACATATACGGGCCTAGCAGAATTTGGTTTAACCATTTAACCGCTAAATTATTCAATGGAAATTTTCACGCACTGAAAGTTTTGTCTCGCTGACGCGATTCACGGCTTCAAGTGAGTGAAAATTACTCAGATATGAAAAAATGGAGGTCAACGATTTTGAAATATTGTTGCTTGGTATCACGTTTTACATGTATCTTTAACATGTTTAAAATGAGGTACTTCATGTGCTAATATGAAAAAACGCAGAATGGATGTATTAAAATAATAAGGTAATTGATAATTAAGAAAACTGACGTCACAGTGTTCAGTAGAGAAGGGCACGTGGTGTATTGGTAGAGCGCCTGACTGACTAGCCAGTCATGCAAGCGTCCCAGGTCTGATCCCCGCTGATCCTTGATATATTTGTTTCTCCCTTCTCAATATGACTTGGCGATCACATTAATGGCGGCCTCGTCGTGTTAAGGTTGAAACCAGTGTATCGACGTTAATTTTGCGCAGGGCCACGCGCTGCGCCCTCCTTCACAATGATCAGTGTGAGATTACAACCTATGCCTTTGATATATTGATAAATAGTAATCAATACTAAACCCCAAACGTTGTGAATGCTTTAATATTCGGAACTGAGTAACCGACAGAAAGCTGAGTAGCCGGCATGATCAGGCAGTTAATAGATCACTTTGTAAAGTGACTGCTGGCCCTTTTTGTGCATTGCGTGATTATAACATATTTAAGGGATCGCCCTTAACTGATGTATTGGTCGTGTTGTCTTCATGAGGAGTCACCTTCTCTGTCTGGTAAGCATTGTAAAAAAGAAAATAGATTGATGACCTCTCAGATCTAGACAAGCGAATGCGTTAATTTGAAAGTTATTGAAAAATTTAATTAGAAGCGATAATTTTTTTTTTTAAATAGAACAAATTGTCTGAAACGTTGCATTTTTCAACTATCTGATGAGACTTTTCAAACCAATAACAGTACTATACCCACTGGCCACACAACGCTCTTGTGACGTTGATCCAACGTCGCTACAACGTCGTGTGCGCAGTGTGTATGGAAAAAAAGAGCTGGTGGACATTTATGCTTGCTCTTTAATAATTTCACAAACTTCAAATTTAAAAAATATATATATATATCTGGAATTGGTAACGGGATTCCCATTTTCATTGGCATTGTTTTCTTTGGTTTGAATATGACGAAGCATGAAACTTTACATATAGGAGCCTAGCAAAAGTCAAAGTCATGACGTAAAATAAACGGGCCTAAACGAAACATGCTTAATGTCATAACTTTACATATACGGGCCTAGCAGAATTTGGTTTAACCATTTAACCGCCAAATTAGTCAATTGAAATTTTCACGCACTGAAAGTTTTGTTTTGCTGACGCGATTCACGGCTTCAAGTGAGTGAAGATTATTCAGATATGAAAAAATGGAGGTCAACGATTTTGAAATATTGTTGTTTGATGTCACGTTTTACATGTATCTTTAACATGTTTAAAATGAGGTATTTCATGTGCTAATAAGAAAAACGCAGCATGGAGGTATTAAAATAATAAGATAATTGATAAATAACAAAACTGACGTCACAGTGTTCAGTAGAGAAGGGCACGTGGCGTATTGGTAGAGCGCCTGACTGACTCCACAGTCATGCATGCGTCCCAGGTCTGATCCCCGCTGATCCTTGATATATTTGTTTCTCCCTTCTCAATATGACTTGGCGATCACATTAATGGCGGCCTCGTCGTGTTAAGGTTGAAACCAGTGTATCGACGTTAATTTTGCGCGGGGCCACGCACTGCGCCCTCCTTCACAATGATCAGTGTGAGATTACAACCTATACCTTTGATATATTTATAAACAGTAATCAATAATAAACCCTAAATGTTGTGAAAGCTTTATTCAGAACTGAATAACCGACAGAAAGCTGCGTGGCCGGCATGATCAGGCAGTCAATTGATCACTTTGTGAAGTCACTGCTGGCAATGCTCCAGGGATCAATCAAAGTAAGAGATGCCCTTTTTGTGCATTGCGTGATTATAAAATATTTAAAGGATCGCCCTTAACTGATGTATTGGTCGGGTTCTCTTCATTAGGAGTCACCTTCACTGTCCGGTAAGCAGGACAATCACAAGCAAGTCAAAACCCATATAAGCCGGAATGTATGACCTTTGACATATTCTGGACAAGTCTCGTGCTTTATCATCATTTCCTGCTCATCATTTCCTGTACAAATTCTAATCTCAATGTCAGAAAATGATCTGACCGCCTTCTTACTGGACATTATCATGTCGTCTTGGATCGCTCAAAGAGGGGGGGAGGTTAACCCTTCCAGTGCTGTGATCGTCTTGAGACGTCCCCGCACCGAAAGGGGTAAATATTTATAATGGCCAATAAGCTATTTATAATGACCGTAGACCCATAAGCTAGGTATTTAAATGAAGCGAAAAAAGCCAACGGAGACATTTATGATGATTTCGATTTGAAAAAAATCCCCTTGGTCTCTTGGTTTATATACTAAATATTTGGGCGCTTTAAGGGTTAACCCATGAACCTCGGGAGATTGGGACATGTGTCTTAATTATGTATTAGGCTTCAACCGCTGGACACGATTGTACTTTTTTTTTCATTACTACAATAGATATCAGCCTTTTACATGTTGCTCAAAGTAAAACGTGACATCAATCAGCAAGAGTTCAAAATCGTTGACTTCTGTTTTGTCAAATCGAATAATTATTTTCACTCACTTGAAGTTGTGGATCGTGTCAATTAATTACACTTAAATAACTCAGCCCTTAAAGGGTTATGTGCTAATCACGTCTATGGCCGGGTTCAGCCTTTTCATTTTTCCTTCAAACACGAAAATTTGAAGAAGATGTGAAATTGGCATTTGTTTCCATTCAAATTGTACAATGTCAATATTGTTTACACACTTCAAGTTGTGGTTCGCGGTAGCGAGACACAGCGTCCAGTGTCTAAACAATTAAATACTGTTACTTAGAGTTTTAAGGACTATCATGTTGCTTTGTTTTCGTGCACACAACAGATTAAAACCGCTTCTTCTTCTACCAGGCTGGACCAACATTATGCATTTTAAATATTGAAATAATACTTTGTGGTTTAGGTATCAGTCGATCGATGATGTTGTGGTGAGTTTAGAGGTTCTGAAAAGTTTGCAAAATTAAAAATATACAAATATTTTCTTTTATAATATTAATATGATTAATAACGTGTATTATTCAACAGAGCACTTGTCCATGCCTTGATTTTGTATATAGACAACTAAGAGTCCTAACTACTCTCCTTGCTACTCCGCCCAACAACTCTTTACTTCTCCGCCTACTACTGACTATGAAATCACGTGACATTCCCATATAGTCCAGTCGAAAAATAGGGTTCCCGTGCACCCTCGGAAATATACTTCTAATTGGTATATCTAGCTTGGAAAAAACCTCGTAGAAAGCGATTAGCTATGTTCACAAGCTGAAAAAATTCCCTAGTGCAATTTTTATGCAAATTTGTGCCGCCATTACCGAAAAATATATATTTAGTTATAGCTCGGTCAATATAACAGATAACGGCACAATAAGGGTATCTACACCCATGTTTTGAGGGTCAATGAAGACAATAAAACCATTTTTAGATTGATTTAGCGTGTTTCGAAAAAAAAGTATGCAAATTAGCGTCGCCATTACCGAAAAAAATGTATATTTAGTTATAGCTTTGTCAATATCACAGATAACGGCACAATCAGGTTGTCTACATGCATGTTCTGAGGGTCAAAGAAGACTATAAAACCATTTTTTAAGTGACTCAACGTTTCTCAAAAAAACTTGTGTTGCAGATAAAATAGTGTGCAAATTAATGCCGTCATTACTGAAAAATTGACTCACGTCATTTGTCGCCCAATAGGCCTATCGATAGCTGAACAGTTAAAAATTTCCACCCCTAGGTTCTGAGGATTTCTAAACACAATTTAAATATCAAAAGATTGATCTAATAAGTTCAAAAAACACCAAGTGCATTCCCGACATTTTAGAAAAGGATCGTGATGAAAATTATCGTAAAGTTGCCTGTCATGATTTTGCGCTTTAGGCTCAGACCAGCCTTGGTAGGCTAATTGAACTAGCCTAAGCTACATGCATAACATGGATGGATATGCTTATTTCTAGTAAGGAGGGTAAATTAAGGCTAGTTCAAGGCACATAGGGCCTATTCAGGTAAATGGCATGTTTTTATTTTAGCTCTGTTATATCTTTTTGAGTGTTTTAATATATCAGCGCAACATTCCGATGGATTACAACTTTTTAGAAATACCTGTTTGCAACGTAATTAGGTTCAAAAACAGATTACATGTATATGACAATACGGTCGGTCAATACATTTTTGTATTTTAGATCGACCCTTTGTCTAATGGACATGTCATATTTGACAGGAAAGGAAAATAAGAAATATTTATTTTATTTCCTACTAAAAAGTTTTTTTTTATAATTTCCTAGCCGTAATCTACGACAAAAAGTTTTTAACCCATCTCAGGAAAAAATGTATAAGGTCCCAGATGTATCACATCGGCAAAGAAGGTTAATCACAACGTCATCGGGAAATTATCGTTTTCCTATCGGGCCACACAGTTTAGATGAGAAGGTTCTATGCCAATAATCTTTGCGGGGAATCGTGAACATCGCACAAATACCATGGCAATATTCAGGGGATGTTTGTGGCTAGTCAGTGTAGTGACAAAATGAAAAGGACTTTCCTTTGTGTTGACCCTTTCAAAGAAAAAAATAAATCAACATCGAACCTTTCATCCACACCCTCGGTGGGCAGGTAAAGGATAATTCAAAATGGAATTTTCGTCATGGTTTCTGAAATTCTGAAACATTACAAAATACACATTTTTCGGGTAGCCTACATATCTCTTTCAAATGTAGGGTGGGGAAAGATTATATAGATTTACAATGATATAACACAAATTTAAACTTTGAAACTTTTTTTAAAGTTCTTGAGCATGACCATTCAAGCTTATCATATTTAAAAAAAAAAAATCAAGACTTTTTTGGTGGTTGAAATCAGTTTGTTAGTGACCAAGGCGATAGTACTATAAATCAGCTTACTAGTATAACTCATAATATTTACAAAGCCATTGACAAAGGCAAAGATATTCGTGTAGTATTTTTAGACATGTCAAATGCATTCGACAAAGTCTGGCACAAAAGTATTGTTCACAAACTGAAGTGCAAAGGTGTAAGTGGTTCTCTCCTCAGGTAGTTTGAAAGATACCTGGAAGGCAGACGCCAACGTGTAGTGATATAAGGTTCTTTCTCGGACTACCAGCCAGTTAAAGCTGTTGTTCCACAAGGCTCCATACTGGACCCTCTCCTTTTTTGGTTCAAATTGACGACATAAGCCAAGACATTATTTCTAACATTCACCTCTTTTTTGATGGCATTATATTAATCCAATACGTAGATGACCCAGTCTTTTCAGCTGACATCCTAAATTCAGATATTTCACTGTTACTGTCTTGGACACTGAAGTGGTTAAAGTTGTTTAATTTTTTAAAATAGTGCTAAACATATCTCTGAAGCGTAAAACACTAACTCATCCACCATTGACTTAAAATGGATTTGAGCTAGAACAGGTTTCTTCTCATCTTCATCTAGGTTTAGTTTTTAACAGCTCCTTCACCTGGAACGATCACAACGAACACCTTTTGCCGAAAAACTAGTAAATTAATAAACATGATGAAGTACCTCAAATATATTCTTCCACGTGAAGCTCTAGAGAAAATCTACATTTCACGAATTCGTTCAATATGGTAACATTTTGTATGACAACTGCCCTAAATACCTGTCTGATCGTCTCGAAAGTGTACAGCTATACGCTGCCCGCGTGTGCACTGGTGCCTTTCCACAATCTAACTGTCAAAAAACTGTCAAAAAACTCTGAAATTGGTTGGAAAACCTTGCAAACCCGTCGAAAATGGCACAAACTCATTCATATGTACAAAATAGTAAATCAACTTGTGCCCGACTACCTTCATTCCCACTGTCCAGATTTATTATCACGCACCAGTGCTTACAACACTAGACAGTCAAACAGTTTACGATTCCCAATATGTAGGACATCTGCCTTTAAAAATTCATTTTTTCCATCTACCGCACGTTACTTGAATGGAGTAGATATCCATACGAGAAACTCAAAATCCATAAGTATATTTGACAATAAAGTTAAATCTATGTTCCAGACCAGCAACGCTCCCAAATTCTATTATACGTCCATCGATAGGAAAATTTAATTACATCACACACGTCTACGGTTGAATATGTCAAGCCTAAATTCACAACTCCATCGCGTAGGCTGCTCAGAAACTGCTGAGTGTCTAAGTGGCGACATAGAAACATCACAACATTATATATTAAATTGTCCTCTCTATTCTGCTCCACGAAATAAGCTGCTGAAAGCAATCCGAGATATCATTGCACCCGGTGTCTATTATAGTGGCTGAGATAACTTTAAAAGTGACTGTGGTCACTTCTTCAGTGGCCAATATCAATTGTGTAGTAGATGAGACAACTTTAAAAGTGGCCTCAGTGGTAAATATCATTTTTGTAGTGATCAAGATCACTTTTTTGTTTGTTGAAATCAGTTAATGGCCAAGATAAACTTATCTTTCTGGTAGCTGAGATATTTTTTTAAGAGGCCGTTATTGATTCTTCAGTGGCCACGATCTCTTTTGTAGTGGCTGAGATAACTTTTAAAGTGGCTGTGGTGACTTCTTAAGTGGCCAAGATCAGTTTGTTTGTGGCCAAGATCACCTTTGTGGTGGCTGAGATAATTTTTAATGCGGCTGTGATGAGTTTTTCAATGTTCAAGATCAGTTTGTTTGTGGCCAAGATCACCTTTGTAGTGGCTCAGATAACTTTTAAAGTGGCTTCAGTGGCTGACATTAGTTTGTTTGTGGCCAATACCATCTTTGTAGTGGCTTAAATCATTATTAAGGAGGATGTTATCACTTCTTCAGTGGCTAAGATTACTTATAGAGACCGATACAGATTTTAAAGTGGCTGTGGTCACTTCTTCAGTAGCCAATATCACTTTTGTATTGGATGAGACAACTTTGGTCACTTCTTCAATGGCCAAAATAATTTTCGTATTGGCTGAGATAACTTTTAAAGTGGGTGTGACTACTTCTTCAGCTACCAATATCACTTTTGTTGGCCTTTTTTTTATTGGTTGACATCAGTTTGTTAGTGACCAAGATCAACTTTGTACTGGCTGACATATTTTTAAAGAGGTTGTAAGCACTTCTTCAGTGGACAAAATCACTTTTGTAATGGCTGTGATTACAGCCTAGGCTTTGTTTTCAAGATGTGATAAGTTTGCCTAGCCTTCATCTTTTTAGAAATAATCCTATCCATCCATGTCATGCCTGTAGCTTAGGCCAGTTTAATTAGAATACCAAGGTTTGTCTGAGACTCAAACACAAAACGACGATAGGCCTATATACTGTGTTACCTTCTAACCTAACTTAACGGTAATTTAAAAAAAATGGTTCTGTTGATTTTCTAAATTGTTGGAAACGCAGTTAGTGTTTTCCAAACTCATTAGACCAATCTTATGATATTTTCAGTTATCAACGATATGCCACTTGAGCGACATATGAAGTGAGATAATTTTTTCAGTAATGACGGCACTTATTTGCATACTTTTTTTCTCAGAAACACACCAGATCACTCCAGATCACCCTCAAAACATGTGTGTAGACACCCTTTTTATGCCGTGATCTGTGATATTGACCGAGCTATTAATAGGTATACATTTTTCGGTAATGGCGGCGCTAATTTGCATACTAAATTCTCTGAAACATATCAGATCACTCTAAAAATGATTTTATTGTCTTCTTTGACCCTCAAAACATGGGTGTAGATACCCTTATTCAGCCGTTATCTGTTATATTGAGCGAGCTATAACTAAACATATATTTTCGGTAACGGCGGCACAAAGTTTTCTATGGTTTTTTTTCAAGCTAGGGACACCAATTAGAAGTATATTTCCGAGGGTGCACGGAAACCCTATTTTTCGACTAGACTAATAAGTCAGCAGACTAATAACCATTCCTCCTGAGGAGGTTGTCTTCACACAGTGGCCACTGCGGAGAAGAGTGAATGAAGATGTGGCATAGTGAGACACCACGGGGTCGGCAAAACACCTAACACTGGTATACTATTATACTGTATAACTATATTGTGTTTAACCCTTTTCACGCTAAGGTATCTTATTTAGATTTCCACCCACTTGAAGTTGTGTCTCGCTCCCGCGACCCACAAATTCAAGTGGGTGAAAATTACTCATATGTGTTTAATTTGAGACCAAATATTTGCAAACTTAGCTGAATAAACACATATTTCATTCCCAATAACAGTGACTTGATGAGGTAAAAAAAAACAAATTAAAGACGATTGTAGTGGTGCTTAGCGATGGAAGAGTTGAAACATAACTCCTCACTTAAAATATAAGTAGATAGTCGGCGTTATCACCGCAGTATAGACCTACATATTACCACTTTCTACGTCCTGATTTATCCTGTTCTGCTTTGCCTGGCCATCAAATATAGATCCATTCTGCAGGATGTATTATTCCCCGCTGATATGGTGCCCTCGGTGGAATTGTTTAAAGCTGCGAAGACATTTGCCACTTATCCGATGCTCTGCCTTTCGGAAAAGTGTGACACCCCAAAGGCTTATAAATCTGCAGTCTGCACTCTCAAGACACAACAAAAATCCCTTGAAAATAAAAAAAACTATATGTTCTATTGTTTCACTGACAATTATTTGTTCTTTGTATTGTCTTTTTGGCATAGCTATATTATCAACCTGTAGGAAAACGTTAAAACTACTTACAGTTTACCAATGTTTCAACAACATAATCAACTCTATCCAAACCGTGTTTTTTATTCTGAAAAATTTGAAGCAAATGGAAAATGTGTAGATAACGATAACAGCAGTGATAACGTTTCTCAACAAGCTAAATATACTGCTGAAGTGTTTCACCTTCACAAAAGGGGTTATGTTTTTGGTTTGTTTGTATATCTGTCTGTCTGATGATCACTTAAAAGTTAATGAAATAATTTGCTTGATATATTGACCAGAGTTGTGTTTCGGGTCAAGGAACAATTCGTTACAGTTTAGGGATGATCATAATTATGACCCAGATTCGCGATCCAGATTACGATCCGGATTGCCCGGAGGTGGTTTGCAGTCTGACTGACAGTCTAGTTTGCAATGTTGAGTTACGGCCACTTTGCCAGTATTCACTCAATGCTGTTATTCAATCATCAATCAAAGCTGGAGAAACAGCACTGGACTCTGGCCTGATTAACAAAATCTTATTTATTATATCGCGCAAAATAATATAATTTTAATTTCAATCCTCACGAAATTTTGTTTCGCTACGCGACCCACAACGTCAAGTGAATAAAAATGCATTTATACAGTTTAAAGCAAAATATCTTCAAATCAGTTTTAATTTCTCCTTCAAATTGTGTTCTCTTAAAGGTCAAATAAAAAAGTTAAAATCGGCTTTTGACGCGAACAGCACTTTAACAGTTATTGCGCCAAAAAAAAGACGATGAACAATAATATTGTCTATTTACTATTCTGCCGAGCAAAGCCAAAAGGCAGTATAAGCTCACATTTCGTTCTGGATTCTCTTATATTTTAAAAGAAACGTTATTGCCCTCTAAACCTCGGCGGATCTCACGGCTTTTGTGACCCACGAGATTCTGAACAGAATGAGAATTTATGGCTTTGCAGTTTGATTATCTAGCAATACCATATCCGTGCAGGCCTATGCTCAGGAGCTTCTTACGTCCCACTTCAAACAACACGGCAAACTTCAAGAATCGCGTATAAAATAGGGAATCCTTTGAGTGACGCTAGAGTGCTATTATCTGCTTGTATATAAGCTCATCGGTAAAAACTATTTTTGCGGTATGCTGGAGACCTACAAAATCGTCAAGATAGTTGAAATAGCTAAATGAGTTCATAAATATTTTTTTTTGTATCCGGTAGTATGCTTATTTTTTTGTCCATGTTTACCCTTTTACTTCCTAGTGACGTTCAAATGCAGTTCACATCAATAAATAGGTGTAGTAATTAGTCTCTAAACAATATAAAATAATGAACATGCAATAGATCACAGAGAACAAGCCATAAGACCTGCATCCATAGGAAACACATAACAGGGATCACGTCTTACTTATTTTAGCCCTTTAATAAGCCCGATTAATGTAGTTTTTAATCCGTTTTTCAAACTAATTAAATCACTGTTCTTTGGAACAGTTCTTTAGAACAAAAAGCGTGTTTAAACATCAACATTTTCAAATGTTTGGTCTCAAATTAAAGAAATAGAAGACATTTTTACTGACTTTAAATTGTGGATCGCAGTAGCGAGACACAATTTCAGACGGGTGAACATTTTCATGTAGCGCCTTAAGTGTTATAGGACCCCAACTGGTTCCAATGTAACACCGAATAAGTTGACCTCTATGGTCTACAATCGCCACTTAAATGACACCACCTGCTCTGCCAAATGTAGGTATGACATCAAAGCAAATAGGTTGTTCCAGTGTTGCTTCACTGCTGGCCCACGTTCTGCAACGCTGACCCAACATTAAAATAACACTGGGTCAACATTTCTGTGGAGACCCAGGTATAGTGCGTATCTTCTCGTCTACTCCCGCGATCCGATGGCTCATTCGATCCGGTTGCGTCTAAAATCCCGGATCGGATGTTTTTCATCAAGATGTGTGCATACAAAGTGTTCCGAACTCTTCAAGGCCTGAAGTGTACAGTGCTGTCCATGGCACTGTGCACTATAAAGAGCCATTGGAGTCATTCGATAAAAGTAGTTGTCACAACTTGGGGATTCTTTCTATCGCGATACTACCATGATTGTACAGAAAGTGAAATGAAGCAATATTCACTCGCCTACTCACAATACATCAACGTCATGTTGTATCAATGTTGTACAGCTGTTTGCGACGCTGGCTCAACGTTGACCCAGCACCGGTGTTTGCTGAGACGCCCAACCTGATTTATCACGCAGTGTCTGGCCATCAAACATAGATCCATTCTGCAGGGATGTATTATTCCCCGCTGATATGATATCCTCTGTGGAACTGTTTAAAGCTGCGAGGACACTGCTTACTTATCCGATGCTCTGCTTCCCGGAAAAGTGTGTTGCTTATAAATCTGCAATCTGCATTGCCACTGAATTCGAAACTTCACCGTTTTCTAAATATATATTTTACATCTTCCTATATATTGTATATATTATACTCACTACAAACATAATATATTTAAATTAAAACGCGTAATTATTTTATCAATTATAATAATTTAAAATCTAATATTATATTCTTTAATTTAGATGGCAGTAAAGAAAGACATATCGATTCAATTGACATAAAAAATTATAAAAAAAAAATTATATTTCAATTCTACAACTTCCTTTCTAAGGTGGCAGTTACACAAATATTTATAATTATAGCAAATAACATCTCACAATTTTGTTTTATTAGTTGAGAATCTATCACTAACTTATTTGATCAATTTGAGTGGAATGTTATGTGGTCTGAATCTTTTTTTTTAGGCGTACCCCAACAAACATGATACATTGATACAATGTGGTTTTAAGGTTGGGCCATCGTCTGCGACGCTAACCCAACATTAAAATGTATCGTGTTTGTTGGGATACAAACATATAGCAGTTTGGTAACCTTTCAGATCTAGAAAAGTGAATTCGTTAATTTAAAAGTTAATGAAGAATTTAATTGGAAGCGATCATAATTTTGTTAAGAAGAAACAAAAGGTCTGGCGCTTCTGTTTCAAATATCTGATGAGAGTTTTCAAACCCAGGACGATTAGGAATAAATAACTGGTGAGCGTCCCACTTTTCCATCGGACTTTACATCGGACTTTATATTCCCCCCCCCCCCTGGTCACTGGACCTGTTCATTCATGGGCCATATCAACTCCCCGGGGAGAATACAGTCCTGCAGCCATCTCTGTCCTACCAGGTATTCATTTTCATCTGAGTCAAGTGCGAAGAATTTGAGAGTGAAGTGTCTTGTCGAAGGAAACGCCATCTTAACAATGTCCCAAGATTGAGAGGGGAAAAACATGATATTTCTCTGAAAATCCTGCACCAAGAGGGATTCGAAACCGCACGCCAGGCAGCGACATCTGCAGAGCCCCACGCTGCATTAAAGCATCATTTTCCATCTCCGAAAACATACCTAATTTTCCTACAACCAAGGGTTTTAGAAAGAAAATTTCAATGAAACTGGTTCACCAATACATGGTAATTTTCTTTAATTTCTAAACCACCTCAAGTGATCTTCATCCACTACAATTTGAGAATTACGACAGCAATTCGCGGCTTGTAGTGAATGAAGATGACAATGGTAAATTCAGGCTTGAAACGGTTGATATGATAGGGACTATGTGTATATTATTACTAATAGTCAACAGTTCCCATACCAACATCAGAAATGATAGATTCAGCGATTAAATTCACATGTAACCACGAGGCGTTTGTATATTGGGGTATTATTTGTTTAAATATATATAATTTTATATAAATATTTGACTTTACTAATCAAAATAGAACATAGAGGCATAACCACCGGGTAAACATAAAACACTGCTGGCTCAATAGTTTCCCAATTGTATCAAGGTACACAATGAGATGAGATGACGACATCCATCGCTGTCATTGTCTTCACACAGTTATCCAACTGAAACTTATACTCACTTATCGCTCCCCATGATTTCAGATATATTTACGGTTACATGTGCCGAAAATTAACTGCAATGTTATGTGGTGTAAATGTTAAAGCTGAGATGGCAGAATTAAATGGGTCTATTGAGATTACAGGAATATATGACTTTAGGATATCAGTGATCCACACTTTAAATACCAGGGGGCGATCCGGGAGCTGTAGGGTCGCAATACCAACGACTCTTACCTTCGACATTTTATCATTTCCATCACGACCCTCATCATCATCAGCATCATCATTAGTTATTGAAGGTGCAACAAACTATGTTTATCACACGCTTTTTGTTACAATTTATTTTATGCTATATCTTTTTAAACTGGCATAATGTTAAACTAAAGGCATTTTCAACTCACATTTAGCTACCTGGCAGTATATTATCTTGAAATGTTGTGTACGACATCTATGATGTCAATGAGATGAGACACAAATCAAGATTAACTTCGATGTGATCACTGAACGGTATTTGTGGCAGTAATAATTTTGCTATCTGCTCAGTTTTGGCTGCAATAATAATCACATCGTATCGTCCAATGATAATCTTTAAAATATAGTTTATTGATATTTTATAATTAATTGACACAAATTAAAAGTCATTACTGACTTATTTGTTATACAACATATAAAATATGTATAAGTCTACTTACATAGTTGATTCTACAAAAAAATCGACATGATAGATACACCTGACCCCTTAAAACGCTGAAATATTTTTGTATAAACCATGGAAACGAAAGGGGTTTTTTCAATTTAAAATCATTATAAATGTCTTAGTTCGCTCTTTCCGATACATCAATACCTAAGTTATGAATCAAGGCGGGGATTCCGACGATCCCCGCGCTGAAAGGGTTAAAGCAAACTTGCCATTTGATATATAAACAAGTGCAAGCTATTTAAAATATGCATCATAACTACTTCAAAGAAAGCTGAGCAGTATTACCAGGATATGTAGATGGGGGGGGGGGGGGGCTTGTATGTTTCTCGCACCAAAACCAGAGATAAAATAGCTACTACATATAATTTTATAGTTACATAGAAGCAAGAAAAAATCTGGAAAGCGTATAAACCTACGAATTATATACAAGTTTAAATTTGTCTAGAATTTGCAAAAACAATATTGAAAACTATATTTTGTTTAGTAGGATATTTCAAAAAATAATATTGTATAGTAAATAAAACCTCTGCAAAATGTATATACCCAGTCGAACTCTACATACTCATAGTTGATTTGTATAGGTTGGTATTTTAAAACTTAGCAATCACAACATATACATTGCAACATATTAAGTATTCCGAGATAATAAAGAAAGAGTCAGTTGACAAAGCAGCTCTGACAATTCTCTTAAGGTTCCACGCTGTCTACTTTAACATGTTTAAAGCGATACATTATAAACTATCCGACCCGAGGTTGGCGAAGCTGTGCGAAATGCCACTGAGTTTCAGCATTAAATTGCATAGCGAACCCCAAGTCTGCGACCATCTGGGCATGTCTGGGGGTAAATCTCCCAGAACCCCTTATCGGGCGAGCGAAGGAAAACGCTCTCAATAACTCACCATGCCCTATCACCCACACCCTGACATCACCATCTGTACATCATTCATCTCATCAATTGCCTAAAACGTTTTTATTGTATTACAATGTCACTTAAATGACCATTTGTTCCGAAAAGTGACATAAAGCAATAATATACTACTACTACTATTATGCTATAATGTCTTGCCTTTTTTCGAATAGCCCAGCGGAGCAATTTATTAAGCCAAAGCAAGTTCTGTTAATTGTGCTGGTACAAATGTATTCAGACAGTCTATCAAGATAGATTTGATGTCGTCCTCTATCAGCACTTCACAATGGTCTAAAATTCCAGGTGGGCCTACGTTTTGGGTTTAATTATACCTGGTTTAGTAGTTACATAAATGTCTAAAATATCTTATCTCTGGTGGATTATTTCTGTATTTGGGTTAAGGCATGATCAAGACAGAAGATGTTTGCACTGCCCCTTGTTGGTGGCTGAGGGCAATGCTAGACTATTTTCCAAGTCTATGTCCGGAAGGTTAAAGTCTCCACCAAGGATGAAGGTTTGGTTTGATGTTTTTGGAAGAAGATCTAAATATCTGCTAAATGCTTCCATTTGTTTTAATGTTAGAGCCAGGGGGTCGATAAAAAAAATCTTAGAAATAAGCATTTTTATATTTCAAAATAGACTTTTGTATCTGTTACAGTATCAGGGATGAGAGATATATTATAATTTTCCTTGGCAGCGATAAACACTCTCCTTCCCTGAGTTCAGCAGCATTCATTTCCTCATTTTTGTTTTTGGGTTCATAATCTTTTTCCTTGAAACAGTCTTTAAAAACATTGACTGATCAGCTGCACACTCAACCGCAAAATTGATTCTGGCCAGTTCACCTTGAAAGAAGATAGAGTTCAGAGTTCTGATGATCAGTAGAAAATGGATCACACAAACTTTCAAGGGAGTGTGTGAGGGCACACATGTCTGCATTATCGCGTAATATCCTCCATTTATTTAACTGATTAGCAGCTGCTCGTCTGACTGAACAGCAGCCAGCTCAAGAACTTCCGAAAGAGCCATTCCACGTTGGGTGAGAATTACAGACCATCTTCGAAACAAACTTTCCGGAAGTCTCCGGAGTTCCGGAATGCAGTGATGCCCTTAATTGGAAATGCGGCTGCGGCATCCCTATTCACAGTCTATTCCAGGGTCATGTCAACTTGCTCGTTAGTCTAATAGACATGGCACAGTTGAAGTTCTCGATATACTCTGTTATTGAGATACACATAAGTGGCCTACTAAATAAATGAAAAAATAAATAACAATAAACCATTTTAATCACATGCTAATTAGCATGATTTGCATAATTTGCATAATTAATGAGGAGAACGTAAAATCGCTATAACCTAAAAAATAATTAAGCTAGAAAGTTATTTTTTGTGTCTACACCCATGTTTTCTACCCCATAGACTTCGATTAAGCTGATATTGAATACCTCAATTCATCCTAATTAGCATAAATTTCAATAATTAAATCGAAAATTTGAAAAAGATGACATAGCTTTTGAATCAGTTCACTTAAGAAGTTTAATTTTGCGTCTAAAAATATATTTTCTACCTCTCTTTATCAAATTCTGACCAGCAGCCACCTGGGAAATATTCTGTTCATATGCTAATTAGCATACATAGCATAATTTGCATAATTAACGAGAAAGGGGTAAAATGGACTAAAATTGCTAAAACTTTTTAAATAATTAACTTCGAAAGTTATTTTTTGTGTCTACACCCACATTTTCCACACCGTAGAATTAGATAAGTTGATATTGTATCTCTCATATTTTTCTAATTAGCATAAATTTGCATAATTAATTTAAAAAAATGAAAAAGATGACATAGCTTTTGAATCTATTTTCGCGTCTGAAACTATATTTTCTACCCTCTTAATTCGTTTGAAGTATCTTTATCAAATTCTGAGCAGCAGTCACCTGGCAACCATTTTGATCATATGCTAATTAGCATAATTTGCATAATTAATGAGGAAAAAGTAAAATCGCTATAACTTTCAAAATAACTAAGCTAGATAGTTATTTTTTGTGTCTACATCCATGTTTTCCAACCCGTAGGATTCGATTATTTTGATATGGAATACCTCAAATCGTCTTAATTAGCATACATTTGCATAATGTATAAGAATTTTTAATATATCTTTTGAAGTTTTTTGCATGTAAACCTATATTTTCTACGCCTCTTTATTCCTCTGCTGTATATTTTTCAAATTATTCTGAGCAGAAACCACCTGGTAACCATTTTGATCATAGGCCAATTAGCATGCTTAACATAATTTGCAAATATAATGAGGAAAAGGCAAAATCGCTAAAACTTCAAAAAATAGGTTAGACAATTATTTTTTGTGTCTATGCCCATGTTTTCGATCCCGTAGAATTTGATTAATGCCCTTATTTTTTGAAATAACATACATTTTCATAATTTACATAGGCCTACACAAAAACACACTTTAGCCACCCTATAACTTGTAAGCCAATTTATTTATTTCTGTCTTACATTTTGCTTACACCCAAAACCCCGTGAAATTGTTCGCATCTATGAAGCAATATCAAAAAAATTGTCTGTTCATGTTCGTGAACTAGGGCATCTGAGATGACGAAAAAGTGAGGGTAGACATGGACATTTTTTATGACTTAATTGGAGGGCCTGATATTCAAATTTCTAACCAATTTTCTGGTCTGATGATTCTCATAGGCGCCTCAAAGCTTTTCCACAAACTCCATATTCCACAAAAACATATTCTCCATTGCCAGTAGGATGTCATCATTTGAGAAGCAGCATAATGTCTGATTTACTAATACCAGGTTGGAAAGCACGAGGCAAATAAATGTGTCTTCTATTTTTCCGAAATAGCGGCCCATTGATGTAAGGGAGTCATGCTGTAATTTCTATGGTCTTAATGTAGTACTCAGATCTATCCTCTGAAAAAAAAGTTAATTTTACCCTGTTCCCTGTATCGTGATATATTTATGGTGCACGTGTTGCGGGATTATGTCAGATTCTTTTAAAAGCACGTCGAAGCTTTTTAGCCATTTCAAGTCTTTACACTTTTAGCTTGAATAGGAGCATGTCTAGAAACACCCCAAGTTTAAATTTATCACTCACATAAGCCACTTAGATCATGCTTTGACTTTTATAGTAAATCAGAATATAAAATGGCATTGTTAAAGGCCTCAAAGTGAATTTGATTAAATCCCTGTATTAATTGTGCGGCCATGTAAATCTCAAATTATGGCGCAATGCTCTGACAAACCATCATCTGGAAATACATACATAAGATGTAATAATATCTAATTATGGTTTATACCTGAAAATGAACAAATCTATCAAATATACATGAACATTGGTAGGAACGTTCCCATATCGCGTCAAGTCAAATGAGTCAACGATATTGTTATTAGTGGATGAAATGTCACTACGGAGATTGAAATTAAAGTTTAAATGTGTCAGGTGCATGTAGTATCGGTTGCACTTTGTTCCAACTTACACTTGTTTGCCAAAACTAGTCCATCATCAGGACTGGTATAAAGTTTATCTGTCACACCTTGTTAAGGCCGGCCCCGATGGCTCATTCGGTCTGGCTGTGGCTCGAAACTCAGAGGTAGGTCTACTGGGTTCAGATCCCAGCCGGGTCGGATGTTTGTCATCGAGTAAGGTGGGGGGCAAATGGTAGTGGTTAGCACCGCTGCCTTTCACGCTCGACCACTGGGCAAAAACTAGTGGAAAAGACGTCTAATTAACGTAACTGGTACTGGTCGTATGACCAGCCACTGGGGGTGATATATGCAAGGTGGGAAGACGTAATTTTTAGACGTAGTGTCAACGTCAGATAAAGACGTTTTTCCAAGTCAGAACGAGACAGCTTATCCACGTTCGGAACAGACACCTTATATACGTCAGGTTCAGACAGCTTTTTGACGTCACGATCAGACAGCTTCTTGACGTCCGGACCAGGCAGCTTATTAACGTCAGGACCAGACAGCTTATTGACGTCAGGATCAGACAGCTTATTGACGTCAGGACCGGACAGCTTATTAACGTCGGGACCAGACAGCTTATCCATGTCAAGATGGAAGTTGTGTTTATTCGACAAGAATTGCAAATGTTTGGTCTTTAATTAAACAAATATGTTTGATTTTTACCCACAATAGCTGTGGGTCGCAGTAGCGAGATTGTTGTGGGTCGCAGTAGCGAGACACAAGTTCAAGTTGGTGAAAATTTTTTAAAAGATTAGATCGGTGGTGAAAGGGTTAAGGAACATAAAACTGCAGTTGAAATCATGGGAATAACCCTTCCAAAAAATGACCAATGGTTGTGATGATGGATCACTGACTGGATGATAAAACGTTAATCTTAGAAAGATGAAAATTGTGCAGTCTAAATGAGTAAAGAACTGATTTCACCTAAAATGGTCATCAGGGGAACACAGGGTGTGCTGTTATGCAAGCAACCATTTTAAATCTTCTGGAGGAAGAATAATCGTTTAGGTGTGTTTTTTTTTTTGGGGGGGGGGGAGCGGGTGTGGGTTTGGAATTTTTGACGATGAAATACCATTTGAATAAACTTGGTGGTCATCTCACTAGAAGGATCTAGTTTCAGACCCATCAGCTTTAAGGTTTCAGGGAAGAAAATTAAATTTTTTGATTTCTTAAGCATTAAGATCCAGACAAAACATGATGGTATCAATGGCTGTCACAAGCGTACACAGCTGATTTTTCCATCTCGTGATTTTTGCCAATAACTGAGTAACGCCCGGTATGTGAACGACAAATAACCGCAGGTGATGTTATGAATATGCCTGGAAGAGACTGATTGAACCAAAAAACGACTTTGACTTGATCTTGAGGCACACTTTGACGAGATATTCTCATGGAAAATCTGGACAATAGGTGCTTTGTATATGCCTGTACAGACATTGCTTGTACGTGACCGGATTAGCTATACACGTATAGGCCTCAGCCTGTGCTAATGCTCAAGTCAGACGATCAACTCACCACACCCACGACCGGAGAGAGCCGGAGACGAAAACGTGAGTCAACACCTTCAAGTGACACCAGCCCAACCATTCTCCCTCCTCCCTGCAAGTTGACTGTCAGGATGTCATCTGAGTTTGCGGATTCTCTCCTGGCAGCACTGGAAGATGAACGCATCGCCAGACGTCTCAGTGAAATTATTACAGCCTCTCTCCATCAGAAGCTTGATCGACAGGCGGAAGAGATAGCTGAGTTGAAGCAGAAGGTGGCAGCAATGGAGGAGCGACAGGCGGTGCAGGATTCTATAATCGATGATCAGGAACAGTACAGTCGCCGAGAGTGTGTGAGAATCTGGTCGTCAACTGCAGAAAACAAAGAAGAGGACACAGACAAGCTGATTCTGGGAATCGCAGAAAAGATGTCGGTGAACCTAGATGTAGAGGAAGTGAGCCGTTCACATCGAGTTGGACGACCCGGAGGAAACAAACCACGAGCCATCATCTGTAGATTTGTAAGCTGGAGGGTCAAACAGCGATTCATGAAAGGACGCCGCGAGCTCAGAGACACTGATATCTATGTATCTGATGACCTGACACGCCGCCGCTCTAACCTGTTCTTTTTAGCGAGACAGAAGAAAAAGTTGAAGCGATGTGCACAGACATGGACCTTTGATGGAAAGATTTTTGTGCGGGTGACAGACGATAGTCCAGCGGTTGTCATCACCGACCCAGACCACCTGGAGAGAGTCTGCAAGGCGTAAATATATAAAGACTGGTCAGTAGACAACACCACCCTCATCCCGTCCAGTTACATTTGTAATTATTGTAATGTCTTAATTATTTTGATGCTTCGAGGCTGACTACCATAGCTCGTATTAACCACTTGTACACTCGCCAGCTTACCTGTTTCACTATGTTAATACTCTGCGCCATTTTCTGCATTACTTTCACTGTTTAATTAACTGCATGTCATTATCTCCATTATTTCACACTGATTATATTATTTATATATTTAAATGCCAAGTTCTTACTCCCGTATGGCTAATATCCACGATACTTTTATACTTTATGATTTATTTCATATTCATATTGTGTAGTTTAATCTACCGCCCACGCCACCAGGTGACCTCGCAAATTGTCATTTGGACTACCCGCGTGATTGATTTAAGTGTTTTGTTAATTTATATACTCATTCTTTTTTTCGTGATAATGTCTATACGTATTTATTGTTTCTATCATAAGCACTTTTCTTCAGCAATTAGGTTACTATTTTACTGTCTTAGATACCAGATACGATCTGATACAATATTTGCAACCAGTAGTCTCCAATTCACTATTTTCAGTGTTTACTCTTCGGGTGTGACATAAGTCAATATAGAGCAGCAGTGGGGACCTTCCAGGCACGGTGTATCTGCCGCATGGGAAAATTGTTTTCCCAGTGGAATCACAATAATATTAACTTTACTTTTTGTGCTGACGCTTTTTTTCAGATGATCGTTAAATACATGTACTTATCTAAATTTTATCGCTCTTTCCATATATTCATTGTTCTGTTACTGTTATTAATTATGTGCGGCGACATAGAGATTAATCCGGGTCCTGACAATAATAAAAATCTGGTCTTTTCATTGAGTAACATGCAGAGCTTATATGCTAACAAATCTGACTTAAAACTATCTGAACTACAAATTATGGCAAATGACTGGCACATAGACGTGCTAGCCGTAACTGAAACCTGGCTGGATAGTAACATTCCCGACGCTCTTGTTTCTATCACTGGTTACCAGAAACCATTCAGACGGGACAGAAACAAGCGCGGCGGCGGTACTGCTATATACTGCGCCGACCATCTACCTGTACGCCGTAGAAACGATCTAGAAGATGCTAATTCAGAATGTATTTGGATTGAATGTTTGTTAAACAACTATAAAATTTTATTCGCTGTTTATTATCGTCCTCCCGGACAATTAGCCGCCGATAGAGATATATTCCTATCATCTCTAACATCTTCAATAGAATTAGCGCAAGACAGCGGCGCCGACAGTATTGTAGTAACAGGTGATTTTAACGATCGATGCAAGTTATGGGGTGACAGTCATGAATCTAGTGAGCTGCGCTGCCTGTTACGTGACCTTGTTAAGGACAAGGGCCTCACACAAATTATAAATCAACCCACTCGGCTCGCATATGACGGCTCTCCCCAAAACTTGCTAGACCTGGTTATTACTGACAGTCCTAATAAATTTATGGAATGTAATGTAATCCCACCTCTGGTCAAAATTGATCATTGCAATATTATTTGTAAAATGTATTTATCTACAAGACGTAATAACGTTTTTAAGCGTACTGTGTGGAACTATAAAAAATGTAACATAGATGGTTTAGTTGAAGCATTGTCTTCTGCACCTTGGGATGCTGGTTTTAATGTTTTTAAGGATATTGATGATATTGTTACTTATTGGTCGTCATTACTAATGCAGACCGCAGCTGAGTTCATCCCAAACACCACTGTGACAGTTCGCGCTAGAGAGAAACCATGGGTAAACGGTGACCTTAAAAGGCTGATTAGGAGACGCAATGTTCTGTGGAGGCGTTACAGACGGTCACGATCTGATGCACACCTCAATACCTTCAAAATTGTTCGTAATCAGGTGGTTGCCCTCAACAGAACACTGCGTCTCAACTACTATACAAGCCTGGGGGAGGAGTTGAGCAGCTCTGACATGCCTAATCGTAAGTGGTGGAAAACTGTCCGTCAGGTAACTGGTGACAAAGTGTGCACCTCTATACCACCATTGATTGAAAACGGCGTCTCTCTTACTGACCCATGTGTGAAAGCTGCCATTTTTAACCAATACTTTACCAGTCAGTGTACACAACCACCCGGAGCAGAAAACCACCCTTTACCACCCTTTGAATACGAGACGCAGGCAAGATTATCTGATATGTCCTTCTCAATACTAGAAGTTAAGAAGATTTTAAAATCACTTAATGTAAATAAGGCAACTGGTCCTGATGGCATTAGTAATTTTTTGTTAAAAAATACCGCAGATGCTTTGGCTAAGCCACTTTGTAAACTTTTTAATTATTCTTTAGAAGCTGGCGTGTTTCCCAGCGATTGGAAAACTAGCAATGTCGTCCCTGTGCACAAGAAAAATGATGCCCGAAATAAATGTAATTATAGACCGGTATCCCTTCTTTGTAATGTTTCTAAAATTTTCGAAAGGCTTGTTTACAATAAAATGTATTCTTTCCTGATGGAAAATAAGTTATTAAACCCACACAATTCTGGTTTCCACTCTGGTGACGGTACTGTTTCTCAACTAATATCCATTACGCATAAGTTAACCGAGGCCTTAGATGATGGTAAAGATGTGAGAATTGTTTTCCTAGATTTATCAAAGGCATTTGATAAGGTATGGCATAAAGGTGTTCTATTTAAACTGAAGCGGAAAGGAATTTCTGGAAATTTACTCACGTGGATCTCATCATATCTTCATCAGCGAGTACAATGCGTTGTACTTGATGGTCACCATTCGGAGACCCTCCCTGTGGACGCTGGTGTACCACAGGGATCTATTTTAGGACCCTTACTCTTTCTTGTGCACTTGGACGACATGGTTATAAACTTAGCATGTGCTATTAAATTATATGCTGACGATGCTTGCCTCATAGAAATTGTAGACTCAAGTCCGGCTGTGTCAGCGACTAAGATAAATTCTGATCTCCAATCCTTACTTAACTGGTCTATCCAATGGCTTATGATATTCAATGCTTTAAAAAGCTTAGCATTGACACTGACTAGAAAACGTAAACTATTACATCACCCACATCTAACTATTAATGGAGTTATACTCGAAGAAGTAAACCAGCACTGTCATCTCGGATTAGTAATAAATAAATCTTTAACATGGGAAAACCACATAAATTACATACTTGGTAAGGCAGGGAAAATTGTAAACATAATGAGATGCCTGAAATATACTCTACCCCGGAAAGCACTTGAACGACTATTTATTAACCGTATTAGACCCATAATAGAATATGCAGACGTAATATATGACAACTGTCCTAAATATTTAGCAGACAGACTTGAGGGTGTGCAGATGGAGGCTGCTCGGATATGTACTGGTGGGATGAGGCAAACCAACTCCGAAAAACTCTTATTAGAACTTGGCTGGGAACCCCTTTTCAAAAGAAGGAAGTGGCATAAACTAATTTATATGTTTAAGATCGTTCATGGGCTATCACCATTGTATTTGTCCCAAATTTGTCAACCAACAGCTAGCTCAACTAGATATGCTACACGAAGCGCTAATAACATCAGGGTGCCACGTTGTAGAACTTCCTATTTTAAAAATTATTTTCTTCCTTCATCTATTAGGTACTGGAACAGTTTGGATTACAGTATTCGAAACTTAGATTCGTTATCTCTCTTTAAGCGACGCATAAAAGACAAATATGGTTATAAACGCCCACCACCTCATTATTATTTAGGTTTACGAGCAGCTTCCATCTGGCACACTCGTCTGCGTCTCGGACAGTCACAGTTATCTGCTCATCTCTTTCCCTTCGGCTTTGTTGAGTCTCCTAGATGCTCTTGTGGCGTAACACATGAGACTGTTCCTCATTATTTCCTGGACTGCCCCTCTATGCTGCTCAACGAGAGAGACTACTGGTTGCAATTAGAAATATCATCGCTCCTACTCTACATCCGGCTACATTACCAATTTTAGACAAAGATGCATATATTAAAATTTTACTTTTTGGATCCAAAGATTTATCTTCGGAAGAAAATATTCTTCTTTTCAGAGCCACACAAAATTTCATTTTAAACTCTGATAGATTTAGTCAACATAATAATATGTTATAATTTACCTTATCCATAACCGAGTAAAATTGAGCTACGATGTTTTTTCGATCTGTGTTTGCTGCTTTAAATGAAACAGTTTTTTACGTGACATTTTGCTGAATATTAAATTAATGTTTTGTATTGTATTGTATTTTAAGGTATTGTATTGTATTGTACTGTATTGTATTGTATTGTTCGTATTGTATTGTATTGTTCGTATTGTACATAAATGTTATGTATATGTGGAGAACCCCTCGTCTAGTGCTTAATGCGCTATTTGGGCAATCCACCTGAAATAAATATGTTTATATATAAAAATGCATGTACACCCATAATGTAATAATGTAAACAAGTTATGTTTGTATGGATTGTATGCATAATTTTTTTCTGACAAATCAAAAATGTGAATGGTGGGCAGTGTACATGAGGCGACAATTGCATCTTTACATACGATAATAGGTCCCTTGACTGACCTTCGATCAAGGGACTTGCAAACACAGGGAGTCTCTTTTATTCAGAGACATCTAAATTAAATTGTTGTACCTTTCATGACCTTCTGAATCCCACTGCTTTCTAATCCAATCTTATTCCGCTGCCCTTTCATATTTAGCTTCGACATGATATCATCGGTCATTAGCCTGCAAGAATGATTTGACCATAAGCACATCTTTGATAACAAAATACACTGGACATGCACATGACTGCCATCAACTGGTTTTTGGCCATAGATGAAAATATAGTTGCCACCACTGCTTCTGTTTTCCAGTAAGAAAAAATCAAGATGGGTAGAGTAAATTATATTTTTATTCGATGGGTGAATATAAATGCCGCCATCATGTTTTCACAGCCGACAACATACAAGAGAGGCATGTTAGAGCCCAGAAGCTCAATATTTTCTGTATTGTCCATATCTGAAAAAATCAAGATGGCCACCATGACCTATTTTTACCAACACATCATGTCCAAAATGCAATGCAGACGAGAGTGGTGATAAACCATTTTTTGTAGTAAATAATCAGATAAATGGTACTAAGTTTGCTGCATTCAAAAGCTTTTGTGGCAGCCATCTCAGATACACAGATTAGCAAATACTGGAAAATAAAATATATCCCAGATATTGGTAAATTCAACTTGTTAATTTGCTATATGTATATTACATATGATTTTACGAAGTGTTTTTTTCTTTTCATCACATTTCTCGCCATATCATGGGCATCTACGCACCAATACACATGGCAACCTGAAAATAATGGGTGATTTCTGTGGCACTAAAAGTGGTCATATTTTATTGAATCGTGTTACGGATGCAAGTATTCTAAATATATACATCAAATACAGACTAAAGCTGATTGAAAATGAACTTGGGCATACATTCGAGCTAAATATCACTTTTTAGCAAATTTGTAACACTACATAAAAATACCTTCAATTTGAGGTATACCATGTACATCTACTTAAATTATTTAGGTCAGTTTGATTTGAAATGTAAAACGATATCCTTGTAACGTTTTAGACTTATTTATTTATTAAATCAAATGTGATGTTTATAGTAGAAATACAAATGGCATGTTTGGTATTGGAAAATATAAGATTTGTTTCCGGAAAATTGATGATTATTTTAACAATAACATTCTAAAATGTTTAATTCGTATATTGTTTTTACTTATACTTGCCAAGTCGTGAACGGCATTGGCCCAACAATACTCCAACACTGGGTCTGCTGAATACTTAACGGCAGCAGCCCAGCAAAAACGTGCTATTTACCCAATGTTGGTCCAGCGTCTTCGTCGCTGGCCCGACATTGAAACAGCATTGGGTGATTGTCCCGTGTTTGCTGAGAATGCGCATTACTATGACGGTGACGCTTTCACCTCTCGTCGCCAGAAAAGCCACTACCCAGACAACACGATATACTGGCCCGATGCTGATGTAATGGTGGGCCACCTTTTGTGATGCTGGGCCAACATTATTCCAACCTTATCCCTTTAAGCGGTTAGTCACGAATATAATCATAAATATATTTTTCTTAACACTTTTTAGAAACGCAACTATTTGACCTGGCGACAGCAACCGTTATATTTGACTTCTTACTCCCATATTACCATGGGGAACTTTTTAAAATAATCAAGTAAAAATGTGATGTTTATAGTAGAATTACAAATGGCATGTTTGGTATTGCAAAATATAAGATTTGTTTCCGGAAAATTGATGATTATTTTAGCAATAACATTCTAAAATGTTTAATTCCTATATTGTTTTTACTTATACTTGCCAAAATTGAAATATGTACAACTAAGTGTGTATATATCTGAATTGACTGTTACGTATATCTGTATATCTCTCGCGACTGAAGGTGTTAAAACTATATTTCTAAAATCAATGTGTGTGTGTGTATGGGGGGGGGGGGGCAGTGGTAAGCATAATTACATCATACTCAATCGTTTTTTATTTTATTGATATAGCTATTTTGTTGTTATTTTCTTACTCCGATATAAGGGGTCTTGTCAAGTTAAAAAAATCAGAGAAAAACTCGGATTATTTACACCCCATCCACCCACTCCCCTAGCCAATTTTTTTTTTTTAAACATTTGGAAACATAAAACAACACAAAAGCTCAAAATACACAATATTTCAAAAAAAAAATTATAATTCGAGCTGGGGCTTGACCCACCACCCACTTCCGAGTTTTTTTTTGTATTTTTGGATTTTTTTAACTTTACAAAACCCCTAAAGTAGATAGTTATTAAGTTTGATGTTGATAGTAAAATTACAAAAACATTATGCATGTTCGAGAAAATATGGGAATTTGTTCATAAAAATGATGATTGCGTTACTTTTGTTCGGCTTTAACCTTACCAGTATACTTTCAATGGGCCATATTATGTATTTTATTACCTTGCAGCTGATTAAAGCTACTGAGAGGGGAAATATATTCAATTTCATTGATTTTTTTGAAAAATGGTAATTTTCAATTTTTAGCTTGAACACTAAAATAAACGCAGATAAACTTTTCAAAAAAACCAGTACTTACAATAAATGACTTTCCTGAAAAAAAAAAAAATTCTGAGATGAAATCACATATCAAAACTTTGCCACTAACTCTGTCGAGTGCGGTACTAAAATGGAGCATGGAAGACGTTAAAATATGCTGACATTTTATTGTTTGTTTGTTTTTTCTCAATAGAGCTTATCATGGGTTTAAATTTGAGTAACATCTGATTAATCATATATTTCTACTACATATGTCATAATAGTTATAACATAATATCTGTAATCTAAGTGAAAGTTATTATTCATTGAAATATATATTGTGCGCCATTTTGAAAAATAGTTATACAACTGTCGCCTGAATTTTGACATCTTTGGACTGTTTTGGTCATTATGGATACAATACTGAATTCATAAATGCAAAAATCGCTTCTGTTGTAATTTGTTTCACATAAAATTATAAATGCCCTGAACTAATTTAAAAAAACTACAGCAACGATTAAATACTCCGACTTAAGAAAATAGATTGCAGAATATATTCTTCGGGACTGGCACCCATTAAAATGTCTCAATTAGTACAACTCCTAAAAATAATCAAATGTGACTGTGGAGGTCAGTGTAATAAAAGATTGTGTACATGCTACAAAAATGCTCTGCCGTGTTCACCTGTGTGGGAAACGGTTGACATTTCTGTACACACGTCCTTATGAAGATGTTCTATATAGCGTTTAAGGTCCCCAGGCTAAGTACTTTAGTGTTTGAAAAGTCTTCAGGATAAAAGATTTTCACGGTTTTTTTCAAGAGCTTAAAGGGTTTTTGTTGGAATAATGTTGGCCCAGGGTTGCAGACGGTGCCCCAACATTATTTCACAGCTGGGCCAATGCATTGTGTTATCCGGGTAGAGGCCTTTCAGGGCATAAAGTGTCACCCGTATGGCTGTCAGAGCAAACACCGGACAATCACCCAATTCTGTTTCAATGTTGGGCCAGCGTAGAATACGATCTATCGGCAGAAAACCAACAATGGGCTGCGACGCTGGCCCAACATTGAGCCGGTATCGGGTGGGTAGGCCTACATTGTGTGTACCAGGTACATCCTAGACGCGTACACTGACTTATCAGCATTGGTGGTGGAAAGAATAAGCCTACACGTTGAAGATATTCTTGTCTCCTTTGTTCTTTCAATAATTATATCCTGGACATTTAGGATTCTGGCCCAAGAGAAAAACCAATACAGCTATGTTTACAAATATTTGGCCAGGTTTTTGTCTAAAGCACTCAAACAGACTAAAGCCGGGCCTCGGAGTTCGGGAACTCCTTTTCTAGTTACTTTAATTTAGCGCCGATGTTGTATGAGATTGTCAAATAATGTTACTTAACACACAAAATTGAATAAAAAATAATTTGTAACAGCATAATGTTACTTTTAGGTATTGAAAAAAAAGAATGCTTTATGATTTTTGTTAGCCATTTTGATTTTAATAAATTTGGAAGTTATTCCATACTCTGTGTCTTGCAATTTTATATGTTGATTACGGGGGTTCAACTGGAAAAAAACTTTTAAAAATAGATAAAAAATGACGCTATTATTTTTGGCGGTCGTTTCTTTTTTTTAACATTAAGGTACATGTATATTCTAATTAGAAGCTGCCCAGAAAGACAACTTGCGACAAATCAGATTTTAATGCACATGGCGATAATCTGGACACCATCATCTGACCAGCATTGTCTCAACCTCAGCACAGTGTACACTATTTGGACATTTATGACGCAGACTCGTGATTCGTTCCGGCGCCTTCCCACGTTACATCTCATAAGACTGCTCCGTGAAGCAGGGAATCCTGGGAAGACGAAAGAAAAATTCACTTAGGTGCTCAACGCCAAGTGTTCCCGCTGTCACCACAATTGTGGTAAAGTGGGCATCTAAGCACGCATGAATAGTGAATTCTGCCGTACATTTTTTTCGTGAGTGATGTGTGGATTATTCCTAAAGTTAGAGAAAGTTAGAATAGCTACCATAGAAGTGTACACCCTAGATCATCGCTATGTGGGTGTGTGGCTTAACTGTTCCAGTCCTATTGGCCGATTGCATTTATTTCTTCCATCTGTCAGTGTAAACAAGTACGATTAGTGATGCGTAGTACACCGGTCTTTTAGTACAGTAGTATTTTATTCGTTTAGTTTGCCACAAAATGTTATTATCATATAATCATGATATAGGTAAAATGAAAGTATGTTAGAATTATATCGATTTCCATTTACAAATGATACAAATGTAAAATGGGTGATATTGTGTGAAAAAAACGGTTTCGTTTAGAGTCTGCTCTCTGGCGTCTTACCTAGCGTCAGTCAATGCCTAATCTACAGGTATAATGTTAGTTATATTTAGTCTATACATAGTCACATGGCCAGCGTTGAGGCTACTGCAAAATGTGTCCTGGCAATGCATTTGCAGCAACACTAATCTCTAGTTGGCCATTTGGCTGAGACCATCAGCAAATTTAATAACAGATTCAGCTGAATAGATATTTGTCTACTGGGTGGCCAGAACTCAGGCAACGTTTACTAAGCCACGCACGAAGGCAGATTGAGTACAACCAATTAAAGGATGGACGCTGGCTCAATGCTGGGTCAGCGTTGTAGAGGTTAGCCTAGTATTGAGGCAGCGCTGGGTCGACGTCCCTCGTTTAGCTGACAGAGATAAAGCTGCAATAAAAGAAGATTCATTGCGCGTAAAACTAGAATGCGATCCATGTGTATAATAGTGGCGTCCCCTATCCAGCACCCAGACCGTCACGGGATCTACTAAATAGGGTCCGTGAACGCCATGATAATTGCGGTCCAGAGATGGTTATTGTTGCCAGGAGAGCCGTTGTTCAGGAGGGGTGTGTCTGGGTCGTCTAAAGCCTCCAGACCGACTCTACATGAGGGGTGTGTCTGGGTCGTCTAAAGCCTCCAGGCCGGCTCTACATGAGGGGTGTGTCTGGGTCGTCTAAAGCCTCCAGGCCGACTATACACGAGGGGTGTGTCTGGGTCGTCTAAAGCCTCCAGGCCGACTCTACATGAGGGGTGTGTCTGGGTGGTCTAAAGCCTCCAGGCTGACTCTACATGAGGGGTGTGTCTGGGTCGTCTAGAGCCTCCAGGCCGACTCTACATGAGGAGTGTGTCTGGGTCGTCTAAAGCCTCCAGGCCGACTCTACATGAGGGATGTGTCTGGGTCGTCTAAAGCCTCCAGGCCGACTCTACATGAGGGGTGTGTCTGGGTCGTGTAAAGTCTCCAGGCTGACTCTACATGAGGGGTGTGTCTGGGTCGTCTAAAGTCTCCAGGCTGACTCTACATGAGGGGTGTGTCTGGGTCGTCTAAAGCCTCCAGGCCGACTCTACATGAGGGGTGTGTCTGGGTCGTCTGAAACCTCCAGGCTGACTCTACATGAGGGGTGTGTCTGGGTCGTCTAAACCTAAAGGCCGGCTCTACATGAGGGGTGTGTCTGGGTCGTCTAAAGCCTCCAGGCCGACTATACACGAGGGGTGTGTCTGGGTCGTCTGAAACCTCCAGGCCGACTCTACATGAGGGGTGTGTCTGGGTCGTCTAAAGCCTCCAGGCCGACTCTACATGAGGGTTGTGTCTGGGTCGTCTGAAGCCTCCAGGCCGACTATACACGAGGGGTGTGTCTGGGTCGTCTGAAACCTCCAGGCCGACTCTACATGAGGGGTGTGCCTGGGTCAATGAGGGTGTGTCTGGGTCGTCTAAAGCCTCCAGGCTGACTCTACATGAGGGGTGTGTCTGGGTCGTCTAAAGCCTCCAGGCCGACTCTACAGGAGGGGTGTGTCTGGGTCGTCTAAAGCCTCCAGGCCGACTCTACATGAGGGGTGTGTCTGGGTCGTCTAAAGCCTCCAGGCCGACTATACACGAAGGGTGTGTCTGGGTCGTCTAAAGCCTCCAGGCCGACTATACACGAGGGGTGTGTCTGGGTCGTCTGAAGCCTCCAGGCCGACTCTACATGAGGGGTGTGTCTGGGTCGTCTAAAGTCTCCAGGCTGACTCTACATGAGGGGTGTGTCTGGGTCGTCTAAAGCCTCCAGGCCGACTCTACATGAGGGGTGTGTCTGGGTCGTCTAGAGCCTCCAGGCCGACTATACACGAGGGGTGTGTCTGGGTCGTCTGAAACCTCCAGGCCGACTCTACATGAGGGGTGTGTCTGGGTCGTCTAAAGCCTCCAGGCCGGCTCTACATGAGGGTTGTGTCTGGGTCGTCTGAAGCCTCCAGGCTGACTCTACATGAGGGGCGTGTCTGGGTCGTCTAAAGCCTCCAGGCCGGCTCTACATGAGGGGTGTGTCTGGGTCGTCTGAAGCCTCCAGGCCGACCCTACATGAGGGGTGTGTCAGGGTCGTCTAAAGCCTCCAGGCCGACTCTACATGAGGGGTGTGTCTGGGTCGTCTAAAGCCTCCAGGCCGACTCTACATGAGGGGTGTGTCTGGGTCGTCTAAAGCCTCCAGGCTGACTCTACATGAGGGGCGTGTCTGGGTCGTCTAAAGCCTCCAGGCCGACTCTACATGAGGGGAGCGTCTGGGTCGTCTGAAACCTCCAGGCCGACTCTACATGAGGGGTGTGTCTGGGTCGTCTAAAGCCTCCAGGCCGACTCTACATGAGGGGTGTGTCTGGGTCGTCTAAAGCCTCCAGGCTGACTCTACATGAGGGGTGTGTCTGGGTCGTCTAAAGCCTCCAGGCTGACTCTACATGAGGGGTGTGTCTGGGTCGTCTAGAGCCTCCAGGCCGACTCTACATGAGGGGTGTGTCTGGGTCGTCTAAAGCCTCCAGGCCGACTCTACATGAGGGGTGTGTCTGGGTCGTCTAAAGCCTCCAGGCTGACTCTACATGAGGGGTGTGTCTGGGTCGTCTAAAGCCTCCAGGCGGACTCTACATGAGGGGTGTGTCTGGGTCGTCTAGAGCCTCCAGGCCGACTCTACATGGGGGGGTGTCTGGGTCGTCTAAAGCCTCCAGGCCGACTCTACATGAGGGGTGTGTCTGGGTCGTCTAGAGCCTCCAGGCCGACTCTACATGAGGGGTGTGTCTGGGTCGTCTAAAGCCTCCATGCTGACTCTACATGAGGGGTGTGTCTGGGTCGTCTAAAGCCTCCAGGCCGACTCTACATGAGGGGTGTGTCAGGGTCGTCTAAAGCCTCCAGGCTGACTCTACATGAGGGGTGTGTCTGGGTCGTCTAAAGCCTCCAGGCCGACTCTACATGAGGGGTGTGTCTGGGTCGTCTAAAGCCTCCAGGCTGACTCTACATGAGGGGTGTGTCTGGGTCGTCTAAAGCCTCCAGGCTGACTCTACATGAGGGGTGTGTCTGGGTCGTCTAGAGCCTCCAGGCCGACTCTACATGAGGGGTGTGTCTGGGTCGTCTAAAGCCTCCAGGCCGACTCTACATGAGGGGTGTGTCTGGGTCGTCTAAAGCCTCCAGGCTGACTCTACATGAGGGGTGTGTCTGGGTCGTCTAAAGCCTCCAGGCGGACTCTACATGAGGGGTGTGTCTGGGTCGTCTAGAGCCTCCAGGCCGACTCTACATGGGGGGGTGTCTGGGTCGTCTAAAGCCTCCAGGCCGACTCTACATGAGGGGTGTGTCTGGGTCGTCTAGAGCCTCCAGGCCGACTCTACATGAGGGGTGTGTCTGGGTCGTCTAAAGCCTCCATGCTGACTCTACATGAGGGGTGTGTCTGGGTCGTCTAAAGCCTCCAGGCCGACTCTACATGAGGGGTGTGTCAGGGTCGTCTAAAGCCTCCAGGCTGACTCTACATGAGGGGTGTGTCTGGGTCGTCTGAAGCCTCCAGGCCTACTCTCCATGAGGGGTGTGTCTGGGTCGTCTAAAGCCTCCAGGCTGACTCTACATGAGGGGTGTGTCTGGGTCGTCTAAAGCCTCCAGGCCGACTCTACACGAGGGGTGTGTCTGGGTCGTCTGAAGCCTCCAGGCCTACTCTCCATGAGGGGTGTGCCTGGGTCAATGAGGGTGTGTCTGGGTCGTCTAAAGCCTCCAGGCCGACTCTACAGGACACCATCCTGATGACGGGGGAGAAAGGACACCAAGAAAGTGAGGGCCGGACAGCGCGGTCCATCAAGCCAACACGAGATGCTGGGCTAATATTGAGCCAGTGTCTGCGACGCCGGTCCAACAATAAACCACCATCGAGTCAATCTCGCGATCACCCTCGGGTATATCCTGAAAACAAACGAGCAATGAGTTCCTGCAGACACTGACAAGTGACCTTAATATAAAAGCAATGGCCGCCCATAGACATCGACAAATGTCCAAGTGATGTCCAATCAACATTGACATGTTGTCTTCATAATGTTATCTTCAGTCATCTTGTGCCGCAGTTGTTAGACCCTGTTACCAAGCAACACGTGTGTTCACCAGTCACGGAAAACCTCTCGTGATCTCCCGGGTTTTCCCGTCAGATCAGTTGATCGTGTTTGGATGCGGCCGGGAGCCGTGGACACAAACAGCTAATTATCTTTCATCTTTGTTGGTACCCGTGTGAAGTCGGATGTGTGTATACAGGAGGGTTTGGAAAAGTTTTCCATGTTTGACCCATACCTAATGTGCGTGTGTGCTGAAATAAATCATAAGCTATACATAATCATACAAATCTGTCTAAATGTTATTCTACTTTTCAAAAAATAAAACATATTTGTGTGTTATGGTGTTATCACTCTAAACACAAACACCCCATGGCAGGAAAAATGAATGGGGTTCGACAAACATTTAAACGAAAAGTAACAAAAATGACTGCTACATGTATAAACAGAATTTATACCAAAATAATATATGTGTAGGCCTTTATGAAAATCAGTATTGTGTCTAAAACTATCAACCGCAACATTACCGCCTTATTAGATTATGATTGTTTTGCTGAGGTATCGAGTTATTACGTCTAAACCAGAGGACGTGACTTAATTACTCAGCTTGAATAATGTTGACTTACTTTTGAAACAAAACCGAACACCAGATAAACATTGCAAAATGCAGACGTTTATTTTGGCAATAGTCCAGAGTTCTAGATGAATAATATATGTAGACATACATGTAGGCCCACATCCCTTCGTACATTAATCTCCGGTTGTATTTAGGGTAGGTGGTGTTCCATTTTTATTCTCATATCATTCATACAACAAAAATAAATATAAATAAATTCATGGTTAAAACAAACTACTTCATCATTTACAGAACTTTTATGACCATTTTAAATCAAATATGCATACATCTTATGTGTTTATTATTAAAATCTGACTTTTGAGCGATGGCTGTAACCTCCCCTGTGTCGAGTCTGACTACATTTTTTACTTATATCACCTAGATCTGCTTATCGTCTCCATATCCGGCAGCTTTGTCTGACACCATGGGTAACACATAAATCAGTTTGATAATTCAGTTCATGGCGTTTTAAGTGAGGCAACTTCGTTATATGTGGACACCCTCTCAGAGAGGGTTGTCTGGGGTTAGAAGAGAAGTCTGCTCCAACTCAATGGAGACACATTAAAAGCGATACATTTATACAATGCTGGGCTAATGCTCAGGCGCTGGCCCAACATCAACCCAACATAGGATCAATATGATGTAAGAAAAAACATCTATCCTGACGTCATAAATAATCTATGCAACTACTTCCGAATCCAATAACTTGATCCCAGTGGGCTGAAATCAAACGATAAATCACTCTCGCCATTAAAACTTGTCAATATCTCGGGCGTGTTGTAAAAACAAAATGCGCCCTTCTTAATGAAATATGTTACGAACTAAGTACTGATGTATGTATAATATGTAGTAAAACATTTAACGTGTTTTAATGGCATTGTATCATCACACTGCAGAATCAAAAAATGGCGAAAAGTTAGCGCTTCTTGGCGTAAGATGAACGCTTCTAGGCCCAAATGTCAATTTAGAGCACTGACGGCTCACAAAAAGTGTACAAAAATACATATAGTTCAATTACTTGGTGTAATGACCACATCCACGGAACACTAGATTGTATACGGACAACGCTGGTGTTTATTTTACTCGTATAGCGACTGTAGTTTGTTCAGACGAAGGCAAACAGTTGGCTACCCGTCCTGATATTCCGAACTTATTGTCTTTTTCTAACCCATTTTTGATGGATAAGTAGCTATATGTACGTCATAATATAATCGAATGTTAGAGATAAGAGTCCAGACTGTACACCTAAACAATTGGAGAGCCAAGTGGTAGCTTTATCTTGTAATTATTCGCCAAAACTAAAGTTCTTGTCTGGTTGAACGCCTATTGGAGCACACGCCTATCGGTGCAAATAAAATTTACCGAAGTAGAAAGCATGTGATTTTCAGTGGCGGATCCACGTTCTGGATAAAGATGAAGATAAGGGGACGCAGGGGTTTCGCCCCTCCCCTTAAGATGTTTTTGTTATATTGCCTACACTGTTTTTTATCACGTATTACCGATAGGCCTAAATGTAGTAGGTCTATTCAACGTTATATTGCAAAGACTAGTCATGTACGTCTATCAACACATTTAGATGATTAGGCCTATGTTTATTATGAAATCCCCACAACCCACACTTTCTATTGGAAACATTTACTTCAAAAACATAAGATGGAGGAAGTCGTGTATATACATTTATTTGTAATATAAATAATATTTATCACTATATCATAAACATAGTAATAAGGTATGATGGGGAGTATCAGGCCTAAATAAAGCTATTTTGGCCAAGGGAAGTTCATGTAGCGTCACGTCCGGAGTGATGCATTAGGAGGGGGGGGGGGGCCTAACGTCTGCTCCCAACCTAGCTTGTTGGGCAGGGATATAATATTCAAAAGCGCAGAAGAATACTAACGTAAGTTTAATTTCTAATGTCTAGGCCTATATTGCCATATAAAAAAGATCAGGGTTACTTTTAAAATAATTATAAAAATTAAAATAAGTGAGCAGGGGCGAATCCAAGGGGTTGGTTTGGTAGTGCCCAATATGTCTTACATTGCAGGAGAAAGCATTTGAAAATCAAATACCCCGCGTTTGTTTCACCCCCCCCCCCCCCTCGTCAGTGAAAAGCTTGATCCGCCCCTGACTAACAAGGCCTAAGCCTACAAAGTTGTGTGCTAAATAGCCAGGACTGTCGTACCCAGCAAACATTAGATTTACTGTTGCGCCAACCTTGGGGCAACGTCTCAAGTTTGCTGGGTAGTAAAAGTGTTCAGGTCAATGCCTATGCAATAATGAAAAGATTTAGACCAAATGTATAGCATTGTGTGGGCTACATATCACCCTCAACCTCGTCTCCCCATCCCCAATGCATACATGTGAACTACACGTGCACTCGTGTGACCCTGTAGACCCTAATACACTTGGGTGACACAATAAGCAGGGGGTAAGTATAGTCCGATCGTGGCTGAAGCAAAACTTGAAATCGAAGATTTCAGCCACAGATGGCTTCCAATAAAAGATGTGTTAACCTACTTTCAATTTTGCCTTCATAGAAAGACTATAATTGGCCTCAATTAATCAGGTCGATAATAGGACTGGTTGGTTAGAATCAGCGACATTACAGCGAGGCCCTACATTTCATGCTCAGCTCATATGTTCTAAACAACATTAAAAGTTATGTAGGCATACTGTATCTTGAGTTGAAGTCGAGATCGCTCTCAGTCACCACCATATGTTAAAACACTTTCATTTTCTTGGATAAAAGGAGCACAACAATCCATGCTCCACGCCTTCACGGTGTAGTAAATCGCAGGTCTGGACTGATATCAGACCACCATGCCTCGTGTAGACCTATAGGCCTACCTATCAGGATCAATGGCAGTGACAGTGATAGGACCAGTAGATATAGTGTAGCAAGATTAGTCTTTAACTAGAAAGAGTGTTGTTCGGAAACGGACACGAAAGCAGCCCTCCGTTATAGCGAGTCGGCCATTTTAAATTTGATATAGATCAGCAAACTTTCTCAAGTTTAGATATAGATAATAGATATATTATATTGATAGATTAGTAGCTATCTTGAAAACAAATAACTGCGCTGGCGGCGGCGGCTGCTCAATTATTAACTCACATTTTGCTAGGCTATTGTCTAGACTACCAGGTTATATTATAAATATCATTTAATTGTATTTATTGCAGCCGTAAGCTACACAGCACAAAGATCTTAAGGCCTATCCCGTTAAAAAAAATAGCCGTAGATTATAAAACTAATTCGTACCTAACATAGCCATAGGCCTATAGGCCTACCAATACTAACAAAATTATACATAGTTTCACCAATAGGCGTCTTCACATTGCTCCAATAGGCGTGCAACACTGATTTTACAACGTTTCAGCGGTTTATTGTCTACGCAGGTCATTAGACAAATAAATCAGATATCAGTGGCGTTGAAAAGACTTAATGTAATATAATCTATCACATTATAGAAGATTTATATGCGAATAGATTTGAAAAAAATAACATTTGAATGGAGTCGTTTCCAGTTTTGAGGTAGGGTACCCAAACTGTTTTCACTAGTCTGAGAATGTATTAAACTTTTTCATGTAAATTCCATGTGTGGAGGTTCGTAGGATGTACTGTTGTTCTGTGCACACCTTTATTTGACATAAATGGAACATTTTGGCCTTTTTCAGACGATATTTGAAAGATTTCTGAAAAAAATAACAATTTGGCGCCGATACGCGTTGCACTTCGCCAATAGGCGTCTTTTTGATTCTGCAGTGTGATCATGTTAAATTGATTTTATATCATCATTATGTTTTTGAAATATATATGTTGATTATCTTCTTCGGTGATAACGCTTGTGACAAAGAGATTGGATCTCGTTTCGTCCCCCACAAATTGAGTCAATGTTTGGAGAGAACATTTATTTCCAATGTTAATGTGTTTGGTCGACTACTGCAAGCTACATGCCGGGCCTTGAACGTAATTAAAATACTTTGTTTGTACTATAAACTGATAAAAACAGTTTGCTATGCTGGACCATCATTCTTGCGTGGTGTGTGTAATTATGTATTTACCACAGGACAGTCTTTTGTTGTTTGTGCTGAGCTGTCAGAAACTGCCAGCAAATCGATTCGTCGGTCACTTTCTATCTGGCTTTCCATGTATCTCAGCTATAGATATGCATTAGATTTATGGGGTGTATTCCCAGGTGTAACGTATCGCTACGAAACCTTCACCCAATGTTGGTTTATTGTTGGACCGACGTCACAGACCGTGAGCCAACTTTAGACCAATATTAGCTCAACGTCTCGTGTTCCCCGGAGTAGCATCTCGGCTTCGTCCATTTTGATGGATTATTGACTGCGTGAATTTGACAGGGTAAACTATGTGCGTTATGGGATAATGTTATTACCTTAAATGATTTATTGATTCGGTGACATGTATTTTCATTTATTCTGTTATTCCCATCCAAACCCACCCGAACGTTTTTCTGGTCCTTGCTAAGTGACCCATGGACCTGTTCTATCTAACCAAACTACATACTGGCACATGTGGATTCAATGGAAAAATCGATCGTTTTGAAACAATGAAGACTTGACATCATCGAATATAAGCACAAAAGCCTAGATTGAAACTGAATGATTTTGCCTATAAATGAGGCAATGCTGCATTTATTATAATGCAAAATATTAACATACATTTAATAACATGGTCATATGTGTACTACTGCAGGCCTACCTCGACAGGAGATATGGGCCAGCAAAACAAAATAGGATTACATTCTAAAAAAAAGAATGAGTTGAGCGGGAATCATAAGAACTACTGGTAAAAGTCTACATAAACAAAAACGCTGAATCTCTGGGTGAAACGAATAATTATGATAATCTAGATTCACGACTTACACATATTGAAGAAGAAGAAGAAGAAGAAGAAGAAGAAGAAGAAGAAGAAGAAGAAGAAGAAGAAGAAGAAGAAGAAGAAGATGAAGAAGAAGAAGAAGAAGAAGAAGATGAAGAAAAAGAAGAAGAAAGAAGAAGAAAAAGAAAAAGAAGAAAAAATAGAAGAAGAAGAAGAAAAAGAAGAAATAAAGAAGAAGATGCTACGGAGATATCCACGATTTGTCTACTCTTTGCACTGTACAGCTTTTTGTTGTCTTCGGGTATGGTCTAGTTTAAAAATAAGTTTTAATTAAGCTGCATAATACATTGTATATAACATGGTGTCCTTGGTAGCAGTAGGATTAATCATTTGTATCGCGTCTTTCGCTCGGCATTTGAAAAGTCTGCAACGGCTGCCCCAACACTGGACCAATACCACAGTGCAATCGGATAATCTCACAGAATATTGAAAATGGAAGCAATTTGACATTGAGACGGTTTTTTTTTAAATACCACAATGCTGGAATCTTTATTTTCAATGACAGTAAATGGTGATGTATTTAAACCTGTTATTCATCAGCTTTCAGGAAAGGTGAAGGAGGGTTCTATGGCTTTCATGATGGAATAGTATGGGGTAATGAATAGTTCTGTCTTCTTCCGGAAATTACCATGGCGCGACTGCTGTCACAGTGTCTCCTTCTAGATGGCAATGGCATTATTTTTAATTCCCTCATTTTTATAATGTTTAAGGCAAATTATTAGAAGACCAAGCAAAACAACGACTGTGAATATTTTTGACAGAAACATTGATAAAGAAAGCCTATAAATAAAATTAATCAATCTTATCTTACAGAAAAATACCTATTAAGTCTGGTCACTTATTTCATGACGCGCATGTGTCAGATTACATACATGTGTCAGATTACATACATTTCCTGACACAAGTCATATATCTATAGGGACTATATTGATTATCAGTTTGTCTGAGATCACGTGCTTGTGGTCTCAGCAACAGACACGTTGGTCAGATACTGTGAGTGAAGCCTTCATGCTATGAGTGAAGGTTTATCGGTATGAGTAAAGTTTCCACGCCTTGAGTGAAGCCTTCATGTTCTGAGGGAAGCCTTCATACTGTGAGTGAAGCCTTCATGTTGTGAGTGAAACTTTCACGCTGTGAGTGAAGCCTTCATTCTGTGAGTGAAGCCTGCATGCTTTGAGTGAAACCTTCATGTTGTGAGTGAAACCTTCACTCTGTGAATAAAGCCTTCATTCTGTGAGTGAAGCCTGCATGATGTGAGTGAAGCCTTCATGTTGTGAGTGAAGCCTGCATGCTGTGAGTGAAGCCTTCATTCTGTACGTAAAGCCTTCATTCTGTGAGTGAAGCCTTCATGTTGTGAGTGAAGCCTGCATGCTGTGAGTGAAGCCTTCACTCTGTACGGAAAGCCTTCACTATGTGAGTGAAGCCTTCTTGTTGTGAGTGAAGCCTGCATTATGTGAGTGAAGCCTGCATGTTGTGAGTGAAGCCTTCATGTTGTGAGTGAAGCCTTCATGTTGCGAGTGAAGCCTTCATGTTGTGAGTGAAACCTTAATGTTGTGAGTGAAACCTTCATGTTGTGAGTGAAGCCTTCATGCTGTCAGTGAAGCCTTCATGATGTCAGTGAAGCCTTCATGTTGTGAGTGAAGCCTGTGAGCGAAGCCTTCATGTTGTGAGTGAAGGGTAATCTAAATGCATATCGATCAACGTTAAGTTTCATCATTGATAACGTAGGTCACATTGATAACGTAGGTCATGTTCTTAAAAAATAGTTTTGTTTAACTAGGCCCTGTTGTGCGTATGTTCAGATCTATTCAAAATCTATCTTACCAAGTCGGCTGTGGCATAGGTTACCTTGTGAATTTGCATAAAAGTAATTGTATCTGTCTATGAAAGTAACGAGAACCGTTGAATTAATATTGAGAGCGTAGCTATTTACAGACGGCTATATATCTTAATGATAGGAATTGCCAATACATTGATTTACAATGACGTAAATACTAAATGCACTTAAGCAACATTTTAAATATTATTAGCAACGCATCAAACAACGGTTATCACACGTGACATGGAGTTGATTGGAAAGAAAGGCACTTTTGTGTGTCATTTTTTTAATTTGAGTAATTTTCACCCACTTAAGTTGTTGATGGCGTTAGCGAGATACAACTTCAAGTCGGTGAATAATTTTTTTCCGATAACTTGAGATTTGAATAATCAACTAATTTTCTCCGAATTGCATTAACGCAAATGTGAATTGTAATAATGTTCAAAAACATAGTTGAGCGAAAATAAAGGTTGTGAACTTAGGATAAAATTATAATCCTCTTGACAATTAGAGAAATGTTTTATGCGGTGATGGAAAAAATGCGCTCGCTTTTTAATTAATGATGAATACAATTGTTGATTTGTATGTCAAAAACATCAGCTCTAGCATATTTACTGCCTAATTATAGCCAATAATAGATCATCAGAGAATAGTTGGATCATCACTTTCCAGGTGGACCTACACTGGGGCGGATCCGGCTTTTCTACGGTATGCAGGGAGGCTGTCACTTTGTGTGTGCATGTGATGACCGATTTCCTATAAATTTACTAATTTTTCACATAACCGTATACAATAAGGCTTACTATCTTTTTTCCTGTTTGGAAGTCTCTATGTTGTGAGTGAAGGCTTCAAGCTGTGAGTGAAGGCTTCAAGCTGTGAGTGAAGCATGTATATTGTGACTGAAGTCTTCATGCTGTGAGTGAAGCTTTCGTGTTGTGAGTCAAGCATTCATGATGTGAGTGGAGCATTCATGTTGTGAGTGAAACCTTAATGTTGTGAGTGAAGGCTTCATGATGTGAGTGAGACCTTCATGTTGTGAGTGAAGCCTTCATGTTGTGAGTGAAGCCTTCATGTTGTGAGTGAAGCCTTCATGTTGTGAGTGAGCCTGCATGCTGTGAGTGAAGCCTTCATGGAAAAGTGAAGTCTTCATGTTGTGAGTGAAGCCTTCATGTTGTGAGTGAAGCCTTTAATTCATGATGTTGTGAGTGAAACTTTTATGTTGTGAGTGAAGCCTTCACGCTGTGAGTGAAACCTTCAGGCTGTGAGTGAAGCCTTCATTCTGTGAGTGAAACCTTCACGCTGTGAGTGAAGCCTTCATGTTGTGAGTAAAGTATTCATGCTGTGAGTGAAGCCTTCATGCTGTGAGTGAAGCCTTCATGTTTTGAGTGAAGCCTTCGCGCTGTGAGTTAAGACTTCATGATGTGAGTGAAGTCTGGCTTTGAGTGAAACATCAATGATGTGAGTGAAGCATTCGTGATCTGAGTGAAGCCTGCATTATGTGAGTGAAGCCGCCAAGTTGCGATTCAACATTCCAATTTCACAAGAGTAGCTTTTTAAAACTAAATATGCATGCTAGGAGTGTTCATTAAATCAGCTACAAATAGGGCTGATACAAAAAAGAAGCGAATCTTGGCTGACACATCTAATGTGTGAGTGAAGCCTTCGTGAAGTGAGTGAAACCGTCAAAATTTCGCAAGCGTATTATCGTTATTTTTATGTAATTCAATATTCTTCCAAGCAGTGTTCATCAGGGCATTTACAAATTAAGCTGACGGACAATGAAAAAGCGAATCTTGCCTTACAGCTCTAATCAGTCACTGTTAGGTAGGTCAGCCTAACAGTCAATGGTTGAAGTGAGTGTGGTGTTAAAGTTGCTGAAGCATACAATGCGTTTTTTCCGGGAGTCTGCGTGCAATCTGTTGAGGAGTTGATCCATGTGATGTGCATTCCATTTGGATTAGAGTCGATCTTAGAGCTTCAATATTTGTGAAGATGACTCCGAATGGACACGACAGAGGTAATGAAACACCCTGGGTTGTTTCGTCGCTGAAACTCATGGGAGACTCAGTGCGGATCAAGTGTGGCTCATTCCAGCATGATTGTGTCCAATCACTATTGTCGCATCCCAGTCAGCACTTTGTCACCTCCGCGGCTGCATGTGTTTCAGTTTAGGTGTCCAGAATATATCTACAGACTGCCATATAGGCCACACGGAGACACGGTGCTGACCCCAAAACCTTGTTGCGTCCGTGTTAAGCACGGGAATGTTTGTATATCATTTTGCAGGTACATGTACATACATGTACATGTCACATGTCAAATACGGCTTTCCGCGTCGACTAGGTCTTGAATACGCCGACTAGAAAAACTCACTTTCACAAAACTGTTGAAGTACCCCCTCCCTCAACCTCCATAATATTCTTAATGAAATATGTTACGAACTAAGTACTGATGTATGTATAATATATAATAAAACATTTAACGTGTTTTAATGGCATTGTATCATGTTAAATTGATTTTATATCATCATTATGTTTTTGAAATATATATGTTGATTATCTTCTTCGGTGATAACGTTTGGGACAAAGAGTCAATGTTTGGAGAGTACATTTATTTCCAATGTTAATGTGTTCGGTCGACTACTGCAAGCTTCATGCCGGGCCTCGAATGTAATTAAAGTACTTTGTTTGTACTATAAACTGATAAAAACAGTTTGCTATGCTGGACCATCATTCTTGCGTGGTGTGTGTAATTATGTATTTACCACAGGACAGTCTTTTGTTGTGTGTGCTGAGCTGTCAGAAACTGCCAGCAAATCTATTTGTCGGTCACTTTCTATCTGGCCTTCCATATATCTCAGCTATAGATATGCATTAGATCTATGGGGTGTATTCCCAGGAGTAACGTATCGCTACAAAACCTTCACCCAATGTTGGTTTATCGTTGCACCGACGTCACAGACCCTTAACCAACTTTAAACCAATATTGGCTTAACGTCTCGTGTTCGCCGGAGTAGCATCTCGCTTCGTCCATTTTTATGGATTATTGACTGCGTGAATTTGACAGGGTGAACTATGTGCGTCATAGGATAATGGTATTTCATTAAATGATTTATTGATTCGACGACATTTATTTTCATTTATTCTGTTATTCCCATCCAAACCCACCCGAACGTTTTTTCTGGTCCTTGCAAAGTCACCCATGGACCTGTTCTATCTAACCAAACTAAATACTGGCACATGTGGATTCAATGAAAAAATCTATCGTTTTGAAACAATGAAGACTTGACATCCTCGAATATAAGCACAGAAGCCTAGATGTGAAACTGAGTGATTTTGCCTATAAATGAGGCAATGCTGCATTTATTATAATGCAAAATATTAAGCCAAGGAGAAATGGTAATGTGTGTACTACTGCAGGCCTACCTCAACAGGGGATATCGGCTAGCAAAACGAAATAGGATTACATTCTAAGCAAAATGAATGAGTTGAGCGGAAATCATAAGAACTACTGATGAAAGTCTACATAAAGAAAAACGCTGAATCTCTGGGTGATACGAATAATTATGATAATCTCGATCCACGCCTTACACATATTGAAGAAGAAGAAGAAGACGACGAAGAAGAAGAAGAATAATACAAAAATAGAAGAAGAAGAAGAAGAAGAAGAAGAAGAAGAAGAAGAAGAAGAAGAAGAAGAAGAAAAAGAAGAAGAAGAAGAAGAAGCAGAAAAAGAAGAAATAAAAGAAGAAGATGCTACGGAGATATCCACGATTTGTCTACTCTTTGCACTGCACAGCTTTTTGTTGTCTTCAGGTATGGTCAAATTTGGAAATAAGTTTTATTTAAGCTGCATAATACATTTTATATAACATGGTGTCCTTGGAAGCAGTAGGATTAATCATTTGTATCGCGTCTTTTGCTCGGCATTTGAAAAGTCTGCAACGGTTGCCCCAACACTGTACCAATACCACAGTGCAATCGGATAATCTCACAGAATATTGAAAATGGAAGCAATTTGACATTGAGACGTTGTTTTTTTTAAATACCACAATGCTGGAATCTTTATTTTCAATATCATTAAATGGTGATGTATTTTGACCAGGTACTCATTGGCTTTCAGGAAAGGTGAAGGAGTGTTCTATGGCTTTCATGAGGGAATAGTATGGGGTAATAAATGGTTCTGTGTTCTTCCGGAAAATATCATGGCGCGACTGCTGTCACAGTGTCGCCTTCTAGATGGCAATGGCATTATTTTTAATTCCCTCATGTTTATAATGTTTATGGCAAATTATTAGAAGACCAAGCAAAACAACGACTGAGAATGTTTTTGACAGAAACAATGATTAAGAAAGCCTATAAATAAAATTAATCAATCTTATCTTACAGAAAAATACCTATTAAGTCTGGTCACTTATTTCATGACGCGCATGTTTTATGTGTCAGATTACATACATTTGTTGTCACAAGTCGTATATCTATAGGGACTATATTGATTATCAGTTTGTCTGAGATCACGTGCTTGTAGTCTCAGCAACAGACACGTTGTTCAAATACTGTGAGTGAAGCCTTCACGCCTTGAGTGAAGCCTTCATGTTCTGAGGGAAGCCTTCATACTGTGAGTGAAGCCTTCATGTTGTGAGTGAAGCCTTCACGCTGTGAGTGAAGCCTTCATTCTGTGAGTGAAGCCTGTATGTTGTGAGTGATGCCTTCATGTTGTGAGTGAAGCCTGCATGCTGTGAGTGAATCCTTCATTCTGTGAGTGAAGCCTTCATTCTGTGAGTGAAGCCTCCTTGCTGTGAGTAAAGCATGCATGCTGTGAGTGAAGCCTGCATGCTGTGAGTGAAGCCTTCATGTTGTAAGTGAAGCCTTCATGTTGTGAGTGAAGCCTTCATGTTGTGAGTGAAGCATTCACGCTGTGAGTGAAGCCTTCATTTGGGAGTGAAGCCTTCATGTTGTGAGTGAAGCCTTCGTGTAGTGGGTGAAGTCTTCATGTTGTGAGTGAAGCCTACATTTTGTGAGTGAAGTCTTCATATTGTGAGTGAAGCCTTCATAGTGTGAGTGAAGCCTTCGTGATGTGAGTGAAGCCTTCATCTTGTGAGTGAAGCCTTCATATGGTGAGTGCACCCTGCTTGTGGTGACTGAAGCCTTCGTGTTGTGAGTGGAGCCTTCATGTTGTGAGTGAAGCCTTCATGGTTTGAGTGAAGCCTTCAGGATTTGAGTGAGGCATTCATGATGTGAGTGAAGCATTAATGATGTGAGTGGCGTATTCATGTTGTGAGTGAAACCTTTATTAGATGATTTATTAGATGTTAGTGAAGTCTTCATGCTTTGAGTGAAACATACATGATGTGAGTGAAGCATTCGTGATGTGAGTGAAGCCTGCATTATGTGAGTGAAGCCGCCAAGTTACGATTCAACATTCCCATTTCACAAGAGTAGCTTTTTAAAATTAAATATTCATGCTAGTAGTGTTCATTAAATCAGCTACAAATAGAGCTGATACAAAAAAGAAGCGAATCTTGGTTGACACATCTAATGGTGCGAGTGAAGCCTTCGTGAAGTGAGTGAAACCGTCAAAATTTCGCAAGCGTTTTATCGTTTTTTTTATGTAATTCAATATTCTTCCAAGCAGTGTTCATCAGGCCATTTACGAATCAAGCTGACGGACAATGAAAAAGGGAATCTTGGCTTACAGCTCTAATAAGTCACTGTTAGGTAGGTCAGCCTGACAGTTAATGGTTGAAGTGAGTGTGGTGTTGAAGTTACTGAAGCAGACAAAGCGTTTTTACCGGGAGTCTGCGTGCAATCTGTTGAGGAGTTGATCCATGTGATGTGCATTCCATTTGGATTAGAGTCGATCTTAGAGCTTCAATAGTTGTGAGGATTACTCCGAATGGACACAAAAAGAGGTAATGAAACACCCTGGGCCCGTATTCTCGTACAAGTTACGATATATCGTAGGCTTCTGATTGGTCGAGATGGCCATCTCGACCAATCAGAAGCCTACGATATATCGTAACTTGTACGAGAATACAGGCCCTGGGTTGTTTCGTCGCTGAAACTCGTGGGAGTGTGGATCGAGTGTGGCTCATTCCAGCATGATTGTGTCCAATCACTATTGTCGCATCCCAGTCAGCACTTTGTCACCTCCGCGGTTGCATGTGTTTCAGTTTAGGTGTCCAGAATATATCTACAGACTGCCAGATAGGCCACACGGAGACACGGTGCTGACCACAAAACCTTGTTGCGTCCATGTTAAGCACGGGAATGTTTGTATATCATTTTGCAGGTACATGTACATACATGTACATGTCACATCTCTGTCAAATACGGCTTTCCGCGTCGACTAGGTCTTGAATACGCCGACTAGAAAAACTCACTTTCACAAAACTGTTGAAGTACCCCCTCCCTCAACCTCCATAATATTGTAAAATTGTTCAAAAAGGGAAAGTATCAATACAATTCATATCAATGGACTGACTGATATATTCATGACGTAGACGTTTACTACTGAGCTGGGATTCATTTTTCAGCTGAGAAGCTCAGAAAGAAGGCTTGTTTGTTACGTTAGATTATAATTGCTTAACTTATATCTCCCTGGGCGTCGCACCACAGCAGCTGTATTCCCCGAGGGCCGTGCAGCAGTATCGTCCCGGGGATATGAGACATTCACAATGTTTCTTCAGCAAACTTGACTTTTCATCTAGCATGATTGGCATCGGGAATATCGTTTGAAAACATATACTTTTCCATACAAATTAACGCTCATTACCCTTTAACCTCCGGTCCCGATTATGTTCAGGTTTTTCATTTTTTATTAGCACATTAAAGGGACAGCTTATGTTGTGAGTGAAGCCTTCATGTTGTGAGTGAGCCTGCATGCTGTGAGTGAAGCCTTCATGGAAAAGTGAAGTCTTCATGTTGTGAGTGAAGCCTTCATGTTGTGAGTGAAGCCTTTAATTCATGATGTTGTGAGTGAAACTTTTATGTTGTGAGTGAAGCCTTCACGCTGTGAGTGAAACCTTCAGGCTGTGAGTGAAGCCTTCATTCTGTGAGTGAAACCTTCACGCTGTGAGTGAAGCCTTCATGTTGTGAGTAAAGTATTCATGCTGTGAGTGAAGCCTTCATGCTGTGAGTGAAGCCTTCATGTTTTGAGTGAAGCCTTCGCGCTGTGAGTTAAGACTTCATGATGTGAGTGAAGTCTGGCTTTGAGTGAAACATCAATGATGTGAGTGAAGCATTCGTGATCTGAGTGAAGCCTGCATTATGTGAGTGAAGCCGCCAAGTTGCGATTCAACATTCCAATTTCACAAGAGTAGCTTTTTAAAACTAAATATGCATGCTAGGAGTGTTCATTAAATCAGCTACAAATAGGGCTGATACAAAAAAGAAGCGAATCTTGGCTGACACATCTAATGTGTGAGTGAAGCCTTCGTGAAGTGAGTGAAACCGTCAAAATTTCGCAAGCGTATTATCGTTATTTTTATGTAATTCAATATTCTTCCAAGCAGTGTTCATCAGGGCATTTACAAATTAAGCTGACGGACAATGAAAAAGCGAATCTTGCCTTACAGCTCTAATCAGTCACTGTTAGGTAGGTCAGCCTAACAGTCAATGGTTGAAGTGAGTGTGGTGTTAAAGTTGCTGAAGCATACAATGCGTTTTTTCCGGGAGTCTGCGTGCAATCTGTTGAGGAGTTGATCCATGTGATGTGCATTCCATTTGGATTAGAGTCGATCTTAGAGCTTCAATATTTGTGAAGATGACTCCGAATGGACACGACAGAGGTAATGAAACACCCTGGGTTGTTTCGTCGCTGAAACTCATGGGAGACTCAGTGCGGATCAAGTGTGGCTCATTCCAGCATGATTGTGTCCAATCACTATTGTCGCATCCCAGTCAGCACTTTGTCACCTCCGCGGCTGCATGTGTTTCAGTTTAGGTGTCCAGAATATATCTACAGACTGCCATATAGGCCACACGGAGACACGGTGCTGACCCCAAAACCTTGTTGCGTCCGTGTTAAGCACGGGAATGTTTGTATATCATTTTGCAGGTACATGTACATACATGTACATGTCACATGTCAAATACGGCTTTCCGCGTCGACTAGGTCTTGAATACGCCGACTAGAAAAACTCACTTTCACAAAACTGTTGAAGTACCCCCTCCCTCAACCTCCATAATATTCTTAATGAAATATGTTACGAACTAAGTACTGATGTATGTATAATATATAATAAAACATTTAACGTGTTTTAATGGCATTGTATCATGTTAAATTGATTTTATATCATCATTATGTTTTTGAAATATATATGTTGATTATCTTCTTCGGTGATAACGTTTGGGACAAAGAGTCAATGTTTGGAGAGTACATTTATTTCCAATGTTAATGTGTTCGGTCGACTACTGCAAGCTTCATGCCGGGCCTCGAATGTAATTAAAGTACTTTGTTTGTACTATAAACTGATAAAAACAGTTTGCTATGCTGGACCATCATTCTTGCGTGGTGTGTGTAATTATGTATTTACCACAGGACAGTCTTTTGTTGTGTGTGCTGAGCTGTCAGAAACTGCCAGCAAATCTATTTGTCGGTCACTTTCTATCTGGCCTTCCATATATCTCAGCTATAGATATGCATTAGATCTATGGGGTGTATTCCCAGGAGTAACGTATCGCTACAAAACCTTCACCCAATGTTGGTTTATCGTTGCACCGACGTCACAGACCCTTAACCAACTTTAAACCAATATTGGCTTAACGTCTCGTGTTCGCCGGAGTAGCATCTCGCTTCGTCCATTTTTATGGATTATTGACTGCGTGAATTTGACAGGGTGAACTATGTGCGTCATAGGATAATGGTATTTCATTAAATGATTTATTGATTCGACGACATTTATTTTCATTTATTCTGTTATTCCCATCCAAACCCACCCGAACGTTTTTTCTGGTCCTTGCAAAGTCACCCATGGACCTGTTCTATCTAACCAAACTAAATACTGGCACATGTGGATTCAATGAAAAAATCTATCGTTTTGAAACAATGAAGACTTGACATCCTCGAATATAAGCACAGAAGCCTAGATGTGAAACTGAGTGATTTTGCCTATAAATGAGGCAATGCTGCATTTATTATAATGCAAAATATTAAGCCAAGGAGAAATGGTAATGTGTGTACTACTGCAGGCCTACCTCAACAGGGGATATCGGCTAGCAAAACGAAATAGGATTACATTCTAAGCAAAATGAATGAGTTGAGCGGAAATCATAAGAACTACTGATGAAAGTCTACATAAAGAAAAACGCTGAATCTCTGGGTGATACGAATAATTATGATAATCTCGATCCACGCCTTACACATATTGAAGAAGAAGAAGAAGACGACGAAGAAGAAGAAGAAGAATACAAAAATAGAAGAAGAAGAAGAAGAAGAAGAAGAAGAAGAAGAAGAAGAAGAAGAAGAAGAAGAAGAAGAAAAAGAAGAAGAAGAAGAAGAAGCAGAAAAAGAAGAAATAAAAGAAGAAGATGCTACGGAGATATCCACGATTTGTCTACTCTTTGCACTGCACAGCTTTTTGTTGTCTTCAGGTATGGTCAAATTTGGAAATAAGTTTTATTTAAGCTGCATAATACATTTTATATAACATGGTGTCCTTGGAAGCAGTAGGATTAATCATTTGTATCGCGTCTTTTGCTCGGCATTTGAAAAGTCTGCAACGGTTGCCCCAACACTGTACCAATACCACAGTGCAATCGGATAATCTCACAGAATATTGAAAATGGAAGCAATTTGACATTGAGACGTTGTTTTTTTTAAATACCACAATGCTGGAATCTTTATTTTCAATATCATTAAATGGTGATGTATTTTGACCAGGTACTCATTGGCTTTCAGGAAAGGTGAAGGAGTGTTCTATGGCTTTCATGAGGGAATAGTATGGGGTAATAAATGGTTCTGTGTTCTTCCGGAAAATATCATGGCGCGACTGCTGTCACAGTGTCGCCTTCTAGATGGCAATGGCATTATTTTTAATTCCCTCATGTTTATAATGTTTATGGCAAATTATTAGAAGACCAAGCAAAACAACGACTGAGAATGTTTTTGACAGAAACAATGATTAAGAAAGCCTATAAATAAAATTAATCAATCTTATCTTACAGAAAAATACCTATTAAGTCTGGTCACTTATTTCATGACGCGCATGTTTTATGTGTCAGATTACATACATTTGTTGTCACAAGTCGTATATCTATAGGGACTATATTGATTATCAGTTTGTCTGAGATCACGTGCTTGTAGTCTCAGCAACAGACACGTTGTTCAAATACTGTGAGTGAAGCCTTCACGCCTTGAGTGAAGCCTTCATGTTCTGAGGGAAGCCTTCATACTGTGAGTGAAGCCTTCATGTTGTGAGTGAAGCCTTCACGCTGTGAGTGAAGCCTTCATTCTGTGAGTGAAGCCTGTATGTTGTGAGTGATGCCTTCATGTTGTGAGTGAAGCCTGCATGCTGTGAGTGAATCCTTCATTCTGTGAGTGAAGCCTTCATTCTGTGAGTGAAGCCTCCTTGCTGTGAGTAAAGCATGCATGCTGTGAGTGAAGCCTGCATGCTGTGAGTGAAGCCTTCATGTTGTAAGTGAAGCCTTCATGTTGTGAGTGAAGCCTTCATGTTGTGAGTGAAGCATTCACGCTGTGAGTGAAGCCTTCATTTGGGAGTGAAGCCTTCATGTTGTGAGTGAAGCCTTCGTGTAGTGGGTGAAGTCTTCATGTTGTGAGTGAAGCCTACATTTTGTGAGTGAAGTCTTCATATTGTGAGTGAAGCCTTCATAGTGTGAGTGAAGCCTTCGTGATGTGAGTGAAGCCTTCATCTTGTGAGTGAAGCCTTCATATGGTGAGTGCACCCTGCTTGTGGTGACTGAAGCCTTCGTGTTGTGAGTGGAGCCTTCATGTTGTGAGTGAAGCCTTCATGGTTTGAGTGAAGCCTTCAGGATTTGAGTGAGGCATTCATGATGTGAGTGAAGCATTAATGATGTGAGTGGCGTATTCATGTTGTGAGTGAAACCTTTATTAGATGATTTATTAGATGTTAGTGAAGTCTTCATGCTTTGAGTGAAACATACATGATGTGAGTGAAGCATTCGTGATGTGAGTGAAGCCTGCATTATGTGAGTGAAGCCGCCAAGTTACGATTCAACATTCCCATTTCACAAGAGTAGCTTTTTAAAATTAAATATTCATGCTAGTAGTGTTCATTAAATCAGCTACAAATAGAGCTGATACAAAAAAGAAGCGAATCTTGGTTGACACATCTAATGGTGCGAGTGAAGCCTTCGTGAAGTGAGTGAAACCGTCAAAATTTCGCAAGCGTTTTATCGTTTTTTTTATGTAATTCAATATTCTTCCAAGCAGTGTTCATCAGGCCATTTACGAATCAAGCTGACGGACAATGAAAAAGGGAATCTTGGCTTACAGCTCTAATAAGTCACTGTTAGGTAGGTCAGCCTGACAGTTAATGGTTGAAGTGAGTGTGGTGTTGAAGTTACTGAAGCAGACAAAGCGTTTTTACCGGGAGTCTGCGTGCAATCTGTTGAGGAGTTGATCCATGTGATGTGCATTCCATTTGGATTAGAGTCGATCTTAGAGCTTCAATAGTTGTGAGGATTACTCCGAATGGACACAAAAAGAGGTAATGAAACACCCTGGGCCCGTATTCTCGTACAAGTTACGATATATCGTAGGCTTCTGATTGGTCGAGATGGCCATCTCGACCAATCAGAAGCCTACGATATATCGTAACTTGTACGAAAATACAGGCCCTGGGTTGTTTCGTCGCTGAATCTCGTGGGAGTGTGGATCAAGTGTGGCTCATTCCAGCATGATTGTGTCCAATCACCATTGTCGCATCCCAGTCAGCACTTTGTCACCTCCGCGGTTGCATGTGTTTCAGTTTAGGTGTCCAGAATATATCTACAGACTGCCATATAGGCCACACGGAGACACGGTGCTGACCCCAAAACCGTGTTGCGTCCGTGTTAAGCACGGGAATGTGTGTATATCATTTTGCAGGTACATACATGTACATGTCACATCTCTGTCAAATACGGCTTTCCGCGTCGACTAGGTCTTGAATACGCCGACTAGAAAAACTCACTTTCACAAAACTGTTGAAGTACCCCCTCCCTCAACCTCCATAATATTGTAAAACTTGTTCAAAAAGGGAAAGTATCAATACAATTCATATCAATGGACTGACTGATATATTCATGACGTAGACGTTTACTACTGAGCTGGGATTCATTTTTTAGCTGAGAAGCTCAGAAAAAAGGCTTGTTTGTTACGTTGGATTATAATTGCTTAACTTATATCTCCCTGAGCGTCGCACCACAGCAGCTGTATTCCCCGAGGGCCGTGCAGCAGTATCGTCAAAGGGAAACGAGACATTCACAATGTTTCTTCAGCAAACTTGACTTTTCATCTAGCATGACTGGCATCGGGAATATCGTTTGAAAACATATACTTTTCCATACAAATTAACGCTCATTACCCTTTAACCTCCGGTCCCGATTATGTTCAGGTTTTTCATTTTTTATTAGCACATTAAAGGGATTGCTTATGTTGACAAGTAATTTTTGAAAAATATATATATATATATATATGAAGTTACATAGCATACAGATCTTGAATGAAAATACAAAAAATCATCAAAAAAATGAAAAGCACTGTAAATGACAAAGTAGTTTATTTTCAGGTCCTTTATTGCCATGTGAACAAATATGTTTGCACTATGAAACCCTTATACCACAAACACCCACCTCTCATACCGTTGCATGTAGGGTACTTTAAAAGACCCCGCGGTTAATTGGTGTCTGAAAATCGGGGCTTGGGGGGGGGGGGTTATCTTGCATTATCGATTGTCTGCCCCACGCTGGGCCGTCGCCATCAAGACATGGTCCGATGCTGTGCTAACATTCAACCATCATTTAGGTGTACACATAGTTTGTTGGTGTTTCCTTTGGATTCTTATAAATGGTTATATATATTTTTTTAATTTGAAAATATATTAAACAATGAAATTATTATCTGCGGGATACACTACTTCATTATAAAATTAAAAACCAAAACTGATGTCATCCCACGGATCAGCTTAACGATAAAACATGGCAACAATCACTTGGATTACAAAATCGTTGACCTCCATGCTGTCAAATCTTAATGATTTTCACAATGAATATTTTTTATCCAATAACGTACAATGGAGATTATTTATTAGAAGGAGGTTACTATTTTAACATCAGCCAAGTGACAGTTTATTTTGATAGGATGTATAAGAGGCTGCGAAACATCTACAGCCAAAAGCAAGTAAGTATATAATAAATATCCGTTTTGTCCAACTGGTGGTACTAAGCCGGTGGATTTGTCCGAACACCAGAATGCAGACCTGCTAAGCCTCCAATCACTCACCATCTATTTACTGATGAACGTGGACAATATCCTAAGTATTCACTGTAAGTGTGTTGTCCATAATACCATACGATGGCACCATGTTGAATGTTGGGCCAGCGTCGCAGACAGTGAGCCAGCATTCAACAAACATTAGGTTGACATATCATGAAGAGGTTATAATATCAATTGACGATCTTAGTATCGGTCAATTTAGATGAATTATTGGAAATAACATTATTTTGTTAATGTTTACATCACCTTTAATTAATCAGTTCTCATGAAAAAAAAAAGTTTAGAAGAAACGATTTGAAGTGGCATGCAATATTATGCATGTGCTGCTGACAAGATAGATACACGATTGAATTTAATCAAAGCAACATAATGATGTATAGTAATGATTTGCTTTCTTTAATTTGACCAAAATTGCCTCGTCTATGTAGACGGCGACATAAAAAGACTGCCACTATATATTAGCCTGATATTCTCCGCGAATGTTTAGCGATTTATTTTTTGGAAATATGAAATTGAATAAATACGTTTTAAGTTTAATAAACACTTCATAGATTGTTCATTGTATTAGATCATTTTACAAATGACGTATTTCATAGAATATAATCAGTTTGTCGCTGCTCGTACTATTCCACGAAAACAAAAATCGTTGATCCACATGTTAGTTTTGATCCAAATATTATCTAGAATATCGTATCTATGGGCCAGTGTACCTTGTTGAACATATAAAACCGAATTAAAATTAGCTACTTTGTATGATAATCAAAAAACGTAGCCAGAGGAGATGTTACCGATATTAGAAGAACAATTGTGCAGCAGTAAATACAAAAAGACTGCATAGGAGGGTCAACAGGTCAAGGGTTGATTATATATATAGGGTCAACAGGTCAAAGGTTACTTATATATAAGGTCTATAAGTGAAGGTTAGTAATAACACTACATGAAATTGGGTCATTTTTTTCAACAACTGATCGATTCAAACATAAGGCGCCAGAAGGACGGCACACACGTATAGTGCGCTATATAAGAACATACGTTTTTTGTTTATTTTCTATTTGCCCAGAATGATGCTCCAAGCTGTTTTGAACATAATAGTTTTTAAATTAGGTAGATGATTTGAAAACGGTGGCACTGGGATCACTTTGAATAATCATTGATGTTATGAAAAAGAGCCATATTTTCATGAATGTCGCAGTTTATTGAAAAATTGAATAAATATGTTATTCCCGCAACTATATCGTCATAAAAAGTCGCCATGGTTACCCTGCAATTTGAAAATTGTTGTTTAAAAATGTCACTTATGTTAGAGTAAACTGTGATCAGTATCACAAACTCTTAAATTCAGTTATTTTTTTTTATTCATGTCCATATGACAAGCAAACCAGCAATCACGCATTTCATCCATGAATTATTCTGAAAAAACGGCTTCCTCAGATCACTTTTTCACCGATGGTTATGACATCTATTATTCAATTACTTACTTTCTAAGCAAAATTGTGAAGCTTGGCTTATTACAGCGACTATAAAACCTAATTAAATATAGATTTAAAGCTGCAGATTTTAATCTAGCAACTGGAATATGACAAAAAAGCAATGAAAACCTCAAAGCTGTGTGCATACTCATGGTCTCACCACCCCAAACGCCGCTCCCATTGAAATACATGTAAACTGCCTCAATTCCATGAGCCAATTTCACCTCTTTTCGACAATATCCACATATAGTGTTGCGTATCATGACAAAACCTGATGTGTCCTTTTTTTCAAAAACAGGTGCGATATATATTTGGTAGGCAATCAGATGTTGAGCTACAGTTCATGACGTGCATAAACGTCAGAACAGCTCAAAATTAGCTCTAATTATTACCCTCTGTTAGAGACCAGACACACATACTTTTAAAACTTTTTGAAACAGTTATATCTGATATCCTGCATGACGGGAACATTTTGTGCTTATTAAATATTCACAAAATTATAGCCTGTTTGTATTTTTTTTTAATTCAACAGAGGTTAGAACAGAAACATTAACAATATTTTGTGTTTTGATTCCATTATTAGTAGTCCATGGGCCAGATAGGGTTACCGTGCACCCCCCCCCCCCCCAGGACAGTCTGAGACCAAGTTTTTATTGTTCATTGGACCTCCCCGGATATCAAAAGTCGATGCCATCAAAAAAAAGTTGGGATGGACTACCTGTTTTGGGCCATTTTCAAGATGGCCGCCATCGAAATCTGGAAATCACCTTTTGTGCCATAACTTGAGTTCTAAGGCAGTTAGAGTCACACAATTGGTGTCTATGTATATGTTTTTGGGGGTGAGGAATCCAATATTGCCAATAAAAAATGTTTCTGTCTTGTGGAAAAATTATAAATAGCTATTCCAACGTATTTTTCGTGCATTTTTGGTCATTTTTTGTGTAAGTCCATGGGACAGAGAGGGTTACTGTGCACCCTCCACTATGAAAGTCTGAAACCAAGTTTTTTTTGCTCATTAGACCTTCCCCAATATCAAAAGTCGATGCCATCAAATAAAAGTCGTATGGACTACCCATTTAAGCCATTTCAAAGTGGCCGCCATTGAAATTTGGAAATCACGTTTTGTGCCATAACTTGAGTTCTAAGGCAGTTAGGGTCACAAAATTAGAGTCTATACATATGTTTTTGGGGGCGAGGAATTCAATTATGCCAATAAAAAATGTTTCTGTCTTGTGGAAAATTAATAAACAGCTATTCAAACGTATTTTTGGGGCATTTTTGGTCATTTTTTTGTGTTAGTCTATGGGCCAGAAAGGGTTACTGTGCACCCTCCACCCATGAAAGTCTGAGACCAAGTTTGTTTTGCTCATTAGACCTCCCCCAATATTAAAAGTCGATGCCATCAAATAAAAATCGGATGGAATACCTATTTTAGTCCATTTCTAAATGGCCGCCATTGAAATTAGGAAATCACGTTTTGTGCCATAACTTGAGTTCTAAGGCAGTTAGAGTCACAAAATTGGTGCCTATACATATGTTTTTGGGGGCGAGGAATTCAATTATGGCAATAAAAAATATTTCTGTCCTGTAAATAATTTATAAACAGTTAGATAAACGTATTTTTCATGTATTTTTGGTCATTTTTGTGTATTTTAGTGCGCACTCAGAAAAAAACTAACCTTAAAATAAAACTTGTAACTAGTGTTATTTTATTCCGTGAATAATGAGCATAACAGTGTTGAAAATTGTAAATAAAAATTAAACTTTGCTTATGACTAGCATGATAAATGAAAAAAAACTTAGTGTAGAAAATATTAAAATGACAAAGTGGTGACTGTTCCATGAACCTACTAGAAGTACATGTAATCTACATCCATATTATAAGTGACCAGCAGCTGAGTAGACTATTTCCTTCCAATACTTTCACACAAGATCATATAGCCACTCTAAAATTTAAAACGGTAGATACACCCTTTCAATTCCAAGGGGAAGATTTTGTTATTGACAGTCATTCTTATGTATTGCACACTCATTTCACCAGTTTATCTAACACCCATTTAAAAACAGAGTTTCTAACATAATAGTTGCCATGTCATCAAAATCTTATAGTGGTGACAGCAGAAATGGTGGTAAAGCGGTGGTAAAGTCCTTGTTCCACCAGAATATGAAATGAGTTTGCACTGCCATAGAACATAAAATAAACATATCGTAAGCTACTGATTAGCTAAACCTAATCCTCATCACTGTCACTTTCAGCTACTGCACTGTCATCAGACATCACTTCTTCCTCTGATGAACATGCTACATCGTCATCACTTTCTAATGTATCATCTTCCTCTGCTATGTCTATTGGGATAATTGGACCTTGACACAAGATGGGCACAAGTTTCCCATTGTTTTCAGTCTATACGTGACCATTAATTGCCAGAGGAATATTAGGCTTAGGAATATGGGCTAATTTCCAAATTCCAGTCTGATTTACTCGTCTAATATGCTGAGACAATGTCTTTCTACATGGTGTAAATTGGCTGAGGTCAATATTGCGCTCGAGATTAATGCACTTCTACTTCAAAATAGAGTAGCGAAGATCATGTACACTCTTATGACGATTTTTTCCATAGATGGCACATGTAAACTCTTCTAGGTCGATCACCATGTCATCAGAGATATGCCAAACATCAAGTTAATTTACATTTTGAAATCTCACTGTCTTCTGACTCAGTTTTATTGGTTTAATTTTCCCCACGCGTGAATGCGCAAAGAGACAGAAATGCAGTGCAGAGCTTCCAACATTGTTGGATATGTGAATTACAATCAGAAGCCTTCTTGTGTTGTCTGAGCCAGTATCAAACGAAATAGTGATGTCTAACTTGAAAGCATGGTGCAGCAATATGAAAAACACATCACTGTCAGAACTGCGAATGCGAACTGTATCATAGCCTTGCTCTTGTGCATAGAGACAGTATCAGTTTCTTTTTGATTTGAGAATAATGATATAATCTCAGTTTTATTAACTGTTGTTCCATCTTCAGACGCAAGAAGGTAGCAGTTACCATGAGGGACAGTTATTAATATTTCCTATGCAAGTTTTGGAGCAAAATCATGAGAGCATCAAACATCATTCATAACATCAACTAACTGTGATTTGTTCTCACTGTTCATCAGAAATGTCTTCCAATCAGCTGGCTTTTTTGCAATGGCCCACTTATGATCAATGCATCACTGGTACCAAGCATCTGTCTCTCCATTTGCTTAATCGAGCCTTCTGTGCTAAAGATAATGTCGCTACTCCTTGGTATGCTGTCAAATATTGCACGTGCAATGAGATAATAGTTGCTGGTGTTGTTTGACATAACATGGAAGAAAGCATTGTCATCTTGTATGACCAGAGTACTGCTTAAATCACTTGGGACTGGTGCATCACTCACATCCTGGACAAGATACAACCAGCACATTTATAGGCGTAGGGAAAATTAAACCATAAAACTGATTCAGAAGATTATGCGATTTCAAGATGTACTCTGTAAATTAGGATATGCTTGGCATATCTCCGATGACTCGGTAACCGACCTAGAAGAGTTAGCATGTGACATGTATCGCTACTCTATCTTGAAGCAGAAGTGAGCAATATTGACTTCAGCCAATTTCCACTATGTAGAAATACATTGTCTCAGCATATTAGACGAGTAAATTATCAGACTGGAATTTGGAAATTAGCCCATATTCCTCAGCCATATATTCATTTAGCAATTAGTGGTCACGGATGGACTGAAAACAATGAGAAACTTGTGCCCGTCTGGTGTCAAGGTCCAATTATCCCAATAGATATAGCAAAGGAAGATGATACATTAGAAAGTGATGACGATGTAGCAAGTTCGTCAGAGGGAGAAGTGTTGTCTGATGACAGTGCAGTAGCTGAAAGTGGCAGTGATGAGGATTAGGTTTAAATAATCAGTAGCTGATTATATGTTTATTTTATGTTCTATGGTAGTGCAAATGTGTTTCATATTCTGGTGGAACAAGGACTTTACCACCATTTCTGCTGTCACCACCATAATAATTTGATAACACGGCAACTATTATGTTAGAAATTATGTTTTTAAATGTATGTTAGATAAACTGGTGAAATGAGTGTGCAATACATAAGAATGATTGTCAATAACTAAATTTTCCCTTTGGAATTCAAAGGGCGTATCTGCCGTTTTAAATTTTAAAGTGGCGATATGATCTTGTGTAGAAGTACTGTTTTTTTGCAATGAAGGAAATATTCTACTCAGCTGCTGGTCAGATCTAATATGGATGAAGATTACATGTAATTCGAATTGGTTTATAGAACAGTCACCAAGTTATATTTTAAGGTTAGTTTTTTCTGTGTTCGCACTAAAATACACAAAAATGACCGGAAATACACGAAAAATACGTTCATTTACCTGTTTATGAAATATCTACAAGACAGGAATATTTTTTATTGGGATAATTGGATTCTACATCTCCAAAAACATATGTATAGACACCAAATTTGTGACTCTAACTGCATTAGAACTCAAGTTATGGCACAAAACGTGATTTCTAAATTTCAATGGCGGCCATTTTGAAATGGCCTAAAATAGGTAGTCCATCCGATTTGTATTTGATGGCATTGACTTTTGATATTAGGGGAGGTTTAACGAGCAAAAAAAAACTTGGTCTCAGACTTTCATGGGTGGGGGGTGCACAGTAACCCTATCTGGCCCATGGACTAACACAAAAAATGACCGAAAATGCATGAAAAATACGTTTGAATAGCTGTTTATTAACTTTCCACAAGACAGAAATATTTTTTATTTGCATAATTGAATTCCTCGCCCCTAAAAACATATGTATAGACATCAATATTGTAACTCTAACTGCCTTAGAACTCAAGTTATGGCACAAAACGTGATTTCCAAATTTCAATGGCGGCCATTTTGAAATGGCCTAAAATATGTGGTCCATCCGACTTTTATTTGATGGCATCGACTTTTAATATTGGGGGAGGTCTAATGAGCAAAAAAAAACTTGGTCTCAGACTTTCAAAGGTGGAGGGTGCACAGTAACCCTTTCTGTCCCATGGACTAACACAAAAAATGTTCAAAAATGCACGAAAAATACGTTTGAATAGCGGTTAATAAATTTTCCACAAGACAGAAACATTTTTTATTGGCAAAATTGGATTCCTCACCCCCAAAAACATATACATAGACACCAATTTTGTGACTCTAACTGCCGCAGAACTCAAGTTATGGCACAAAACGTGATTTCCAGATTTCGATGACGGCCATTTTGAAAATGGCCCAAAACAGGTAGTTCATCCCAACTTTTTTTTGATGGCATCGACTTTTGATATCGGGGGAGGTCCAAGGAGCAAAAAAAACTTGGTCTCAGACTGTCCTGGGGGGGGGGGTGCACGGTAACCCTATCTGGCCCATGGACTATAGTGAACACCTGGCCGGATTTCGACTCATTTAGGGTGGTGAGACCATATGGACTGATAATGTGTTATCAGTACAGCGGTCAGAGACCAGCCTCCATCAAAAAGCTTTCTGTCTGGATGTGAACCATTAATTAACTGTTCTTTCTGTGGAGCCAGAATGAGAGTGGACCTGGTTTTACCAGGATTCCTGGTCACATACTATCCGTGGAAAACACGAAACATTGATCCAACGCTGGTTCAATGTGGGTCAGCTGCGAAGACGGTGGTCCAAATTTAAATATACATTGGTTTAATGTATTATGTTTGTTGGACAAATGAGGCGACCGTCCAACATAAACCCTCCTACATATAACATCAAAATTCAGGAAATCAGTAATTTGAGATAATTTGGATGTATTTAAAAAATATATATTTAAAATATGATATAATGGTGTTTGAATGTAACAGACAATCACCCATACGGTCAGGAAATTGATTTGGCGATAACACAATATGTATAAACATATAATAATTTGCCTGAATAATTTCATTATTAAATTTATGTTATTTATAATGTAATGTTCCACTAGGTGCTTTTTTCACAGTATAGGCTACATCCCCCGCTCTCTGGACATTACTGACGTGAGTGTACTGATGTCCAGAGAGGCAGATGTATACTTGGTCTGTACATTCTTATGTTCAAATGATATTGTAGCCTACTCGTAACATATATATATCATAATCACACCAATTTGTGTTCTTTGAATTGCATCACTGGAAACATATCATATTATGTTAAATGTTGTAGAAGCTACGTGTATTTACACACGGTTTAACAGTTGGAAAGTAGAGAAAGTCTTAGATATTTTACATGCGATACTGGATTAAAATGAAAAGTTTGAAATATTTAAACGATTTAACATGACATAAGCCGTGCTAATTTAAAGGTATAAAACTAGGACTATGACAATTTATGGATCAAAATGTTTTGGCGTTCGTGTATTACTTCAAGTACTACTCTGTCAGAGACTGTATGTATATTATATTGTCAACACTGAAAATGAAATGAATCGGCCTTTAGGCCACTTGCACATACAGGCTAAATTAGACCAGGAGAACATCCTGAGGATAGTGAAATGAGTGAGATGACACTGCCCTCCAGACACAAGATTCGAAATTCAAACCCTGGAGGTATGAGGCCGAACACGTTACTTCTCTGTTACAGAGGCTCCCAACAATACTGAGTTTTACGAGTGGATGGAGAACAAACATTTTTGTTTCTTTCAAGCCGCCTAGAACGGGAAACGAGAACTCTAGTATGGAAGGCAGCTGTGCTAACCACTACCCTAGGGGCCCCGCACTATCGACAACAGAGTTGTATTTATTACAAGGACGATTTTTTTCACCTCAATAGGCCTGCAATGTATTATATATATTATAAGCCACTTTAATAATGCACATTGGAAATTATTGCACAAAAGATTAGAAACATGTAGATCGACATAAATGTTCGCATCACATTCTGCACATTCTCAACTTTTGGTCATTCTGGAGTCAACGTGGTCGATAAGCGTGATGCGACCTACATCTCAGCCATCTAATTGGTCGATATGAAGATCTAAACCAATTAGATGCCTGAGATGTAGGTCAAGAGCTGCCCCTGATTTGTATGCATCTTCCATCGTCCTCAGCGTAAAGTGGATCCCCACGTCACAGCCATTACTTCACATTTACCGTTTAAGTAGACAATCATGCCGTTAATGACCACACTTTATCAGGTTGTGACCAGTCACCAAACCTCGGTCCACGGCCAAGTGTCGGCTGCGGCGACTGATTTTGGCCAAGTTTATGTCGGGACGCAATGGGCGCTGCCTTGGTCCAAGAATAAAGATATAAACAGCCGTGGAATATCATGAATTTAAAGTATATATCATCATAAAAGGGATTCAATAGTAAACCTTTTATTCTGTGTGTAAAATATTTTACGTCATTTTGTTTTGGTGACCAGCACTCCATGATGTTATGACTTCAGCAGGATAAAAGGACGTATATTTTGTCTACAAACGGCGATAATATATTGTGTTTATATACAGAATGCAAGGACAAACAAGGACATATTCAGACCAGGGGATGGAATTTGTTCGGTATTCATTCCGAGACCAAATATATGTCAGCCTCGTGCATGATAGTCCAAGAGTAACTAACATTAGGTCGGAAAACTCTTCAAATCATTTAAATATAATCGAATATTTTAACGAACTAACTTTTTGCGCTTCCGAACTGGAGATTGTCCAAATTAATTTAAATTAAAGCTAAACAATCTGTAGCATTTTCGATTAATCCATGAGCAAGAAAATTTCTGTCCCACATGAAATCAAAACACGGCTATTTATTTAATATTAATGTACACTGCAGATCTAGTGTAATTTACGCGTGTTTAAATTTTCGCGAATTTCTGATTTTGGGACTTTGCGTACTTAATCCCCTTAATGCTGGCTTAATGTTGGTCGTAGTTTTTGCTGGGTAGTTGACAGAGTTAATGGCCTAATAAGAGTGGACGAGATTGGAATCAGGCGGGAATCAGACGAATCTAGTTGCTAATCAGCTGTCCGGCCTGAAGCCGCTTCTGGTGAGATCCAAGCTTTCTATTAACCAACTAGAAGAGTGTCGCCTCTGGCCACATATCTAACACCATCAGCCACAGAGCTAACACCTTCGACCTGTGAAGATTACTACAACCCCAACAAACACGATGATTCTATGTTGGCTCAATGTTGGGACAGCAATCTCCATCCACGATCTGATACCCCTGCTGTTGTTCCACTAATCTCTTGCTTTCTATTAACTAACTAGAAGAGTGTCGCCTCTGGCCACATATCTAACACCATCAGCCACAGAGCTAACACCATCGACCTGTGAAGATTACTACAACCCCAACAAACACGATGATTCTATGTTGGCTCAATGTTGGGACAGCAATCTCCATCCACGATCTGATACCCCTGCTGTTGTTCCACTAATCTCTTGCTGCTCTGTTACTGATTGCCTGTTGATCTACTAATTTAACACTTTTTTCTCGCTGCTCTTCCGCTCCTCTGTAAGTGAGTGAGTGAGTGAGTGAGTGAGTGAGTGAGTGAGTGAGTGAGTGAGTGAGTGAGTGAGTGAGTGAGTGAGTGAGTGAGTGAGTGAGTGAGTGAGTGAGTGAGTGAGTGAGTGAGTGAGTGAGTGAGTGAGTGAGTGAGTGAGTGAGTGAGTGAGTGAGTGAGTGAGTGAGTGAGTGAGTGTGTGAGTGAGTGAGTGAGTGAGTGAGTGAGTGAGTGAGTGAGTGAGTGAGTGAGTGAGTGAGTGAGTGAGTGAGTGAGTGAGTGAGTGAGTGAGTGAGTGAGTGAGTGAGTGAGTGAGTGAGTGAGTGAGTGAGTGAGTGAGTGAGTGAGTGAGTGAGTGAGTGAGTGAGTGAGTGAGTGAGTGAGTGAGTGAGTGAGTGAGTGAGTGAGTGAGTGAGTGAGTGAGTGAGTGAGTGAGTGAGTGAGTGAGTGAGTGAGTGAGTGAGTGAGTGAGTGAGTGAGTGAGTGAGTGAGTGAGTGAGTGAGTGAGTGAGTGAGTGAGTGAGTGAGTGAGTGAGTGAGTGAGTGAGTGAGTGAGTGAGTGAGTGAGTGAGTGAGTGAGTGAGTGAGTGAGTGAGTGAGTGAGTGAGTGAGTGAGTGAGTGAGTGAGTGAGTTATGGGGTTAGATAAACTGATTTATCCGTTGATATATATCGTGATGCTTCTTGCATCCCGGATATAATAATATTTTATCTTTAAGCTGGGACGCCCTGCACTTGCTCTCTGGTCATTCATGTGTGAGCTTTCTATTTTGGGTCCCTTGAGTACTTGTGTCAACTTTGCCGGAATAATATAATGCAATATCCACTCCTGCGCAATCACTTCCTGTATTTATATCTCAAATCATTCTGACAAACAAATCCCTAATGGAGAATTATACAAGAACCGAAGGCGTTGATATAATGTTGGTGAAATTCTGAACACCAACAAAGGCCACCAGGCCAGCACTGAGACAGCAGCGGAACCACTTGTAAAATTATCTGAGACTCGCACGCGACAGCCGGGGTGCTGTGTGAATATTTCCGTGAGTTGTGGAACGGAAAGCGGAAGAGAATTGACAGCAAGCTCAATCGGAAAAACAGACAGGTTTTAGTCCATGTTTGTTAGCATACAGGCTATAAAGTGTAATGTGACGAAACTTATTTAAATGTTTACCACTGCCAAAAAATGTAAGTTTATTTACTTTATTTCACTATAGCACCATCATATATTTACATAGATTCATGCAATATTTAAGTAATCAGTGATCATTACTACAGTCTCATCTGCCTGCTTCAGATACTCCATTTGTTTGAAATGTCAATGTATGCTAGAATTCCTAATTTAGATGATATTTTCGGCACTATACTTTTACTAATTATGTGGATAGACAAGGGAAATTTAAGTATTCGGGTAGTTGACTTCTTGAAATTCTACGTTTCATATTTAAAATTATTTTCTATTGCAATTTTGCATGTAATCGAAGATGGTGGCCGAAAACTAAGCATATATGTTAACACTTTAACCCACTGAACTCATACCCTCGGGGACCTTTTCGAATTGTATCATTTCGTTGAGGAACCTATCCTGCATGGGTCAATAATCAGTCCGTTAATACCACAGCTATTACAGGTTACCGCCAAGGACGGGGTAAGCCTGTCTAAAGAACGTATTTGCAACAGATTAAAAAAATTAATGGATGTCTGAGCTAGCGTATACTTGTATATCGTCATGCGTCACCGATATCCCTGAGACGGTGGGCCAACATTAACACAACATTGTATAAATGTATCAAGTTTGCAGGTATAATATACTACTAATAAATCATCTTTGAAGCTCTTGTGTCTCTGTAATTGTCATCTGGTTATGAACTATGGCGTAGCTATCTATTTTGGGTTGCTTTGGACGTTGTACTCGCATCCATTTAGCCAGAATAATTTAATATAACATTCACTGCTGCACAATCATGTGATGGATCTATTTTTCAGAATCATTGTGACAAGCAAAACCTCTTGTTAAACATTGTGAATTGTACCGAGAACGTTGATACACCGTTGGACCAATTCTGAGCATAAATAAAAGTTGTTGGACCAGCATTGAGCTTGTTAAGAAATCACTTGCAGAATGATCTGAGGCACGCACGCGACGGACGGGACGCTGTTTGAATATTTCGGTGGCCACGGGAAGAGAATTGACAGAAGAGTTCAATCAGAAAAACAGACAGGAAGCTCACAAACCGTGAGGCTGATAAATCTGTCAGGATTTATCTACATGGCGTCCCTGTGGATCAAAGGAACGTAACTGGTACTTTATAAAGTGAAAGTTACGTCCCTTCAGTCCCTAAAGGATGTTATCATTTTACTGATATATATCAATGCTCACAAATCGACCATGCAAATAAATCTTCCTACCTCAGGGAGATTGAATGAATGAATGAACGAATGAATGAATGAATGAATGAATGAATGAATGAATGAATGAATGAATGAATGAATGAATGAATGAATGAATGAATGAATGAAAGAATGAATGTGAATAAATGAATGATTGAATGATGAATGAATGAATGAATGAAAGAATGAATGAATGAATGAATGAATGAATGAATGAATGAATGAATGAATGAATGAATGAATGAATGAATGAATGAATGAATGAATGAATGAATGAATGAATGAATGAATGAATGAATGAATGAATGAATGAATGAATGGTATTTTATTAGCTCCCATTTTGTTCACATACAGGCTAGACCCGGCCAGGACAGCGTTCTGAGGATATTAAGATGAATCAGGTGACACCCCCGTTAAACACACGATTCGAAATTCGCACCAGAGGAACCGTACGATACTGAATCGGTATGATGGAGCGGGGTACGAACCCACGACCTCAGGTTTTACTAAACCGAGCCCAGTGTAAAGTGTCACCATCTACACTTTGCCCTGTAAGGAGTTCTACGATTTTATAGACTGGCATATTTAATCACTAGACCAGGATACGTATTCTCGTACAAGATCTGATAAGGCAGGGGCCCTAGGGTAGTGGTTAGCACCGCTGCCTTTCACGCTAGAGTTCGGGGTTTGTTTCCCGGTTTCAGCGGTTTGAATGAAGCAAAAATGTTTCTTCTCCATTTACTCGTAAAACTAAGTATTGTGGGGAGCCTCTGTGACCGAGAGGTAGTGTGTTCGGCCTCACACCTCCAGGGTTTGTATTTCGAATCCTGTTTCTGGAGGGCAGTGTCATATCACTCATCTCATCATCCTCGGCAGGTTCTCCTAGCCCAATTTAGCCTGTATGTGCACAAATGTGACCTAAAGCCCGATTCATTTCATTTCATTTACAGGATTCGATATATCGTAAGCTTCGGATTGGTCGAGATGGCCAATTATAGGGACATAATAGTGTATATTTAACAACTACATTAGTGTCTTTCCCCTGCTTAGAGATAAGTATATATCATTATATATTAACATTAATCCAAGCTGAAACACTGTGCCAGATATTTTGCCCTGGACTCTAATTACGTAGACTGATTCATTACGTGAATACATCAATGTGTAGCAAAATGCAGAATTTGAACCTTTAAATGACGGTATAATCCATCACAGCAAGTACTTCAAATTTTGTATATATTTTTATGATGTATGGTTCTGGTGTAACACCATTTAAAAAAAAAAAATTGAAATAAAATTTTATTAATTTAATAGAAGATTTCTGCAATCCATCACAATATGGATTTTTTAACCCTCCATAGCTCTCATAGTTAATATAATTATGTATACAATAGATAACTAAATAATCTATTCATTATAATTGTGAATCTAGCATTTACCATTTCCACCTTAACCCTTGCCAACCAGCCTACCATGCCATTGGATTGTCTGCTACATTCGTTTAGAGCTGGAATCACTAACGCAAATGTAGTTTAAAATGACCAAAACTGTTTCTTTTGATGAACAATTTACATTTTTAATCATGTCCAGAATAATACATATTGTGTGACGATTTGAAACCTTTTGAAAATGGTAGTATTAATTAGATAAGACAGTCCTCTAGAAACATAATTTGAACATCGAGCCTTCGGCCTGGCATTCTGAGACCGAGCGTGTTACTCGTCGATTATGGAGTCTCCCTGTCCTTCCAGTCTAATACATATCGTGTGACTTGTTGACCAGACAGGTCCACGTGGCGTGTCCAGTCTGGTGTGGACAGCGCGCTCTAGTGGACAGTGTCCAGCTGGTCAGTGAGGTATGGACTGCCAACTTTCTGGTCAGTTACATAGGCATAATTTCCCGGTAAATCAGCCGCTGGGAAGGTTACCAGAGGGCCATATATGGCTCCCAGGTGGCGCTGCATGAGCGAGTTATTATGACAAGACAAATTGTGCTCTTATTCCGGGCATGTCTATTCCGCAGAATAAATCTGCCGGGCATGTCCATAGAGGAGAAGACGTCTGCATAACGCAGAAGACTCTGCCAGCACACCGTGCTGACACCTGGGGGTGCTAAAACGCTACTCCCACAGCGTCGTCTATCAAATTAAAACCAATTATTTTGTTCACTAAGTGAGACAAACAGACAAACAACTAAATTTATGTTACAAAGTAGTAGTGAATGAATGGCGCTTTCCACCGCGTTTGTGCTGTGAGATGGTGAGATGGATCAGATGACACCGCCCACCAGCCAGAGGGTCCAAAAACAAGAGTCTTTGCGATCTGAGACCGAGCACAGACTGACAGACGGTAGTGCTCAAAATCAAACAATCTATTTTTTCAGAATTATATAATAAAACACTATCCCGCTGATTTTAGTCTTTTTGCTATTTATCATTCATTTAAAGGTGGAGTTGTTAAACGCAATTTACAGCCTATAATGAAAAAACACGATTTATTGTTATTAACATTAGACAACTTTCAGATTGAACGATTCATGAATTGGACGACTACCATCAATTATTTTGCCAAGTTCAGTGTCATTTCATTTGACATGAAACTTTTTATAGATCCATGCTGTTATTTGTGAAATTATCCTACACTAGGCTAGCATTAGGCCTTAGTCAGGTGATTTAGAAGAAGAATTTATTAGACTGTAAATGCAACATTGCACGTGTGTTTCAGTAAAACACCAAGTGATAGGCCTATGTGTCTATATATAAACCTCGGTCTCAATTTCAACCAACACAGTAATTTTCAACCACTTGACACAAACTATCCAGTCACTAGCAATGCAATTAGCCCTTTATCTGCTAGTGTTTTACTTATTTATTTTTTTGACTTTCCAGTTAAAACATGCGAAAATTGTACAATATCTTATTAATAATTTAGTATTGTTTTTTTTCTTAAATATGTTTATCTGGTCACTGCTAGCGACGCATACATGTGACATTCTCAAACATAGTAATAATCCCCCTACATTGATGGACATTTGTGTTAGTATTTCAGACAACTCTGATGTGTGATGATATAAATATTCAAATATCACATTTCATTATTTGATGTGCGGTTATAAAACTATAAATATCAAGGTTTTTAGGCAAGTTTCAAACAAAATAAAGTGTCAATGACCTCCGTAAAAAATGTATGTAACAGATGCGTAGGAATTATATCATAAAGAGGTGGTTAGCGGACAAAACATAGTACTCTACCCCGACCAATGAAAGAGTAGCTCAGCCTGTCACATGACGAGATCAGCTGATCACAGTCGTCATTCAGTAATTTAAATTATGGGATAGCCTACCATACCCGGGCTGTTTTAGTCACGGTTATCAACAAGTCTAAAATTGCCAGGTGCATTAACAAATTTCTCATTTTATTTGTTGTTGCTAAAATTAACGTTATGCATTTTGACAAAATAAAGTGAAAATACAAAACGAATTGCTGAAACATCTGAGAAAAATTGAGCAGGATAAATGAATCTACATTAATTTCAATTACAAACCCAGTGCTTCAAGGGTGGAATAACGGTCCATTTAAGCTATACTGGTGCGGTTTTTTTTTGTATGCGGTGCCACAACGTGGAGCGAATGTGTAATCTAAAACAAACGGAATTGAACAATAGATATTTAGATTTACACCTTGTCGTTTGGTGTTTTTACTCTGTCCAAACGAGACGGAAGAAATAAGGCCAACATCGGAGATGGAGAGGCCACTTAACTATGCACGGCAGGTCCGTAACTGGTTGAATTAGCATTTTCCTTTTTGATGGTTTGTTTTATTGTGATCGCCGCTGTCGGGGTGTTGATCTCGCTTCCCACATGTGGCGTATGACCACCATCGCAGACCTGTTCCAATGTTATATAGCTGACACGCAAAAAACAACGAAACAATGTTGTTGTTTTTGTTGGTCCAGCGTCGTAGACTGTGGGCCATCATTAAAGCAGCATTGGCTCAACCTATTTTGTTTGCTGGGTATGTGAGCATTGTAATCTAGTAATATAGCGAGAGCATCAAATAATTCATTTTCAGAGATATTTTTAAAATTGAAAATAATTGTTTGTTTGTTTCTATCCATTCAGCAACCCTGACGTATCGTTTTTTCAAGAACTGTAAATAACAATCCATCCAATCAGTGTTTTTTTCTGATTCCATAACAATTGATGCGGAATAAATAACTGGGTACTTACAATGAAAATGTGTACATTACGCCAAATACAAGGGTGACGTTTTTCAGCAAATTAAATATTAAGCCTATGTCCCACTGGACTGAAATCAAATTGCGATCCCACATCGTGCAAATTCGTGGAATGATGGTGAGTGATAGAGAATGTAACATTTATTAATAGATATTAACAGATACCATGATGCTCGCGGAGGGCGAAGACAGTTTTGAAATGTTAAAAAATTACTTTTCAATCGTACGACAAAGGTCTATCATAAAAAAAAATAACTCCCAAATCAATTTTAATGAATTGTAAGGCATCGTAAGGAATCGCAAAGATATTTACATGATCATTGTGATACAAACGTTAATATCATATTACAATAGTCCACGATAGTTCACGATTTCATAAGACCTCTTTATTCTATATCTCGTGAATGGGTTGCAATCTATTGCGATGTACTACGATCTATTACGATTCCTTACAACAACATTGCAATCTTTTTACGATGGTATCAAATAATTGCGAATTAATATAAATTGAAAAAAGCTGTTATCGGCTTGAAGTTATTCATTTTCAATGTGTTTTAAGAGATTTAAAATTAGCTAAGGACTTAAAGGCCCTGTGAAGTGATTTAAGTTCATCAACATAATTAAAGTATATATCACAATGAACTATCTTCTAACTTGGCAGATTATTTTAGTCCACTAATTATCAGTTATTTTCAAAAATAAAAACTGAAAATCTGCACATTTTCTGGGTCGGGCGGATCTCACAACTCATGACTTGAAACACAAAAACTGCCGATTATTGAATCTGAATTAACATTGAAACTGCATCGGGTATATGTTTGATATTTCTTGTATTTGTACATGAGTACAGATTTCTATTCATTTCAATATACTCGCATCGACAGGGTGAACTAGGGGTGAGTGAATGCTAGACGCTGTTCAGTAGCGGTCGCGGTGATGGCCACCAATTCTAGTGCTGCACCTGCATTCAGGCAGCGTTGGACCGGCGTCCCTTGCTGACTTTGGTCAGTTTTATAAAATCATTCAGTACATCATTAGCTACATGTATATGTACATGTACTATAACCAGCCAAGCATGTCACCATCTTGAGACGTCACGAATTAGCTCCGCCCCCCTAATTTGGATTTGGGAAAATCGTTCCCAGTGGTTTGAAAATGGGAGCTGAGCACTCTAGTATTTAAAAAGTAATCTAAATAGTATGAAATATGACATTGTGCAGAGTAGGTCTGGGAAACATGCAGGTCAAACAGTCGTAGTTATAGTTTGTGCCAAAATTATTGGTGTACATGTATATGCGTTTTCATAAATATAAAATTGAAATACAACTAAAAAACATGTTTTAGGAGTTTGGGAGGTTGGAATAGAAGCTAGTATAATATATTTGTAACTGTATTTTATTTACACATATCCCTACAGGTATATTTAAAAAGTAACATAAATCACATACTGTTACAACTGGGTGTATCTTGGCTAAATATGTGTCGTTTTCTTTAACTACAATTGTAGTAGGTATAATGATGAAAATTAATTTTAATATTGTTATAATATCATTTTATATTATTATTCGGCTGAAAATAACAAAAAAGACTTCTCTCATTTAAGTAAGACCGATTTTTTATTTAATAAAGCAAATATATTGAACAAAAACATAATAAAACTTGTTCCTGTCCTGACACCAACATCGTTGATAATCTTAACGAATTGTAAAGTAATCATATCCATTCTTACTCTGAACGTAAATAATCGCCTCCATCGTCGTTAATCCTAATGCCATCTTAATCACTCGTAAAATAGTGTTATTTAATCGAGCATATTTGTTTGAAAATTGGAAGTGATTGGTAAGTGATCGTGTCCATCCCCAGAACCATTGTACTTTATCGTAAGAGATATCATCATATCGCAGCCGATATTATTGATATTTTACACAAATAAGACCTAAAATAGTGCAGCCATCAATTCGTAGCAAATTTTACACCATCATTTTACAACCAAATTGGTATATTTATCGCAAGAGATTGCAATTTTATTTTAATCCGGTGGGACATAGGCTTCAGACAATTATTATAGAAACCCGAAAAAACGCCACGAGATCAAAAATGTGTTTCTCTAAGATGGCAAGCGATTCTGCATATAATCATAATAACGTAAGTCGATACTATGTAATGGCCGATAGTATATCAGTTATAGTTGTGAACTTTGCAAGAACTACGCAGGGCATGGTATGTTGATACATATAAGTGATAGATTACTACCGTTGCTTGATATTCTACAATATCCGATGGAAGCAGAGAACGATATGAATATAATACACTATGATAACTCTTTTCGAAACTGAATAACGGGCAGAAAGCTACATAGCTGGCAAACACGCAGCAGTCAATTGATCACTTTGTGAAGTGACTGCTGACAATGCTCTCGCGATCAATCAAAGTAAGAGATGCCCTTTTTGTGCCTTGTGTGATTATAACATATTTAGAGGATCACCATTAACCATGTTAACTGATGTGTTGGTCAGGATGTCTTCATTAGGAGTCACATTCTCTGTCCGGTAAGCAAGACCTCACCTGACCCAGTTAGGCCGGGATGTATGACCTTTGACATATTTTAGACTAGTGACGTGACGTATCATTATTACCTTCACACTTTGCGATCTTGCTAGCATGAAGTGAACAGTCATTCGGGTATTACACATTATTATTTCATCCCGGGTTCTCATTATTGACCTCCAAACCCCAGAGGACCATGTACATGCTGGGCCACATGAGATTCTGCTCAGAATGAGAGTTGATGTATTTACCAGTATTTACAGTTTTATACATCATTTACATCTAGCAGAGCAATAGCCTTGTATGCTTAGGTTCTCCTTAAGTCCACCTTACAATCATATGGGAAGCATTTGCAAGGACATGGCGTATACGATAGCTTCGTTCATCCAATGTTGTTATTTTTTTCCACCTTCTGCGACGGTGGTTCAACACTTAAACAACATTAGGATAAACGTGTCATTCTTGTAGGGATTGGACCCAGGTGTAATGAGCAAGTCTTCTCACCATACAACCTGATTCGACGTATATTTGAATCTATGGGGGAGCTCGATATTTATACTAATGTTCAAGTGTACGATATGAGTTACGCTAGGAATATTTTGTTTAATAATTATGCAGAAACCTGGCATGCAAGTGTAATGAGTAAACCAAAACTACGTATTTACAGAGAATTTAAAACTAATTACGGGCTTGAGAATTACATAGCTTGTAATCTTTCACGTCAGAAAGATCTTATTTAGCCCAATTTAGGTGTGGTATTCTTCTTCTAAGAGTCCAGACAGGTCGTTTCAAAAATGAGCCAGTCAGTGAGAAAAAATGTACGTTTTGTGACCAAGAGTCTGTAGAAGATGAGTTTCATTTTATTTTACATTGCCCGAAATACAATATAGAGAGGCAGAATTTATTAGAGGTATATTTGTCCAATTTAGTAGGTGATAATGTAGCAAATCTGAATGCTCTTATGCAGCAGGCCGTCCGTCCACTGGCTAAATAATACATAAAGCATTTCAAAAACGCTGAGAAGCACTGTATGTTTCATAAAATGTTCAACAGATTAAATTCACTATTGTACCCATTCATTTAATGTGATTTGAAACTTATATGGACCCGATCCCAGCAGGACTATGGGTATAAACATATTATTCACCGGGTGATGCCTACCACAGAGAACGCATTTAGAAGATTAAAATAGGCCCCCTTTTTGTCCATGGTAGAATACAAAATAGATTGATCACCTCTCAGATCTAGAAAAGCAAACGCGTTAATTTAAAAGTTAATGAAGAACCTAATTAGCAGCGATCATAAGATTTTTTGAAGAGGAACAAGTTGTCTGAAAAGTTAACTTTTTCAACTATCTGGTGATAATTTTTAAACGGATAACTATACCTACTCATTCTTTCCACAGTTCCATTGAAAATTATAATTATAGTTTTAGTTACGACCACTATAATTGTACACGCTATATGTGGCATATGCATGTGTAAGTTGTCACACGAGTAAGTCAGTTTTTCAAATTACCCTGTTTTAAAACAGCTTCTCTCATCAAGTGAATTAATCAGGCATTCTAATTGCCTTAGCCTTTGCACACTATTCACTACTAGTTCCTTGTCTTTTTTCATTTTAAATAACGGTTATTTGTCGGTCGCAATAGTATGGATCAACTTCAATTTTATAAAGAAACGAAATTATATAAGTCTACGCTTAACGGTTAATTTTACACTTCTGCTTAGTAGATTAAGCTTAAATTGAACAATAATCGCAACCTAAAATATTATAGTGAATACTTAAAAACAAATGTATTCGTGCATATTGGTGCATGTTTTGTTAACAAAATAGTGGATGTACATTGTAAGAAAAATAGCAATGATATTACTACAGACATAGATGGCGATTATGACTGAGATTAATTGATCTATTAAGATCAGAATGCTTTATTTACAACTCATTTGGCCATTCCCGAAGAAAATTGTCATCTTATTTTTGTTGCGATGCGCTTATCAATGTTCAGTTACAAAATGCAAATTTTCTGGAATGTTTTATGTTTTTTTCATACCAAATAAAAAAGGCCAACTAAAAAAAACGAACAAAAGTCAAATTAATAGAAATATTATTATAGAAACTTAATGTGAAAATCAAATAATATCTATTTTTTATATTTTGTGTTAACATACAAGTTCAGCTTAAAATAATATATACAATTACATTTGAAAATATAGAAAATTGCACACATTAACGCCACATAATTCACACAATTTGTTATGACTTTGTGGAAAATGAGCTAAGCATGCCATCACGTATTTGAAATGGTAATGATTCTGAAAAAAAAAACTATTTTCATCTTGATTATTCAAGGCTCACATGTGAGCGTCCAGAGAAATGTCCCACAACTTTGTACGTGGTCAATCTTTGGCTGAAACCTGTTTCGTTAAGTGTGAACCTATCAAATTAAGCAATTACTGCATGCTGTTTGCCTTTTCACTTCGAATAGCAGACATGAGCAAGTGTTGTCAACAAAGACGCCAATACGTTTGTCAGTGAGGATCATTCAAGACGACAAGCTGGCTCGCTTCTTCTCCAGTCCCGGACGGACGATTGAAAACCACTCTGGAAATCACGGAGGCTACCATCGAGACCATAAATCAGGCCATGTTTGTCCGCAAGTGCCTTTTCTGGTGAGTTGTTGTGAAGCCCAACACAGTAGAGAAGTCGAATGTTTAGGTCTATCTGCAGAGACATGAAGAGACAGGAACAGTTTTCTTTGTCTGGCTACCTGACCCACAAGTGGGTGCAAATTACTCATGTTTGTAAAATTTTAATTGAAAGTATGTCATTCTAACATTTTTAATGCTCATTTTCTCCTTCACATTTTTTCTTTTAAATTTTAAATTAAAAGGCTTTAAACGACTTTGGTCTCAAGGTAAACAAATATGGGTAATTTTCAATCACTTGAAGTTGTGGGTCGCGGTAGCGAGACACAACGTCAAGTGGATGAAAAATGTCAATAATTCAATTTAGCTCTTCAAGGGTTAGCCCTTACGCTAGGCTCGTAATGGGCTTTCATATAAATGGGCTTTCATAGTTTTAATGTGTATTATTAGACGACGAAATCACTATTATTGTGAACGAAAGTGTTTAATTATCAAGATTTGCAAATGTTTGGTCTCAAATTAGATAAATATGGGTGATTTTCACTTACTTGAAGTTGTGAGTCGCGGTAGCGAGACATAACATGAAGTGGGTGAAAAATTAAATAATTTAATCTAGCGCTCTATAGCTACGGCCCCACGAAACAACGCGCCCCGCCGCGCTGCGCCGCAAAATTCAGCAAACGTGGCCCCTCCAAGAGCAGCGCGGCGCGTGAAACTCCTGTTTTTTTGGATGCCGTTTATGCATGGAGGGTTTTTTATTTGCGACACGTGACTCTTCTTGCTATTGGAATTGGCCACAGAGCTATGCCGAAAAACGCGGCGCCATGAAAGATAAACTTTTCTCAGCTTTCATTTCACGGCGCGGCACGGCGCGGCGCAGCGCAGCTTGCAGTGTAGCCCCTGCTATGATAAACAGTACAGTTTATCTTTTTTACCGCGCGGCGCCTTTAGGGTCAATTGTCTACCTATCCTATCGTTCCAACACATTTCATTCATTGTGAGATATAAATTGCTCAACTTGAGTCAAAATGTTATAAATATCAGCAATTATGTATAATAGTTCAGTTTAATTTTTATTAGGGTCCATGTTGTGTGGGATGGCTGTAAATCATGTAATCGTGTTAATTGTGCTAATAATGTACATGATGTATGAAATGGAACTGCACATAGTGGAGATGAAATGGCACATGAAGGAACAGGTCCAGAGACCAGGGGGATAAATAATTGCAATGTCGGCTTTCAGACTTGATATCAGACTATAAACCCCCTCCCTACCTTTACCTTTTACCTTTATTATTCAATACATAATTAGTGATAATTTACGATCAGTGAATATGTCCATAGTTAACGCATGATTTGAACAGTTATGATACCTATCTGTGCATAGCGATAATCTGGGGTGTATAATTATATTATTGATATCCTTAAGATCTCTCTATCTTTTGGAATAATCCACACATCACCCGCACAAAGTACGGCATAATTCACACGTGTTTCGATTACCACTTAACTACAGTTGTGGTGACAGCGGGAACACTTGGCGTTGAGCACCTACGTGAATTATCCTCTCGTCTTCCCAGGACTCCCCGTTTCACATAGCAGTCTTGAGAGATATCACGTGGTAAGGCGCCGGAACGAATCATGAGGCTGTCTGATAAATGTCCATCACACAATGTGCACAATCCTGAGGATGAGACAATGCTGGTCAGATGATGGTGTCAACAAGTGTGTGAGATAAATTATAGCATGAACCGGAGCACCAGGAGACCCTTATAAATGACCAACCAGGGGCATATCCATAATTATGAAAGCAGGGGGAGGGGTGGGCGATGGGAATTATAAATTGTGGTGTCAAGCAAAGATTTTTAATCTTTTTAATCTCAGATTAAAAAAAGAGGATTTGAAGCACCATCGAGTTCATCTCATTGTCAAATACTGGTCAACATTTGGTCAATATAGAGCGATATTTATGGAGTCTGGTATCTGAAAAAGGGGGTCAGGACGTCTTAACACCCTACGTGTCACCACAGCCATAAAATAGAATGGAATCTAGTATTTGAAAGGGGGTCAGGACCCCTTAACACCCTACGTGTAACCACGGCCATAAAATGGAATGGAATCTAGTATCCGAAAAGGGGTTCGGGACCTCTTATAACTCCCTACGTGTCATCACGGCCATGAAATAGAATGCGCTGCTCTGAAGGTGAGACAATCTGATAAATGATGGTGTGTTAATCAGCTTTGAAAAGCAGACTGAGCTGATAAGGTGTAAATCGTACCCTTCAGTCAGCCATCCATAAGCATGTCGATCTATCTCATGGATACATTGACCATATGCTGGAATTATGCTCCATGGCCAACCTTGAAGCAACGTGTTTGCCACGTCGTCTCATGTTTGCTTGTATCGCAATATCACCTAGGCCCATATCTATTTTGTCTAAATGTGTGGCCAGCGTGAAAACTTTGCGTTTGTTCTTTGCAAAAGGAAATGTATAAAGAAATGAGCATTACATTTGCAAGATGGGCGTAATTATATATTTATTCAAATCGCACAAATACAAGTAATTTAACCCACTTGAATTTGTGGGTCGCGGTACCTAGACACAACTTCAAGTGGATAAAACTATAAATTATATAACTTATAAGCTATAAGGATCAACTGTATGCAAGTCTGGATTTGCGATTCCATGCTCTAAAATTAAAACAAAAATGTTACCCCACTACTATCTGAAAAACATCAGGATGAAAGTTTAAGCATTGGCGTTAAAATGGTTTGAACATCCTGAGCAAATTGATCTTACTCATTGGATAATGCAATCTATATGATTATTGGTATGGTATTATTTATTATTATATATGATATTCTGATGTAAATTAATATACACATATAATATTAATATAGCTATCTTGAATTCTATTTTTTATTTATTGCTGGGTAATTTTCCATCAGAGAAGGGAGCAATTTTAATTCAGAATCGATTTATTTTTCGCAGAACCTTTATGTTTATTTTAATGTACATTGTTTTTATCACCCAGCATTGTCTCTATAGGCAGCAAAATGTGCCTCGCAATGAATTTGCAGCAAAGCTATTTTCTAGTTGGCCATTTAGCTGACCACCAGCAAATAACACAATCAGCTGAATAAATATTGTGCAGCGCGGTCTCCCATGGGCGGCAGAAACTCAGTCCACGTTTAGTAAGGCACGCACGAAGGCAGATGGAGTACAACCAATTAAAGGAAAGACGCTGGTTCAATGCTGGACTAGCGTTGTAGACATAGGCCCAGCATTGTGGGGAGCGCTGGGTCGACGTCCCTCGTTTACCTGACAGAGATAAAACTGCGCGTAAAACTAGAATGTGATCCCTGTGTATAATAGTGCCGTCCCCTATCCAGCACTCAGACCGTCAAGCGATCTACTAAATAGGGTCCGTGAGCGCCATGATAATTGTGGTCCAAAGATGGGTTATTGTTCCCAGGAGAGCCGTTGTTCAGGAGGGGTGTGTCTGGGTCGTCTAAAGCCTCCAGGCCGACTCTACATGAGGGGTGTGCCTGGGTCAATGAGGGTGTGTCTGGGTCGTCTAAAGCCTCCAGGCCGACTCTACAGGACACCATCTTGATGACCGGGGGAGAAAGGACACCAAGAAAGCGAGGGCCGGACAGCGCAGTCCATGCCGCAATAACACGAGATGCTGGGCTAATGTTGAGCCAGTGTCTGCGACGCTGATTCAACATTAAACCACCATCGAGACAATCTCGCGATCACCCTCGGTATACGCTGAAAACAAACGAGCAATGAGTTCCTGCAGACACTGACAAGTGACCTTAATATCAAAGCAATGTCCGCCCATAGACATTGACAAATGTCCAAGTGATGTCCACTAAACATTGACATGTTGTCTAAATATAGAAGTAATGCTATCTTCAGTTATCATGTGTCACAGTCAGACCCTGTTACTAAGCACCAAAGTTTTTCTCGGATTTTTGAATTTTTTTAACTTGACAAGACCCCTAACATCACCTGGATCTGTTTACCTTCTCCATATCCGACAACTTTGTCTGACACCGTGGGTAAATGAAATGAATCGGGCTTTAGGCCACCTTTGTGCACATATAGGCTAAACTGGGCCAGGAGAACCTCCTGAGGATGGTGAGATGAATGAGATGACACTGTCCTCCAGACACAGGATTTGAAATTCGAACCCTGGTGGTCTGAGGCCGAGCACGCTACCTCTCGCTCACGGAGGCTCCCTACAATACAGGGTTTTACACGTGGATGGGGAAGAAACATTTTTCAAACCACCGAGACCGGGAATCGAGCCCCGAACTCTGGCTTAAAAGGCAGCGGTGCTAACCACTACCCTAGGGCCCCCGCCCTGACACCGTGGGTAACATGTAATCAGATTGATGATTTAACACATGTCGTTTTAAGTGAGGTAACTTCATTATCAGATTATATGGGAACACCCTCTCAGAGAGGGTTGTCTGGAGCTAGAAGAGCAGTCTGCTTCAACTCGTGGATACACCCTTAATGCGCTACATTGGTACAATGCTGGGCTAATGCTGGGAAGCTGGCCCAACATCAACCCAACATAAGATCAATATTTTGGGTGTCCTTGTGATGTCATACCGACCCTGTTATCCATGTCTATGCCAGATTGTGTTCAGATTTCCATAATAATGATTAGTCCTTTATTTTATAAACCGAGTCAATGTGTGACTTCAGCTCGGAGCTGTCACAGTAAATAATCAGAATGTGTAGTGTTGTTGCGGCATTCCAGCAGCGCTTGCCCGACATTCGTGTTGACTGGGGTCGAAAATTTGAAGTTGTATATCAACTGCTACGTGTACATATGCATGTATTGAAACCAATCAGGCTAAATTCAACAAGCTGATGTAAGAAAAAACATCTATCCTGACGTCAAGAATAATCAACACAACTACTTTCGAATCCAGGAACACGATCCCAGTGGGCTGAAACCAAACGATGAAACACTCATTAAAACTTCTCAACGTCTCGGGCGTGTTGAAAGAAAAAAAATGCGCCCTTAATGAAATATGTTATGAAATAAGTGCTGGTGTATGTATAATATATAATAAAACATTCAACGTGCATAATGAATTGTATCATATTGAATTGATTTTATATTATCAGGTATGTTTTTGAAATATATATGTTGTTTATCTCCTTCAGTGAAAAAATTTGGGACAAAGAGATTGGATTTTGTTTCGTCCCCTACAAATTGAATCAATGTTTGGAGAGAACATTTATTTCCAATGTAAATGTGTCTGGTCGACTACTGCGAGCTGCATGTCGGGCCTTGAATGTAATTAAAATAATTTGTTTGTGCTATAAACTGATAAAAAAGTTTAAAATTTTGCTATGCTGGACCATAATTCTTGTGTGGTGTATGCAATTATGTATTCACCACAGGACAGTCTTTTGTTGTGTGTGCTGAGCTGTCAGAAACTGCCAGCAAATCGATTTGACGGTCACTTTCCATCTGGCTTTCCATATATCTCAGCTATAGATATGCATTAGATTTATGGGGTTTATTCCCAGGAGTAACGTATCACTAAGAAACCTTCAGCTAATGTTGGTTTATTGTTGGGCCGACGTCACAGGCCGTGAGCCAACTTTAAACCAATATTGGCTCATCGTCTCGTGTTCGCTGGAGTAGCATCTCGCTTCGTCCATTTCGATGGATTATTGACTGTGTGAATTTGACAGGGTAAACAATGTGCGTCATAGGATAAAGGTATTTAATTAAATGATTTATTGATCCGGCAACATTTATTTTCATTTATTCTGTTATTCCCATCCAAACCCACCCAAACGTTGTTCTTGTCCTTGAAAAATCACCCATGGACCTGTTCTATCTAACCAAAATACTGGTACATGTGGAACCTGAAGGGAAAATCGATCTTTTTGAAACAATGAAGACTTGACATCCTCTAATATAAGCACAGGAGTCTAGATTTAAAACTGCGTGCTTTTGCTTATGAATGAGGCCATGCTGCATATTATATAATGCAAAATATTAAAGTCAATGAGAAAGAACGAAATTCGATAGATTCGTAGATCGTAACTCGGCGCGCAGCGCCGAGTATATTCAGATCTACGAATCTATTGTAATTCAGTTCTTTCTTCGACTTAAAATACACAGAATATGTGCAGATGTTCCAAGATTTTATATAGAAAATCTCAATTTCATTGTCAGTATGGCTAAACCATGAAATATAAGACATGTCGTTTCATGGTTGAACCTGTATATTGTACCCGACCTGTTTTAACAATAGACTGACGTCACATGTGTATTTTAACATACATTTCATAATATTGTCATGTGTGTACTACTGCAGGCCTATCTCAACAGGGGATATCGGTCAGCAAAACAAAATAGGATTACATTCTAAACAAAATAAATGAGTTGAGCGGAAATCATAAGAACTACTGATAAAAGTCTACATAAATAAAAACGATGAATCTCTGGGTGAAACGAATAATTATGATAATCGAGATCCACGATTTACACATAATGCTACGGAGATATTCACGATTTGTCTACTCTTTGCACTGTACAACTTTTTGTTGTCTTCAGGTATGGTCAAATTTAGAATAAGTTTTAATCAAGCTCTATAATAGAGAATGTCCTTGAAAGACTAAGATTAATTATTTGTATCGTGTCTTTTGTTCGACATTTGAAAAGTCTGCAACGGTTGATCAAACACTGTACCAATACCGCCGTGCAATCGGATAATCTCACAGAATATTGAAAAGGAAGCAATTTGACATTGAAACGTTTTTAATTACCACACTGATGGGATCATTAATTGTCAATGACATCAATGGTGATGTATTTAAACCACGTAGTCATCAGCTGTCAGATAAGGTTTTCGGTGAAAGAGTTTTATATGGCTTTCACGAGGGAATAATACGGGGTAATAAATGGCTTTGTTTTCTCCCGGAAATTACCATGGCCCAACTGCTGTCAGAGTGTCACCTTCAAATAAACGACTACAATGTCATTATGTTTAATTCTGTTTATGGCCACTTATTATAAGACGGAGCAAAGCAAATGCTGAGGATGATTTTAACAGAAGAATTGATAAAACAGACCTACAAATGAAATACGTCAATCCTTAGTCTAACATGCCACAGAAAACTAAAATACACGTGTATATGAGTGGAATGTCTGGTCACTTTATTATATTTCCCGACGCGCACGTTTTAGGTCTGAGAGCTCGTGTTTGTAGTCTCAGCCAGCAGACAATTTTTACAGATGCTGTGAGTGAAGCCTTCATGCTGTGAGTGAAGCCTTCATGCTGTGAGTGAAGCCTTCATGCTGTGAGTGAAGCCTTCATGCTGTGAGTGAAACCTTCATTCTGTGAGTGAAGCCTTCATGCTGTGAGTGAAGCCTGCATGCTGTGACTGAAGCCTTCATGCTGAGAGTGAAGCCTTCATGTTGCGAGTGAAGCCTTCGTGCTGTGAGTGAAGCCTTCATGCTGTGAGTGAAGCCTTCATGCTGAGAGTGAAGCCTTCATGTTGCGAGTGAAGCCTTCGTGCTGTGAGTGAAGCCTTCATGCTGTGAGTGAAGCCTTCATGTTGTGAGTGAAGACTTCGTGTTGTGAGTGGAGGCTTCGTATTGTGAGTAAAGCCTTCATGCTGCGAGTGAAGCCTTCGTGCTGTTAGTGAAGCCTTCATGCTGTGAGTGAAGCCTTCATGTTGTGAGTGAAGACTTCGTGTTGTGAGTGGAGGCTTCGTATTGTGAGTAAAGCCTTCATGTTGTGAGTGAAGCCTTCATGCTGTGAGTGAAGCCTTCATGTTGCGAGTGAAGCCTTCGTGCTGTGAGTGAAGCCTTCATGCTGTGAGTGAAGCCTTCATTCTGTGAGTGAACCCTTCATGTTGCGAGTGAAGCCTTCGTGCTGTGAGTGAAGCCTTCATTCTGTGAGTGAAGCCTTCATGCTGTGAGTAAAGCCTTCATGCTGTGAGTGAAGCCTTCATGCTGAGAGTGAAGCCTTCATGCTGTGAGTGAAGCCTTCATGCTGAGAGTGAAGCCTTCATGTTGTGATTGAAGCCTTTATGCTGTGACTGAAGCCTTTGTGCTGTGAGTGAAGCCTTCATGCTGAGAGTGAAGCCTTCATGTTGTGATTGAAGCCTTTATGCTGTGACTGAAGCCTTTGTGCTGTGAGTGAAGCCTTCATGCTGTGAGTGAAGCCTTCATGCTGTGATTGAAGCCTTTATGCTGTGACTGAAGCCTTTGTGCTGTGAGTGAAGCCTTCATGCTGTGAGTGAAGCCTTCATGCTGTGAGTGAAGCCTTCATGTTGTGATTGAAGCCTTCATGTTGCGAGTGAAGCCTTCGTGCTGTGAGTGAAGCCTTCATGCTGTGAGTGAAGCCTTCATGTTGTGAGTGAAGACTTCGTGTTGTGAGTGGAGGCTTCGTATTGTGAGTAAAGCCTTCATGCTGCGAGTGAAGCCTTCATGCTGTGAGTGACGCCTTCACGCTGTGAGTAAAGCCTTCATGGTGTGAGTGACGCCTTTATCCTGCGAGTAAAGTCGTCAAATTGCGAATGAAACATCAGGTATCCAACATTCCCATTTCACAAGCGTATTACTGTTTGTTTGTATTTATTTCATTATGCTTCCAAGCAGTGTTCATTAAGTCAGCTACAAATTGAGTTGAAAGACAAAGAAGAAGCGAGTATTAGCTTACAGCTCTAATCAGTAACTGTTAGGTTAGCCTGACAGTCCTTGGATGAAGTGAGTGTGGTGTTAAAGTTGCTGAAGCAGACAATGCGTTTTTCCGGGAGTCTGTGTGCAATCTGTTGAGCAGTTGATCCATGTGATGTGCATTCCATTTGAATTAGAGCTGACCTCAGAGCTTCAATAGCTATGTGGGTGACTCTAATGTGATTGGGAACCACATAGCTAATGAAAACACCCTGGGTTGTTTCGTCGCTTAAACAATACAATCTGTGTTACAACTCATGGGAGTGCAGATCTAGTGTGGCACATTCCAGCATGCTGGCCTCAAACTCAAATCCAAGCAAATTTGTAAGATATTAAATCATCGTGCCCACTCACTATTGTCGGCACTTTGTCACCTCCGCGGCTGCATGTGTTTCATTTCAAGCGTCCAGAATTTCTCTACAGACTGGCACAGAGACCACACGGCGACAGTATGCTGCCTCAACACCGTATTGGCCATGGGCTAGAACCACCCACCATGCACCACCCCCCCCCCCCCCACATTTCACCCACACCAACTTTTTTTTAAACCTTGATATGTCTAAAACATTAAATGAGATGTTAACAGCAAAACAATAGGGATGAACTTCATATTTTGACCCCTTATAGGGGGGTACCCCCATACCCGTCTAAAATTAGGGGGTAGGGCTACGCAAGCGTCTGTCGTAGCTCTGTTTAGCAATCTACATATGAATCATACCATATAACAGATAATTAAATTCCCGTTATTATGATATGTCACACATTGCAGTAGAGTTAGTAGTTGTCATTCCATATACGCTCAAGCATGACATTTTATTGTAAAATAATCAAAATGAACAAAAAAACAAACGATTCAACATGGTGAAAAAAAACGAATTAAGAAAATGTAATTATTAGACATATTTATATCTGGCCTATATTTTCTGAACCCAGATACGTGTATGCTTAAAAACGAGTGCTATTTATATCTATAAATGTCCTAGATTTTTTTAAATAAAAACATATTGAAGACTTACTTGAAAATATTTATATTTTGCATGGGCTGATATCGGAAACATGATTTTTTTCTCGGAATTTGTGTGTATAATTTTTTATCCACATGTTTTTACATAATTTGTGTGTGCTGAATTCGAATCTGTCTGATAATATTCTATATTTGGTCACCTTCACCTTCAAATTAGCAAAACACAAAATGGCTGCCAAAATGTAAAGAAACCCCCGTATTATCTATGTTTTTTTCGCTGAAGAAAGCACAATTGATTATTTCTGCAAGATTTTATCACATATATTTTTTTCTAGTGTCTTTAGAAAGAAATAATCTTTATTTGACCTTTAAAAACAAGATGTCCGTCGTTTTTTACATATTTACTGTTACTATAAGTATACCGCTAAAAATGTTGACGATAGTATGATTTATTTATGTTAACATAGCGGACCAGAAATAAAAGTTACTGACGAGTAATTTTTAATGAAAAAATCTAAAATGGTGGCAAAATTCAACTTTATATAAACAAGAAACAAAATGACTATCAAAATGTAAATTAAACACTTTTATTTTATTTTTGCCACGAAATTGCTCATTTTTTTTATTTTGTATGACTTAGGGGCCGAAAAAAACATTTCTAGTGTTTATTGTTCATCGCCTGACCTATAGTTTATCGTAAAATCCAAGATGGACGCCATTTTACATATTCACTATAAAAATAATGACGTTATTTTAGATACTAAGCAAATCAAAGCATGTTATAATATACTGTGATTAAATACAGTTTCGAATGCCTTGCAACCTTATCTGCCGTATTACGTAGTCTATTTTTTAGTTTCCCATTAAACAAATGTTGTTTATGACATTATAGTTCACATGCATAAAAACAGCTTTCAGGTGTGTGTTGGCAGTAACCATTTTGAACTTGAAGGTCAAACAAAGGTCATTGTGATCGAAAAACATGAGACATCAATTTATCAACTCTAAATCATGCAGAAACGAGAAATCGTACAATAATATGTAACAGAAATATATAACATATGTGGTTTTGACGTCCATTTTTTGTTTTGCTTATTTGAAGGTGAATGACACCAAAGATAGAATGTTAACCGACATATTTGAATTCAGCACACACAAACAAGCGCAAAAAAATAATTAGCACTCAAATGTCGAGAAAAGTTCAATGTTTTGCATTTCAGCCCACCTAAATACACACATTTTCATAAAAAGGCTGCAATATTCTCTCATTTAAAAATATATATGCCATGTAACAATCTAAATAACACTCAGTTTTAAGCAAATACACATCAGGGTTCAGAAAACATAGGTTGAATATAGATATAGCCTATAATTATGTTTAATTAAGTCGTTTCCATTGACCATGTTAACTAGCTTGTTTTTTTGTCGATTTTGATTATATTGTAATAAAAAACATGTTTCAACGTATTTGTAAAAAAAACCTTTAATCCACTGCGTCATGCAATACATCATTATTATAACATTTTTTTATGTTAACATCTTATTTCATGTTTTAGACATATCAAGGTTTAAAAAAAGTTGGTGTGGGTGAAATGTGGGGGGGGGGGGGTGCATGGTGGGTGGTTCCAGTCCATGGCCTAGTATTGCCTCCGTGTTAAGTACGGGAATACTTGTACAACATGGTGATAACCCATGGCGAAGGCGTCTGGAAATGGACGTGAAGATATATACATAATTATGTCAAATCTGTGTCAAATACGGCTTTCCGCGTCGACCGGGTCTTGAATAACTTTAAGTGGGTGAACATTTTAGTCCGATAACATGGGAGTAAAATATTCCATTAAATTACTCACGCACATGTTTCTGCTAAAAATGTTTCCAAACATGATTGAGCAAACAAAGTAAAGGTTTTTCGATTGGAATACAATTATAATCATCTACACAAATAGACAAATGGGTTTTCTACGGTGAAAGATAACTACATTAGCTTTTTAATTAGTGATGATTGAAATTAATGATTGTTTTTAGGTCAAAACATCTGGCAGATTTACTGCCTAATTACAGGCAATAATAGCTCATTAGAGAAAATTGGGATCATCACGATCCAGAGGTTTTTCCATGGTATTTTATAGTAGAAATTAGGCCATTGATGGGTCCACTTTTGGCCAACATCAGAGATGCAGGTCCAGTATTGACCCACTGTTGATCCAACTTCGCCACTGACTAAGATATCCATGACGTAGACGTTTATTACTCAACTGGGATTCACTTTTCAGCTGAGAAGCTCAGAAATAAAGTTTGTTTGTTATGTTAGACTATAAGGGCTGAACTTATATCTCCCTGAGCGTCGCACCAGACCAGCTGTAATCCCCGAGGGCCACACAGCTGTATGCGACATTCACAATGATTTTTTTTTTCATCAAACTTGACTTTTTATCTAGATTAACTAGTATGGCTGACATCTGAAACAAATACTTTGCTATGCACATTAACGCTTGATAAAAATCAAATACATTACATTATCCTTTCACTGCCAGTCCCGATTATATTCAGATTTTTCATTTTTTATTAGCACGTTCAAAACCAGCTTTCAAATATGTTAAAGATAAAACGTTGCAACAATCATTCGGATTCTAAAATCATGGACTTCCATGTTGTAAAATCTGAATAATTTTCACAATGAATAATTGTGTATATACCGGCTTCAGATGGAGCAAGGTGCCACCTGGAATGGACATTAATGACATAAGGTTTTTTGAATCCTTATGATGTGTGCGAACATAAAAATTCAGGTACAATCGGCTAACAATTCAAAATGGCCGCCAAATTATCAAATTTGTGAAAAAATGATATATTGGCCATAAACATTCATTGATATATGACTGAAGCTATAATATACCCTTATAAAACTTGCATCAACATGTTTTATTATAATAGACCAAAGAAAAAAATGGCTGATGAAATACGGGCAAAATGGCGGCCAAAAAGGCTAAAATTGGAGGAAAAAATGTGTACTGGCTATATTATGGCTGTCCGTAAGGTGTCAACCGGAAGGGGAATTTATACCACTATTATTTTCACATAGCTGTACTACTCAGAGGCCAGAATCAACCTGTTGATCAGGTCACTACCGCTGCTTTACTGAAATATGGCCAAAAAATGTACATTACCTATGTGCGATTTTGAGAAATCGAGCGTATTACACATTTGCACCCACCGAGTAGTCAAATTTTGAGCTACAGTGGAGACCCGGAAATCGGACCACTTATGGGACTGACTGAAAGTGGTCCCATTTTGGAATCGGTCCGATTTGTGAAACCAACCAATTATGCATGGAGAGATACTAGTCAGTCTGTTTATAGATATGCCTTGTTACTTTGTATTAAATGCATATAAAAAATATAGGGTCTATATGGACAAAATATGAAACATATATTTATTTCTGTAAAAAGTCTGTAATCGATCAGCCGTGGATAAACCTATGACACCCAAAGCCCCTTATTATGACTGTTAATATTGTTTGCTATTGCTTTAATATAAATGACAGCGAAATTCGCTGGCGTCAATTTTTTTTTAATTGATTTCGAAGTGACATTTATTCATTTATAATATTTTGAAATTTGCTGGCTTCAAATTGTTTTAAATTTGTCTGGAAGCAACATTTATCTTGAGAGCTATATTGACAAAAAATATGATAATAATTAGCAGTGTTCAAATTGTATGTCACGCTTTCAATTTTATAAAAAGTTCTTTCATTACGTTCCTAGTGTGATAGTATCGTTTGTTTAGGGTGATCAAGCTATGCAGCTGTGAACGGGAAATCTATAAGCCGTGAATAACCCTATGTAACTTACAGTCCATTAACTGGATATAATTTATACTTTCTCGCGTAAAAATACATCAGATAGTTATTCCGTTTAACATGCGTAACTAGTACAGAAAATCATGACGGAATTGTTATGTCTTGCTTCACTTTTTGAATCTACATAGCAATTTGTAAGACTTTTGGGATCGCAAAGGTGTAATCACGCTATACAGGTGATAATCTTTCTGTATGCTAGGGCCTATCATATATGACAAGTCGAGCTGATAAAAGGCAGCCTGGCGAATTATAATCTTCTCGAATTATGATGATGTTATAAATATGATTATCTGTTTGTTTGTATCGCTTGTAATAATTGTGTCCTATTTTAGTATCTATTTATACGATAGGCCTATCTGTATTAGACACACATAGCCCTTACTTCTCCTGCGTAATTAAACGATTGTTGCACGCCGAATTTTTTTGTCAGCTGGTCGAAAATCAAAAGTGCCTTTGTTTAACCTTGTGGTTCTTATAAACCAGTACCTCAATTATTGCCACAACACTTACAGTGCTAATATAACTTCCTATAATATAACAAATTATTAAATATAAGGAGTCAACTTAAATTGTGTTGTTTTATCTTAGCAACATACTCTTTCACACTAAGCTGTCATCGTAAGTTCGCGCTCTGTAAATTATTTTGAGCCATATTAACAAAGAAAGACGGTCGTAGGAGCTGAAACACTACACCGTTGATAATCAACCAACCGAAGAGGCGCGACTCAAAGAAGGGACATGACATGATAAGGCGACTGATTGCAATTTGCTCTGATAACTATGTTGAAATGTTACATTATCCGGCATTGGTTTAGTGTTTCGTGTTTGCCTGCATAATTTTACATTATTTTTTAGCAATACACTATTCAATGCTATGTTTTCTTGATAGTGTCTCATAAGTCAGAATTGACTGGCCGCAATAAATGTAACACTGTAATGTTCTTAATATAAATGAATTGTGGTTGACACTTAAATAAATTTTACTTGACTTGACTTTACTTGACTTGACTTGCACTAATATTGTATGATTTATCTCACCAGCGCTAATCCAATCTGAGCTCAGTGGATCCAGCCAGCGTTGGCCACTTTTGTGGATCCAGCCAGCTCCGGTCCTCTTAGTGGATCCAGCCAACGCTGGTCCCTTGCTGGATTCAACCAGATCTGGTCCCTTTATTAGATCCAACCAGGGTTAGTAAACTTAGTGAATTATGCCTTAATTGATGCATATGAAAAAAATTAACTGTAAAAGTGTAAAAAAATTTTTGCTGGTCCGTTTTTCGAGTTCTTTTATGATGTGGGACTGAAAAAGGGTGGTCCGTATCCCGAATCGCGGGTCGGTCCGCTTTCTGAATCCAATAATACATTATGTGAATGGGGAAATATTTGGGACTGAAAAAAGGTGGTCCGTATTCCGGGATGGTCCGCTTTGTGAGGCGGTCCGATACCGGGTCTCCACTGTATATCAATATATTTGATATAACAGAAAGCTACTGACACAGGCGTTCACATGGATTTTAAATATTTTGTGTCCAATCATTGACAAATGCACAAGAGAGCTTGAAGTTGGTATTTTAACCCTTAATTTTACCTATTTTTCATACTTTTTCAGTAAATAGTCGAAATACTTTTTTCTCAGCTGATTTTTGTGAGGTATAAATGTTTAGTTTTGCTTCAAACATGTTCTAGAACTATTGTTTACTTTAAATAACCCCATTTGGGATACAAATAATGAGCTATGTTAACATATTCCACGCGTTTTGGGTTAGACGTAAAAATTGGCGCGCTTTTCTTCAGGCTCGGGAAAATTGACTGTGGCTTACATTTTTGCCCAATGAGTCGTCAAATTTTGAGCTATATCAATATATTTGATATCAATTCAAATCTACTGACACAGGCTTTCACATGGATGTAAAATATGTTGTGTCCGATCATTGACATATGCACAAGAGAGCTTTAAGTTGGTATTAATTTTAAGTAGTCAAAATACCTTTCTCTCAGCAGGTTTTTGTAGGTAATAAATGTTTAGTTTTAATTACAACTGTTCTAGAACTATTGTTGACTTAAAATAAACCTATTTGGAATAAAAACTAATGAACTATTTTAACATATTACATACTTTTTTATTTGGACTTAAAATGTGCGCACTTTTCTTTCGGCTTTGGAAAATTGACCGTGTTTCACAATGAGTACCAACATTTAACAAATGTACAACATCTTTGATATCAGTTGGAAGTTACTATCAAGGAATTTAACTTGGACGCATACCATTTTATTTCTGTTAAATACGAAATGTACAACAAAGCGCGAAGTTTGTATTTTATCCCTTCATTTGACCAATTTACAACGTTTTTTAGCGAATACCAACAAGACTTCTCGCTCATGTTAAGTTATTTCAGCCGCTACAAAAATGATCATGGCCACTTAAGAAGTGATCACAGCCACTTCGAAAATTATCCAAGCCACTACAATAGTGATCTTGACCACTGAAGAAATGATCACAGCCACTTTAAAAGTTATCTCAGCCACTACAAATGTGATCTTGGCCACTAACAAACTGGTGTCAGCCAGTGAAAATGCTATCTAAGCCTCCACGAGGTGATATTGGTCATTGAAGAAGTAGTCATATTCACTTTAAAAATTATCTAAACCACTAAAAAAGTGATCTTGACCACCAAAGAAGTGATTACAACTGTTTTAAAAGTTATCTCAGTTCTTCAGTGGCCAAGATCAGTTGTTTGTGGCCAAGATCGCCTTTGTGGTGGCTAAGATGACTTTTAAAGTGACTGTGATGGCTTCTTTAGTGATCAAAATCACTCTTGCAGTGTCCGAGATCACATTGTTTGGGGCTGACATAAGATTGTTAGTGACCAAGAGCACTTTTGTAGCGGCTGAGATAACTTTCAAAGAGGCTGTGATCACTTCTTCAGTAGCCAATATCACGTTGTAGTGGCTTAGATATTTTTTCAATGGCTGACACCAGTTCGCTTGAAGACAGAGAAAGATCTTGATCATCGAATAAGTGGTCATATTCACTTTAAAAATTATCTAAACCACACAAAAAGTGATCTTGACCACCAAAGAGGTGATTACAACTGTTTTAAAAGTTATCTCAGCCCCTTCTTTAGCGATCAAGATCACTCCTGCAGTGACCGAGATCACTTTTTTAGGGGCTGACATAAGATTGTTAGTGACCAAGATCACTTTTGTAGCGGCTAAGATAACTTTCAAAGAGGCTGTGATCACTTCTTCAGTAGCCAATATCACTTTGTAGTGTCTTAGATATTTTTTCAATGGCTGACACCAGTTTTTTTTTAGGCCAAGATCACCTTTGTAATGGCTGGTATAACCTTTAAAGTCGCCGTGATCACTTCTTCAGTGGCCAAGATCACTTTTGTAGTGACTAAGATAACTTTTAATGTTGCTGTGAACACTTTTCAGTGGTCAAAATTACTTTTGTAGCTGTTGAGATCACTTTTAAAGTGTCTGTGATGACTTATTCAGTGGTCAATATCACTTTTGAAAAATGGCTCCAGAGAATGCTTTGTTGTATATTTCGTAATCAAATATTACATATCCACGTTAAAGCCCTTGATAGTGAATTTCAATTGATATCAAAGATTTTAATACATTTTTAAATTAGGGTACTCATTGGGCAAAAATGTGAAACACTGTCAATTTTTCCGAGCCGAGAGATAAATGTAAAAATTTTACGTCCAACCGATATGTAATATGTTCACATAACTCATTATTTTTTATTTCAAATGGGTTTATATTAAGTAAACAAAAGTTCTAGAATGTTTGAATCAAAACTAAACATTTATGCCATACAAAAAACTACGGAGAGAAAAATATTTCGACTATTTACTTGAAAAATAGGTGAAATTAAGGGTTAAAGTACCAACTTAAAGCTCTCTTTTGCATTTGTCAATAATCAGACACAAATATTTTACATCCATGTGAAGGCCGTTGCCAGTAGTTTTCTATTGATATCAAATATATTGATATACATGCATATATATAAATTAGACTACTCATTGGGCAAAAATGGTAGATACAGTCAATTTTCCCGAGCCTAAAGAAAAGCGCGCTGATTGTTACGTCTAACCAGAATAGTGTGTAATTTGTTCACATAACTCATTATTTGTTATCCCAAATGGGTTTATTTAAAGTAAACAATAAATCTAGAACATTTTTGAATCAAAACTAAGCATTTATACCTTACAAAAATCAGCTGAGAGAAAAGTATTTTCACTGGAAAAATATGAAAAATAGGTGAAGTTAAGGGTTAAAATAACAGCTTTAAGCTCTCTTCTGCGTTTGTCTATGATCGCGACAAAAAATATTTTAAATCCATGTCAACGCCTGTGACAGCAGCTTTCTATTATAGCTCAAAATTTGACCACTCAGTGTGCGAAAAAGTGTACTACGCTTGATTTTACAAAATCGCACATAGGTAATGTACATTTCTGGCCATATTTCAGTAAAGCAGCGGTAGTTACCTTATCAACAGGTTGATTCTGGCCTCTGAGTTGTCCAGCTATGTGAGAATAATAGTGGCCTAGATTCCCCTTCCGGGTGACACCTTACCGACAGCCATAATATAGCCAGTACTCATTTTTTTCCTCCAATTCTAGCCATTTTGGCCGCCATTTTGTCCGTATTTCAGCAGCTATTTTTTTTTTTGGGTCTGTTATAATAAAAACATGTTGATGCAAGTTTGACAAGGGTATATTATGGCTTCAGTCATATATCAATGAATGTTTATGGCCAATATATCATTTTTTCACAAATTTGATAATTTGGCGGCCATTTTGAATATATTAGCCTATTTTAGCCAAACGCAGCCGGACATGCAAGTTGACCTGAATTTTTATGTTCGCACACATCATAAGGATTCAAAAAAACCTTATGTCATTTATGTCCATCCCAGGTGACACCTTGCTTTATCTGAAGCCGGTCTATTACTAATAACATACAATGGAGATTATTTATCAGAAGGAGGTTACTATTTTTACCATCAGTCAAGTGACAATTCATTTGATATATATGCATAAGAGGTCCGAAACATATACAGCCAAAATGAAGTATAATAAATTGACGTTTTGTCCAGCCGGTGGTACTAATCTGATGGATTGTGTCCAAACACAAGAATGCGGATCTGCTAAGCCCACAATCACTCACCCTCTATTGACTTGTGAACGTGGACAATATACTAATCATGTTAATGTTCAGGGTAGTTTTTTCATCCCTATATATGTGTTAGCCACTTCAGAGTGTCTATCACAGGAAACACCATACGAAAACCTAATACAGATAGGTCCAAACATAAGGGTGAAGTGCTAGATGGACGAGATACACGTAGAGTGCGATATGGACTGATAATGTGTTAACAGCACAGCCGCCAAAGATCAGGCTCCGTCTGCGCCTGATCCATCTAAAAGCTTTCTGTCTGTATGTGAACCAATTACCCGTTCTTTCTGTGGAGCCAGAAGGAGAGTGGTCACTAGAGCTGATTTACCAGGGCACCTGCTGCCTGGATCACATACTATCCTGGAAAACACGAAATGATGTCTCAATGCTGGGTTGATGTAGGTTCAGCGTCGAAGACGGTGGTCCAACAGTAAATCTACATTGGTTTATTGTCTTGTGTTTGTTGGACAAATGGGGCGACGGTTTAACATAAACCCTCCTACATATGAAATTAAAATTCAGGAAATCAGTAATTTGAGAGAATTTGGATGGATTTTTATGGGTTTATTATTTGCAATATGATATATGGTGTTTGAATGTAGCAGACAAACAACCATGAGAGAAAGTTGATTTGTCAATAACACAATATGTATTAACAGATAATATTTTACCTGAATGATATCATTAATAATCGTGGTGAGGAGTGTTTATCAGCTTAGCGTCTCACGATGTGTGTGTGATTCATAATGTGAGGCTCAATTGTGTTATTTTATCTCGGTGTAGCCTACATACCCTGCCCTCTGCACAATACTAACGTAAAGTGTAGTGATGTCCAGAGCCGGAGGTCCATACTTAGTCTGTACATTCTTATGTTCAAATGAAATTGTAACCTACTCGTAACATCTATTTAATTTATCATAATCAGACTTATTTGTGCTCCTTGGATCGCGTCGTTGGAAACATATCGTATGTTTAAAAATGTAGAAGCTACACGTATTTACACACGGTTTAACAGATAGAAAGTATGAAATGTTTCAAATATTGTACATAACACACCGGATTTAAACGCAGGTCCCCTTTAGATGGAACGTTTGAAATATTTAAAAGATTAAACATGACATTAGCTGTACTAATAAAAAGATGTAAAAACTAGGATTATGATATTTTATGGGTCAAAATGTTTAGGTGTGTATACTTCACGTTACACACTATGTGTGTCTATGCTATATTGACAACAGAGGTGTATTTAGTATATATACTATTTTTTTACCACATTAGGCCTACACTATATGCATTTTATATAATATGCCAATTTATTTATGTAACTTAGAACGTGCACACATTATTAACAGCATGTAGATCGACGTCAATGATTGTATCACATTCTGCACATTCTCAACGTGTGGTCATACTGGAGTCAAAATGGTCGATAAGTGTCATGCGACCTACATTTCAGCCATCTAATTGGTCGACATGAAGATCTCAATCAATTAGATTCCTGAGATGTAGGTCAAGAGCTGCCCCTGACTTGTATCTTCCATCTTCCTCACCGTAAAGTGGATCCCCACGTCACAGCCATTACTTCACATTTACCGTCTAAGTAGACAATCATGCCGTTAATGACCACACTTTATCAGGTTGTGAACAGTCACCAGACCTCGGTCCACGGCCAAGTGTCGGCTGCGGCGACTAATTATGGCCAAGTTTATGTCAGGACGCATTTTGTGGCCACAATGGGCGCTGCCTTGGTCCAAGAATAAAGGTACAAACAGCCGTGGAATATCATGAATTTACAGTGTGTATCATCATAAATGGGGTTCAATAGTAAACCCTTTATTCTGTGTGTGAAAGGCAGTAACTGCTTACTTTTCAAGTGAGCAGTTACTGCCTCTAGTCGTCTCATTGTAGTTTGGAGTAGATTCTTAGATGGTCATGTTTTCCTTGATTATTTATGAGTGATTGTGATTGATATTTTACCTCGTGTTATGCCGTCTAAATAAACAGTCAAAAATGATGCACAGCACAGAAACAAATTGCAGTTATCGACACTTGACAACAAGACACTGTCATTTTGTTTCGGTGAGCACCACACCATGATGTTATAACTTGAGCGGGATAAAGAGACATATAATTTGTCTACAAATGGCGATAAAAGATTGTCGGTAAATTCAGAATGCAGTGACGAGCAAGGCTTGTTATTAATTCCGGAACCAAATGTATGTCAGCCTCGCGCATGATAGTCCAATAGTAAAATTAGGTGGGAAAACTATTCAAATCATTCAAATATAATCGAATATTTTAACGAACTAATTTAATGCGCTTCCGAACAAGAGATTGTCCAAATTATTTTAAAATAAAGCTAAACAATGTGTACCATTTGCGATTATTCCATAAACAAGCAAATTCCTGCACCACATTAAATCAAAACACTGCTACTTATTTAATATGAATGTATATATGAATATTTCTACATAGTAAAGTAAAGTGGAATTTCGTTATTTTTTCAGTGGTGTGCAAATATATGGTAGCCTTTAAAATGTCAGTATCATCAATTTGACACAAATAACGTCTCATCTAAGTTAAGCATTAAGCCACAGTGTCATCGTTTAAGTGCTGATAGTGTTAATATATGAATCTATATATGTATTTCCTCCTAAAATAATGGCTCCTGGCAAGAAATACGTCCTCTGCCGATAAGAATAGCTTGCATGAAATTTAACAAACATAAGTAATTTTCATCGAATTGAAGTTGTGCCTCGCTGTTGCTACACACATTCATTTGTGTGTAAATAAATGTATAATTTAGCGCACTGACAGTTAACATGTCGAGGCCATTAAGGTGACAAAAGGTAGCGTCCCTCGCTTGTCTGGTCTTAATTAAATCGCCGGCATGATTTATGGATGATTTGACGGAGCGCTGGTGGCGTGTTTTCATTACAAAAGACGGACACGACACGATAACAACCCATAGTGTGGCTTTGAACCTCTTGATTAAAAATGGATTTAATTCAGGATTCATTAACAGGTGTGACGTACAGGTGAGGCCCTGAACGACCCAAGGGTAAACACGGCACACGTTCCTAAATGGCTGATCTATTCTCAGCTATCAAAGAAATAACTTAGCACCGAATAGGTCCCAATTTCGTAAGCAATTATCAAACTATTTACATTCATGTTGGTGGATCGGGTGACCATACACCATGACCATTGGTCTTCTATGATCACAATTTTTTTATTGACACAATCATATCATTATCTAATTGTGTAAATGATATTATAATGATTGGCATGGCTGATCTGAGCGTGTCAGTTTAGGATTAGCTTGGTATAAAGGCTTATTTTATCAGAATATGTTTAGTTTAATATTAAGGCTTTTTGTCTGGCTTGTTTTGCGAATCTAGGATTAACTTGATATAAAGGCATATTTTATCAGTTTAGGTTTAGCTTGATATTAAGGTTGATTTTGTGTAGGGTTAGCATAATATAGGTTGGAAACATTTGTTGTTGTAAGCATAATGTATATAATTGATCTTAAAGTTAACATTTGCCATATAATGTGTATAGCCTGAACGCTTCAACGTAAAGTTCATACTGATGGCAAATGTGATCAAAATCAATATTTTAATGTGATTATCTTAGTATGGTGTTTTTATTAGAACCACACTTATTGTCTTGTGGGGTACAAAGCCAAAGGCAGCATCTGCCTACTTTACAAGTAGACAACTACTACATTATTGCTTTGCAGAGCATATTGTGGCTCCCATTAATGTAAGAGCACCCATTACTTTTTAAACATACGATTAACTAAACACGAACCATTGAACCACTGCTAGTTTAATGCCGAGCCACCGTCTGCGATACTGGCCCAGCATTTAACTAGCATTAGAAAAATTCTGAAACACTTTTTGTTTCACTGTAATTAAATTACTCCTGCTTGCGTGTAGACGTATTTTAACAATTTTACAATCTGGCTCCCTCAGATTTTTTCAACGTCTACTGCTGAGTTTCTGATCATAGCGTCAACCGATCCAGCGTAGACTGTCTGCCTGCACAACAAATAATATACGCTATTCTAAAGCTCATTTCATAAAACCTGCTTTATTAAGCCGCATATATTGTCAGAATATCAGACAATAACTTGCATTATCGAGACATATGTCTTATGCACGTGCCACCCTTTCTTCTTCAACATCTCGTGCTGGTCAAACAACAATCTCTTGACTGTCCATGTTGTGGCTTTGCAGTGGACGCAGTAGAATGAATCTAAGTAAGGGGAATTACCAGCGGACAAGGTGTAAATAAAGTATGGTTGTCCTAATGCCGCGCCTTAGACGCCGTGTTAACCAGTTTTAATGCTTGTAGCGAATCACTTTTTTTACGACAGCATGTGTCGCTGTAAAGATTGTGGAGCTGGTAAATTATATTACTGATATCATCGTTAGAAAAGCTGTTTTAGAAACTTGTAGCTTAAATAATTTCAAACTGCACAGTTTCCTGTTTCAAAATGTAAGAAGGCATTGGTTGGTTTCAGTTCCAAATTTCGCGATGTAAACAAACAAACAAACAAACAAACAAACAAACAAACAAACAAACAAACAAACAAACAAACAAACAAACAAACAAACAAACAAACAAACAAACAAACAAACAAACAAACAAACAAACAAACAAACAAACAAACAAACAAACAAACAAACAAACAAACAAACAAACAAACAAACAAACAAACAAACAAACAAACAAACAAACAAACAAACAAACAAACAAAACAAGCAAACAAACAAAACAAACAAACAAACAAACAAACAAACAAACAAATAAACAAACAAACTAACTAACTAACTAACTAACTAACTAACTAACTAACTAACTAACTAACTAACTAACTAACTAACTAACTAACTAACTAACTAACTGACTAACTAACTAACTGACAAACAATATATTTACCTCATGTATTCCCTTATAGTGAAGTTCATAGGTCCTTAGCTGTGATTGCGCTGATATTGTTCAACGTCTAGAAAATTAAAAAAATGAGTTTGTGCTCATACACTAAGAGTGTTGTTCTCAACATGTGATCAGATATAATTTTACTAATTTTAATTGAATGGCTTAGAGTAAAGTGATCCAAGTCCGTATTATCTCATTTTTCTATAGAGGATTTCAAAGACTCGCGACACATGTGGCGTATGACCTCATCCAAATCAGTGTTTGGCTACCATCGTAGACATGTTCCAATGTAATACCTGAAACGCAAAAACATTGAGCCAATGTTGGTTTTTCTGTTGTTTCAGCGTCGTGGACTGTCGGCCATCATTAAAGCAGCATTGGCTCAACCTATTTTGTTTGCTGGATATATGAGCATTGTAATATCTATAGTGAGAGCATCAAATAATTCAGTTTCAGATATATTTTTAAAGTTGAAAATAATTGTCATGATTTGATTGTTTCTATCCATTCAGCAACCCTGACGTATCGTTTTCGAAACTGAAATAACACCACCCGTACACGCTGAAACACAAACCCGCATTGTCAGTGTGTGCTTGATACATAAACATAGAGCTTCTAAGTTGAATGTGGGAGCCTCTGTGACCGAGAGGTAGCGTGCTCGGCCTCAGACCTCCATGTGTCTGGAGGGCAGTGTCATCTCATTCATATCACCATCTTCACCACTAACCATCCGCTATTAGCAACAGATAATGACGAGCAGATTTTAACCTCGGGCGCCGACGATAATCGAATGATAATCCCGAGAACAAAGCTATAATATAAGTATTACTGTACTACCAGAGCAAACCAGAGAAAAACTATATTTTGTTGTTGCTTCACTGACGATTTGTTTCTTTTTTTGTAACTAACTGTAGCTATATTTTTATGGTAACACATTGATCGCTTTTCGATAGGAACTCATAGCGTCTTATTATGGTTTTAAGAACAGTTTTCTGTAAATAACAATCGAATCAGTGTCTTCTTTTTCTGATTCCATAACAATATTGATGCGGAATAAATAACTGGGTACTTACAGTGAAAATGTGTAGATTACGACAAATACAAGGGTGACGTTTTTTTAGCAAATTAAATATTAATGTCCCACCGGATCAAATTGCGATCCCACATCGTACAAATTCGTGGAATGATGGTGGGTGATCGAGAATAATCTAAGCAGATCTTAACATACATTAATAGATATTAACAGATCCCAGTATGCTCGCAGGGGGCGAAGACAGTTTTGAAATGTTAAACAAAACTTCAATCGTACGACAAAGGTCTATCGTAAATAAATTACAGCTAAATCCCAAATAAATTATAATGAATTGTAAGGCATCGTAAGTCATCGCAAAGATTTTTACACGGTCATGGTGAAACAAACGTTAATATCTTATTACAATAGTCCACGATAGTTCACGATTCCTTAAGACCTCTAATTCTTTAACTCACGAATAGGTTGCAATCTATTTAGTCCAGTAAAATTAGGACTGTTGATTGGAACAAAATAGGGGGGAGATGAAATTTGGGGGAATGCATCTTGAACCCCACCTGAGCAACATACTAGAAGTCCCCTGAATCTCTCCTTGTGCGTTTGCCGTTGGTCGGCAACATCCAAAATGGCCGCCATTGCAGTGTAACGATCTCTAACGATTCCTTACAACAACATTACAAACTTCTTACGATGTTATGACAGAATTGCAAATTAATTTAAAATGAAATCTGCTATCGGCTTGAAGTTGTTCATTTTCAATCTGTTTTAAGAGTTTTAAAATTAGTTAAGGACTCAAGGATCATTCGGGTCAAGCAGTCGTAGTTGTTCGGACTGGAAATTTTACTTCACCACAAAGACAGATGCTTATCAATGTTATTATAGTTTTATTGGTGTACATGTATATGTGTTTTCATAAATATAAAATTGAAATACAACTAAAACACATGTTATAAGAGATTGGGAGGTAGGAATAAAAGCCAGTAGAATATAATATAAGTGTATTTTATTTTTACACATCCATACAGGTATATTTAAAAAGTAACATAAATCACATACTCTTACAAGTGGGTCTATCTTGGCTAAATATGTGTTGTTTTCTTTAACTATAATTGTAGTAGATATAATGATGACATTTTGGATTTTAATATTATTATAATATCATTTCATATTGTTATGTGGCTGAAAATAAAAAAAAGACTGTTCTAATTTGAGCAAAACAGAATTTTATTATTGAATAAAGCAAATATATTGAGCATAAACATAATAAAACCTGTTCCTGTCCTGACACCAACATCGCTGATTATCTTAACGAATTATAAAGTAATCATAGAGTAGAACCTGCTATGAGCAGCCACTCTTATGAGGAGCTAACCTTCTCGGTCATTCCCCAAAATGACATTTCGTATCATATGAGCAGCCACCTGCCTTCAAAGGCCACTTTTCCTGTGTCAGAAGGGTGGCTGCTCATACCAGGCTATACTGTAACCTTAACTCGGATCCTAAATAATCGCGTGATCGTGGTTAATCCTGATGCCATCGTAATCACTCGTAAAATAATGTTACTTAATCGAGCATATTCACAGAGCCATTGTACTTTATCGTAACATATATCACCATATCGTGGCCGATCGTTGAAATTCTTGATATTTTTACACAAATTAGACCTAAAATCGTGCATCTATCAATTCGTAGCAAATTTTACACGATCATTTTACAACCAAATCGGTATAATGATCGCAAGAGAATGAAATTGTATTTTAGTCTGGTGGCTTCAACCAATTATTATAGAAACTCGAAAATGTAAGCGATGCTGCATATAATCATAATAATGTAAATCGAGAATATTTACTGGCCGATAGTATAACAGTTCTAGTTGTGAACTATCATATTCCTTTACAATAACTACGCAAGACATATGATATGTTGATATATATATATAAGGGATTGATTACTACCGTTGCAATTCCGATGGAAGCAGAGAACGATATGCATACAATACACTATGACAACTATTTTGGAATCTGAATAACGGGCTCCCGGGATCAATCAAAGTAAGAGATGCCCTTTTTATGCTTTGCGTGATTATAACATATGTAAAGGATCACCCTTAACTGATAGATTGGTCTCCATTAGGAGTCACATTCTTTGCCCAGTAAGCAGGACAAGGAAACCTCACCTGACCCAGTTAAGCCGGGATGTATGACCTTTGACATATTATGGACTAGTGACGTGACGTATCATCATTACCTTCACACTTTGCGATCTTGCTAACAGGAAGTGAGCGGTCATCCGGGTATAACACATTATTATTTCATCCCGGGTTCTCATTATTTACCTCTAAACCCCAGAGGACAATGTACATGCTGGGCCACATGAGGTTCTGCTCAGAATGAGAGTTGATGTAATTTACCAGTGTTTACAGCTTCATACATGATGTACATATATCAGAGCAATAGCTTTGTATGCTTAGGTTCTCCTTAAGTCCACCTTACAATCATATCGGAAGCATTTGCATTGACATGACGTATACAATATCTTCGTTCATCCAAAGTTGATCCAATTTGGGGTTACTTTTTCCCATCGTCTGCGACTGTGGTTCAACTCTTAAACAACACTGGGATCAACGTGTCATTCTTGCAGGGATTAGACCCAGGTGTAATGGGCAAGTCTTCTCACCATACAACCTGATTTATCACGCTTTTTCTGGCTATCAAACATAAATCCATTCTGCAGGGATGTATTATTCCCCGCTGATATGATATCCTCCGTGGAATTGTTTAAAGCTGTGAGGACATTTGCCACATATCCGATGCTCTGCTTCCCAGAAAAATGTGCAGTCTGCACTGCCACCGAATTACAAATTTAGGCTCGCCGTGTTTTTTTCTAAATACAATTTGATGCATCTTTTTAACTTTCTATACACTTCACTTAGTATAGCATGCAGCTTTTTGACTGATCTGATACTGTACATGTGTACCATTTCTAATTAATATAAATGTTTTCTTACATAATTTAATTTTGATAAAGTCTAAAATGCCAACAATAAAAGATTTGCATCCAAGTTACGTAGTCAGCTACATGTATTAAGTAAAAGTATGTTTTTTTGGACGTTTCGATAGCTGCAGCTGCGTTTTTAAAGTGAGAGTTGGAAAAATATATAAATATTGATACAAAGAAGTATTAATACAAGGATGCTTCTCGCAAAATGATTGTTTTTATTAATTCAGAATACACCTTTCACTATTGTACCCATTCATTTAAAGTAATTTGAAACGTATATGAGCCGCATCCCAGCAGGACTACGGTTATAAATATACTATTCACCGGATGATGCCTACCACGGAGAACGCATTAGTCTAGTCGAAAAATAGGGTTCCCGTGCACCCTCGGAAATATACTTCTAATTAGTGTATCTAGCTTGGAAAAAATCCGTAGAAAACGATTAGCTATGTTAACAAGCTGAAAAAATGTCCCTAGTGCCATTTTCATGCAAATTTGTGACGCCATTACCAAAAAATGTATATTAAGTTATAGCTCGGTCAATATCACAAATGACGGCAAAATAAGGGGGTCTAGACCCATGTTTTGAGGGTCAAAGAAGACAATAAAACCATTTTTAGACAATTTAGCATTCGAATTAGCGCCGCCCTTAGCAGAACATTTATATTTAGTTATAGCTCGGTCATTAGCACAGATAACGGCTCAATAATGGTCTCTATACCCATGTTTTGAGGGTCCAAGAGGACAATAAAACAATTTGTAGAGTGATCTGATGCGTTTCAGAAAATTTAGTATGCAAATTAGCGCTTCCATTACCAAAGAATTATAACGTTATCTATTTATAGCTCAGTTAATATCACAGATAACGGCACAACAAGGGTGTCTACATCCATTTTTTGAGGGTCAATGAATACAGTAAAATCATTTTTGGGATGATCTGGTGTGTTGCAGAAAAAAATAGGGGGTAAATTAATGTCACTATATGTAGGTCATATGTCGCTCCATAGGATTATCGTTGATTACTGAACGGTTAAGGATTTCTACCTCTGAGCTGTGAGGGTTAGAAAACACAATTAAAATATCATAAGATTGATCAAATAAGTTGAAAAACAATAACGGTGTTTCCAACATTTTAGAAAATAACTGAAATAACTTTTTAAAGTGGTTATCATGACTTCTTCAGTGGCCAAGATCAGTTTGCTTGTGGCCAGCATCATCTTTTTGGTGGCAGAAACAATTTTAAAAGTGACTGAGATCACTTAATCAGTGGTCAAGATAACTTTAGTGGTGACCGAAATCATCATGTAAGTGGCTGACATCAGTTTGTTAGTGGCCAAGATCACCTTTGTGATGGCTGAGGTAATTGTAAGGAGGATGTAATAACTTCTTCAGTAAGGCTCAGATCACTTATATAGTGGCTGTTGTAACTTTTGACGTGGCTGTGGTCACTTCTTCACTTCACTTTTGTAATGGCTGAGATCATTTTAAAGTGGCTGTAATCATTTGCGTAGTGGCTGAGATAACATTTAAAGTGGCTCACATGAGATTGGTAGTGGCCAAGATCACCTTTGTAGTGGCTGTGATAACTTTGAAAGTAGCTTTGATTACTTGTTCATTGGTCAGCATCACTTTTGTAGTGACTGATATCACTTTTTAAGTGGCTGACATCAGTTTGTAGTGCTGAGATCATTTTAAAAGAGAATGTGATCACTTGTTTAGTGGCTAAGATCACTTATATAGTGGCCGAGTTAATATTTAACGTGGCTGTAATCACTTCTCCAGTGGCCAAGATTACTTTTGTAATGCCTAGGATCGCAGTTGTAGTGGCTGCGATAACTGTTAAAGTAACTGTAATTACTCTTGTAGTGGCTGAGATAGCTTTGAAAGTGGCTGTGATCACCTTTTCAGCGACCAAGATCACTTTTGTAGTGGCTGACACAAATTTTATCACTTCTTCAGTGGCCAAGATTATTTCGTAATGGCTGAGATAACCTTTGTAGAGGCTTCGATAACTGTTAAAGTAACTGTGATCACTTTTGGTGGCTGAGATAACTTTTAAAGTAAATGTGATCACTCCTTCAGTGGCCACGACGTCTTCAGCTCAATAGGCTCCCCGCTATGTAGAAGAAAGTATGTCCTATCTAGCTGTATAGTTTAGATTAGATCACGCATAAAATTAAATTGAGATACCAGCCTATTACAGCATAGGCTTTATCTTTTAGTTGTGAAAAGCTTGACTAGCCTTAATCATGTTAATCTACTCTTCTTTTTAGAAATAATCATATCCATCCATGTCAGCCATGTAGCTTAGATCAGTTCAATTAGACTACAAAGGCTGGTCTGGGCTATGATAGGCTTATCCTGTGTTATCTTCTAACCTAACTTTACGGTAATTTTTGAAATGGTTCTGGTCATTTAATGTTTTTCAAACTTATAATAGATCAATCATATGATATTTTAAGTGTGTTTACCAACCCTCAGAACTTAGGGTAGGACTTTTTCACTTATCAAATATAAGCCTATTGAACGACATATGTGAAGTGAAATCAATTTCTTCAGTAATGACTGCACTAATTTGTATAGTATTTTTGTTATACAACGTACCGCATCAGTCGGAAAATTACTTTACTGTCTTCATCCACCCTCAAAACATGGGTGTAGACGCCCTTTTTGTACCCTGATCTGATATATTGACTGAGCTATAAATAGATATACATTTTTCAGATATGACGGCACAAATTTGCATACAAATGGCACTAGGGATATTTTTTCAGCTTGATGCACTGATTAGAAGTTAAAGAAGAACTTAATTAGAAGCAATCATAAGATTTTTTGAAGAGGAACAAATCGTCTGAGAAGTTAACTTTTTCAACTATCTGGTGATAATTTTTAAACGGATAACTATACCCACTGGCCACACAACGTTGTTGCGATGTTGATCCAACATCGCTACAATGTCGTGTGATCAGTGTGTAGAGATAAAAGAGCTGGTGGACATTATATTGTTCTTTAATAATTTCACACTTCTTCTACAGTTCCATTAAAAATTATAGTGTTATAGTTTTAGTTACAACCACTATAATTATACATGCTATATGGTCTATGCATGTGTAAATTGTCACACGAGTAAGTCAGTTTTTCAAATTACCCTGTCTTAAAAGAGCTTCTCTCATCAAATGAATTATTCAGGCATTCTAATTGCCTTGAATTTTTACACACTATTTACTACTAGTTGCTTGTCCTTTTTTCATTTTAAATAATGGTTATTGGGATAGGCATAAATGTTGATATTTTAATCTGCGTTTTACAAAATAAAAGAGTTATTTGTAGTTGTCAGTCGCAATAGTGTGGCTCAACTTCAATTATATAAAAAATAAAATTATATAAGTCTACGCTTAACGGTTAATTTTACACTTCTGCTTAGTAGATTCTGCTTAAATTGAACAAATAATCGCAACCTAAAATAATACCGTGACTACTGGAAAACAAATGCATTCGTGCATATTCGTGCATGTTTTGTCAACGAAAATAGTGGATGTACATTGTAAAAAAGTAGCGAAGGTATTACTACAGACATAGATGGCGATCACTTAATCAGAATGCTTTATTTATAACTCATTTTTTTCATTTCCGAAGAAAATTACCATTTAAAATCCATCTTTTTTTTGTTGCGATGCGCTTATCAATTCAAATTTTCAGTTACCAAATGCAAATTTTCTGGAATGTGCTATGTATTTTCCATACAAAATAAAAAAAGACCAACCCAAAAAACGAATAAAAGTCAAATAAATAGAAATATCATTATAGAAACTTAATGAGAAACTAAAAATATAATATTTTTTTATAGTTTGTGGTCACATTTAAGTTCAGCTTAAAAAAATATTTACAATTAAATTTGAAAATATAAAAATTGCACACAATAAACCTACATTATTCAAGGCCGAGACTCAGATGTGAGCGTCCAGAGAAATGTCCCACGATTTTGAACGTGGTCAATCTGTGGCTGAAACCTGTTTAGTCAAGTGTGAACCTATTAAATTAAGCAATTACTGCATGCTGTTTGCCTGTTCACTTCGAAGATCAGAAGAGAGCAAGTGTTGTCAACGAAGACGCCCACACTTCTGTCAGTGAGGATCATTCAAGACGACAAGCTGGCTATCTCCAGCTTTTCTCGTCCTAAATCACCGAGGGCTGAATAAAATAAATGGAGCAGGCGACACTTAAATGACTGGTTCACTTCTTCTCCAGTCCCGGACGGACGATTGAAAACCACTCTGGAAATCACAGAGGCTACCATGGAGACCATAAATCAGGCCATGTTTGTCCGCAAGTGCCTTTTCTGGCGAGTTGTTGTGGAGCCCAACACAGTAGAGAAGTCGAATGTTTAGGTCAATCTGCAGAGACATAAAGGGGCAGGAACAGTTTTCTGTGTCTGGCTACCTGACCTACAAGTGGGTGCAAATTACTCATGTTTGTAAAATTGTAATTGAAAGTATGTCACTTTAACATTTGTAATGCTCATTTTCTCCTTCACATTTTTTCTTTTAAATTTTAAATTGAAAGGCTATAAACGACTGTCTTAGCGGTGTAAGTGGTGAGCATTAGGATTTGCAAATGTTTGGTCTCAAGTTAAACATATATGGTTAATTTTCAATCACTTGAAGTAGTTGGTCGCGGTAGCGAGACACAACGTCAAGTGAATAAATAAAGGGCAATGATTTAATTTAGTGCTTCAAGGGTTAGCTCTTACGCTCGTATAAATGGGATTTCATATGTTTAATGTGTATTATTAACCAAAAAAAGCACTATTATTGTAAACGAAAGTGTTTAATCATCAAGATTTGGAAATGTTTGGTCTCAAATTAGATAAATATGGGTGATTTTCACTTACTTGAAGTTGTTGGTCGCGGTAGAAAGTCATAACCTCAAGTGTGTGAAAAATAAAATAATTAAATCTGATTGCTGATTATGCATGGAGGGTTTTTGTTGCAACACGTCTTCTGGCTATTGTAATTGGCCACAGAGCTACGCCGAAAAACGCGGCGCCGTGAAAGATAAACTTTTCTCAGCTTTCATTTCACGGCACGGCGTGGCGCGGCGTAGCTTGCAGTGTAGCCCCTGCTATGATAAGCAGTACAGTTTATCTTTTTTAACGCGCGGCGCGGCGCGGCGTCCGGTGGGGCCGCACCTTTAAGGTTAACTGTCTACCTATCCCATAGTTCCAACACATTTCATTCATTGTGAGATATAAATTACGGAACTTGAGTCAAAATGTTATAAATATCAGCAATTATGTATAATAGTTCAGTTTAATTTTTATTAGGGCCCATGTTGTGTGAGATGGCTGTAAATCATGTAATCGTGTTAATTGTGCTAATAATGTACATGCTGTATGAAATGGAACTGCACAAAGTGGAGATGAAATAGCACACAAAGGAACAGGTCCAGAGACCAGGGGAATAAATAATTGCAATGTCGGCTTTCAGACTTGATATCAGACTATAAACCCCCTCCCTACTTTTACCTTTTACCTTTATTATTCAACACATAATTAGTGATAATTTACGATCAGTGAATATGTCTATAGTTAACGCATGATTTGAACAGTTATGATATCTATCTGTGCATAGCGATAATCTGGGGTGTATAATTATATTATTGATATCCTTAAGATCTCTCTATCTTTTGGAATAATCCACACATCACCCGCACAAAGTACGGTATAATTCAAACCTGCTTCGATTACCACTTAACTACAGTTGGGGTGACTGCGGGAACACTTGGCGCTGAGCACCTAAGTGAATTATCCTCTCGTCTTCCCAGGACTCCCTGCTTCACGGAGCAGTCTTAAGAGATGTCACGTGATAAGGCGCCGGAACGAATCATGAGGCTGTCTGATAAATGTCCATCACACATTGTGCACAGTGCTGAGGATGAGACAATGCTGGTCAGATGATGGTGTCAACAAGTGTGTGAGATAAATTATAGCATGGACCGGAGCACCAGGAGACCCTTATAAATGTCCACCCAGGGGAGGATCAATAATTATGAAAGCTGGGGGGGGGGGGGGCGATGGGAATTATAAATTGTGGTGTCAAGCATAGATTTTTAATCTTTTCAATCTCAGGTTAAAAAAGAGGATTTGAAGCACCATCGAGTTCATCTTATTGTCAAATACTGGTTAACATTTGGTCAATTTAGAACAATGTTTATGGAATCTAGTATCTGAAAAGGGGGTCAGGACGCCTTAAACCCCTACATGTAACCACGGCCCTCAAATAGAATGGAATCTAGTATCTGAAAGAGTGTCAGGACGCCTTAACTCCCTATGTGTAACCACGGCCATAAAATAGAATGGAATCTAGTATCTGAAAGAGGGTCAGGACCTCTCAACCCCCACGTGTAGCCACGGCCATAAAATAGAATGGAATCTAGTATCTGAAAGCCTTAACCCCCTACGTGTGACCACGGCCATAAAATAGAATGGAGTCTAGTATCTGAAAGAGGGTCAGGACCCCTTAACCCCCACGTTTAGCCACGGCCATAAAATAGAATGGAATCTAATATCTGAAAGATGGTCAGGACCCCTTAACCCCCACGTGTAGCCACGGCCATAAAATAGAATGGAATCTAGTATCTGAAAGCCTTAACCCCCTACGTGTGACCACGGCCATAAAATAGAATGGAATCTAGTATCTGAAAAGGGGGTCAGGACGCCTTAAACCCCTACATGTAACCACGGCCCTCAAATAGAATAGAATCTAGTATCTGAAAGAGTGTCAGGACGCCTTAACTCCCTATGTGTAACCACGGCCATAAAATAGAATGGAATCTAGTATCTGAAAGGGTGTCAAGATCCCTTAACCCCCACGTGTAGCCACGGCCATAAAATAGAATGGAATCTAGTATCTGAAAGCCTTAACCCCCTACGTGTGCCCACGGCCATAAAATAGAATGGAATCTAGTATCTGAAAGGGGGTCAGGACACCTTAAACCCCTACGTGTAACCACGGCCATAATATAGAATGCGATGTTCTGAAGGTGAGACAATCTGATAATGCATGGTGTGTTAATCAGCTTTAAAAAGCAGACTGAGTTGATAAAGTGTAAATCGTACCCTTCAGTCAGCCATCCATAATCATGATGATCTATCTCATGGATACATTGACCCTCTGCTGGAATTATGCTCCATGGCCAACCTTAAAGCAACGTGTTTGCCACGTCGTCTCATGTTTGCTTGTAACGCAATATCACCTAGGCCCCTATCTATTTTGTCTAAATGTGTGGCCAGCGTGAAAAACTTTGCGTTTGTTCTTTGCAAAAGGTAATGTATAAAGAATTGAGCATTACTTTTGCAAGATGGGTGTAATTACATATTTATTCAAATCGCACAAATACAAGTAATTTTACCCACGTGAATTTGTGGGTCGCGGTACCTAGACACAACTTCAAGTGGATAAAACTATAAATTATATAACTTATAAACTATGAGGATCAACTGTATGCAAGTCTGGATTTGCGATTCCATGCTCTAAAATTAGAAACAAAAATGTTACCCCACTACTGTCTGAAAAACATCAGGATGAGAATTTAAGCATTAGCGTTACAATGGTTTGAATATCCTGGGCAAATTGATCTTACTCATTATATAATGCAATCTATATGATTATTGGTATGGCAATATTTATTATTATATATGATATTCTGATGTATATGATTATGCACATATAATATTATTATAGCTATCCTAAATTCTATTTTTTAATAAATGCTGGGTAATTTTCCATCAGAGAAGGGAGCCGTTTTAATTCAGAATCGATTTATTTTTCGCAAAACCTATATGTTTATTTTAATGTACATTGTTTTATATCACCCAGCATTGTCTCTATAGGCAACAAAATGTGCCTCGCAATGAATTTGCAGCAAAGTTATTTTCTAGTTGGCCATTTAGCTGACCACCAGCAAATAACACATTCAGCTGAATAAATATTGTCTCCCATGGGCGGCAGGAAATCAGTTCACGTTTAGTAAGCCACGCACGAAGGCAGATGGAGTACAACCAATTAAAGGACGGACGCTGGTTCAATGCTGGGCCAGCGCTGTAGACATAGGCCCAGCATTGTGGGGAGCGCTGGGTCGACGTCCCTTGTTTACCTGACAGAGATAAAACTGCGCGTAGAACTAGGATGCGATCCCTGTGTAAAATAGTGTCGTCCCCTATCCAGCTCCCAGACAGTCACGGGATTTCCTAAATAGGGTCCGTGAACGCCATGATAATTGCGGTCTGGAGATGGGATATTGTTCCCAGGAGAGCCGTTGTTTAGGAGGGGTGTATCTGGCTCGTCTGAAGCCTCCAGAGGAGAGCATTTTCATTAGTTTAATACTATGTTGTAATCCTCGTTAACCCTTTGACTTCCAGGCCGGGGTGCATACCAGAATCTAGATATACTGGTGTAGGAGTTCTATTTTTCGTCATTTGAAGCTGGAATTGCTAACGCAATTTCCAGCTTCAAATGACGAAAAATACATAAATGTGGTATATATTTGACGAAAATTTGTGTCATTTTATGGTTACGTTCATTGACGAATGACGACGGAAATTTCCGTCATGTATGGTAGTGAAAAGGTTAAATAAATATGTTTAAACCAAGCCTCCAGGCCGACTCTACAGGACACGATCCTGATGACCAGGGGAGAAAGGACACCAAGAAAGTAGAGGGCTGGACAGCGCCGTCAATCCAGCAATAACAGGAGATGCTGGCAATCCAGCAATAACAGGAGATGCTGGCAATCCAGCAATAACAGGAGATGCTGGCAATCCAGCAATAACAGGAGATGCTGGCAATCCAGCAATAACAGGAGATGCTGGCAATCCAGCAATAACAGGAGATGCTGGCAATCCAGCAATAACAGGAGATGCTGGGTTAATGTTGGGTCAGTGTCTACGACGCTGGACCAACATTAAACTACAATTGGGTCAATCTCGCGATTACTGTCCGTATACGCTGAAAACAAACGAGCAATGAGTTCCTGCAGACACTGACAAGTGACCTTAATATCAAAGCATTGGCCGCCCATAAGCATTGACAAATGTCCAAGTGATGTCCGCTCAACATTGACATGGTGCCTACATATATAGAAGTAACGGTATCATCTACCGCGGTCAGACCCTGTTACAACGCCACCACATGTTCCCCAGTCACGGAAGACCTCGCGTGATCTCTCGGGTGTTTCCGCCAGATCAGCTGATCGTGTTTGGATGCGGCCGGGGAGCCGTGAACACAAACGCCTAATTGCCTTTCATCTTTGTTGGTACACGTGTGAAGTCGGCTGCGTGTATGCACGAGGTTGTGGAAAATTATTCAATGCTTGACCCATATACTTAACAGCTTGATGCTAGTTTGTGCTGAAATAAATGATAAACTATAAATGTCGATATCAGTCTGTGGAAAAGTTATTCTTGTTTTTTTAAAAAGGGAAATTATGTTTCGGTGTTTTTTGTGGGACGCTTGCGGGTGTCATCAGATACCCCAGGAAAAATAAATGGGGTGCCATTCAAATTTGACCCCTACAGCGCAGATTTCAGAATCTGACCTGACAGTCTACTGTCGATCCCCGCACTGTAAGATTAAAAATATTCATAATGGCCGTACACCCGTGACATAGATATTCAAATAAAGCGGAAAGAGCCAAGTAAGACATTTATGATTTCAAATTGAAAAACCTTTTGGTCTCCATAGTTTATTCAAAACTAATGCAGCGCTTTAACCTTTGAACCCTCACGATGCATCAAAGCATCATTTTGCATTTGTGAAGAATGACATAATTCCCTACACCTAGGGGGTTTAAAACGTTTTTTTTTCATGGATCTGTTTTAATAATAACGATATTTTTTTGTTTATTTGCCACCCACATCAAGTTATCATCATCCACTATGAGTCGAGAATGGCGACAGCAATTCGCGGCTTGTAGTGGATGATGATGACAATGTTAAATTCAGGCTTGAAAGAGTTAATGGTGGAGCGAACAGTACAAAAATGAAAAAAATCTGCTATGAGCATAATTTATACCAATATAATATATGTGACGGTCTTTGGAGCATGGATGTAAAGTCAGTAATGTGTCTTTCAAAAATTAATTACTGACCGAAACATGAAGCCATATTAGATTACGATCTTTGGTGAGTTATTACTATTACGTCTGAGCCAGAAGGGAGCAATTTTATTTCTCAGTTGAAATAATGTTGACTTACCTTTGAAACAGCACTTAACACCATATCGTCGCCTCGGAGCTAAATGTTCCTATCTGCCACTCTGACGAGTGTCAGATAGAATCCTTTAGCTCCGAGGCGACGATATAAACATTGCAAAATGTAGACTTTATTTTGGCAAATGGCCAGAATTCTAGATAAATGTTGACATACATATACATCCAATCGTACACAGTTGTATCTATGGTAGGTACATGTAGTTTCCCATATTTGCTTTAGTCATAATATTGTACGTTCTACAACAAATACATAACAGAAAGTCACAGTTAAAAAAACCTGCTCATATTAATACAAGTAAACATACATTGTATTATTAAAATCATACACAACAAGAAAAAAATAAAGTGCAATATAGGTAAGTTGGCCACCATTAAATCTCCAGGGGGACTGGGGTTTTTGCCGCGTGCATATTATTTATTTCAACCAATTTTTCCATTTTTTTGAACAGCCTATGGCAGCCATCATAGATTTTAAAATGGCCACCACGAAAATCTAATTTGAGCAATAACTCCAGTTCTAATTGACATAGAATCACAATTTTGGTGTCTACACCTATGTTGTCAATGGGCGATGGGAATTATAAATTGTGGTGTCAAGCAAAGATTTTTAATCTTTTCAATCTCAGATTAAAAAAGAGGATTTGAAGCACCATCGAGCTCATCTTATTGTCAAATACTGGTTAACATTTGGTCAATTTAGAACAATGTTTATGGAATCTAGTATCTGAAAATGGGGTCAGGACGCCTTAACCCCCTACATGTAACCACGGCCCTCAAATAAAATGAAATCTAGTATCTGAAAGAGTGTCAGGACGCCTTAACTCCCTATGTGTAACCACGGCCATAAAATAGAATGGAATCTAGTATCTGAAAGACTTAACCCCCTACGTGTGACCTCGGCCATAAAATATAATGGAATCTAGTATTTGAAAGGGGGTCAGGACCCCTTAACCCTCACGTGTAGCCACGGCCATAAAATAGAATGGAATCTAGTATCTGAAAGCCTTAACCCCCTACGTGTGACCACGGCCATAAAATAGAATGGAATCTAGTATCTGAAAGGGGGTCAGGACGCCTTAAGCCCCTACGTGTAACCACGGCCATAAAATAGAATGCGATGTTCTGAAGGGGAGACAATCTGATAATGCATGGTGTGTTAATCAGCTTTGAAAAGCAGACTGAGTTGATAAAGTGTAAATCGTACCCTTCAGTCAGCCATCCATAATCATGATGATCTATGTCATGGATACATTGACCCTCTGCTGGAATTATGCTCCATGGCCAACCTTAAAGCAACGTGTTTGCCACGTCGTCTCATGTTTGCTTGTATCGCAATATCACCTAGGCCCATATCTATTTTGTCTAAATGTGTGGCCAGCGTGAAAAACTTTGCGTTTGTTCTTTGCAAAAGGAAATGTATAAAGAAATGAGCATTACATTTGCAAGATGGGCGTAATTATATATTTATTCAAATCACACAAATACAAGTAATTTAACCCACTTGAATTTGTGGGTCGCGGTACCTAGACACAACTTCAAGTGGGTAAAACTATACATTTTATAACTTATAAGCTATAAGGATCAACTGTATGCAAGTCTGGATTTGCGATTCCATGCTCTAAAATTAAAAACAAAAATGTTACCCCACTACTGTCTGAAAAACATCAGGATGATAGTTTAAGCATTAGTGTTACAATGGTTTGAATATTCTGGGCAAATTGATCTTACTCATTGGATAATGCAATCTATATGATTATTGGTATGGTAATATTTATTATTATATATGATATTCTGATGTATATGATTATGCACATATAATAATAATATAGCTATCCTAAATTCTATTTTTTATTCAATGCTGGTAGGGGAGCCGTTTTAATTCAGAATCGATTTATTTTTCGCAGAACCTATATGTTTATTTTAATGTACATTGTTTTTATATCACCCAGCATTGTCTCTATAGGCAACAAAATGTGCCTCGCAATGAATTTGCAGCAAAGCTATTTTCTAGTTGGCCATTTAGCTGACCACCAGCAAATAACACATTCAGCTGAATAAATATTGTCTCCCATGGGCGGCAGGAAATCAGTTCACGTTTAGTAAGCCACGCACGAAGGCAGATGGAGTACAACCAATTAAAGGACGGACGTTGGTTCAATGCTGGGCCAGCGTTGTAGACATAGGCCCAGCATTGAGGGGAGTGCTGGGTCGACGTCCCTCGTTTAGCTGACGGTAAAGCTGCGCGTAAACCTAGGATGCGATCCCTGTGTAAAATAGTGTCGTCCCCTGTCCAGCTCCCAGACAGTCACGGGATCTACTAAATAGGGTCCGTGAACGCCATGATAATTGCGGTCTGGAGATGGGATATTGTTCCCAGGAGAGCCGTTGTTTAGGAGGGGTGTATCTGGCTCGTCTGAAGCCTCCAGAGGAGAGCATTTTCATTAGTTTAATACTATGTTGTAATCCTCGTTAACCCTTTGACTTCCAGGCCGGGGTGCATACCAGAATCTAGATATACTGGTGTAGGAGTTCTATTTTTCGTCATTTGAAGCTGGAATTGCTAACGCAATTTCCAGCTTCAAATGACGAAAAATACATAAATGTGGTATATATTTGACGAAAATTTGTGTCATTTTATGGTTACGTTCATTGACGAATGACGACGGAAATTTCCGTCATGTATGGTAGTGAAAAGGTTAAATAAATATGTTTAAACCAAGCCTCCAGGCCGACTCTACAGGACACGATCCTGATGACCAGGGGAGAAAGGACACCAAGAAAGTAGAGGGCTGGACAGCGCCATCAATCCAGCAATAACAGGAGATGCTGGCAATCCAGCAATAACAGGAGATGCTGGGTTAATGTTGGGTGAGTGTCTACGACGCTGGACCAACATTAAACTGCAATTGGGTCAATCTCGCGATTACTGTCCGTATGCGCTGAAAACAAACGAGCAATGAGTTCCTGCAGACACTGACAAGTGACCTTAATATCAAAGCATTGGCCGCCCATAAGCATTGACAAATGTCCAAGTGATGTCCGCTCAACATTAACATGGTGCCTACATATATAGAAGTAACGGTATCATCTACCGCGGTCAGACCCTGTTACAACGCCACCATATGTTCCCCAGTCACGGAACTCGCGTGATCTCTCGGGTGTTTCCGCCAGATCAGCTGATCGTGTTTGGATGCGGCCGGGGAGCCGTGAACACAAACGCCTAATTATACCTTTCATCTTTGCTGGTACACGTGTGAAATCGGCTGCGTGTATGCACGAGGTTGTGGAAAATTATTCAATGCTTGACCCATATACTTAACAGTTTGATGCTAGTTTGTGCTGAAATAAATGATAAACTATAACTGTCGATATCAGTCTGTGGAAAAATTATTCTTGTTTTCAAAAATGGAAATTATGTCTTGGTGTTTTTTGTGGGACGCTTGCGGGTGTCATCAGATACCACAGGAAAAATAAATGGGGTGCCATTCAAATTTGACCCCTACAGCGCAGATGTCAGAATCTGACGTGACAGTCTAATGTCGATCCCCGCACTGTAAGATTAAAAATATTCATAATGGCCGTACACCCGTGACATAGGTATTCAAATAAAACGGAAAGAGCCAACTAAGACATTTATGATTTCAAATTGAAAAACGTTTTGGTCTCCTTAGTTTATTCAAAACTAATACACCGCTTTAACCCTTTGAACCCTCACGATGCATCAAAGCATCATTTTGCATCTGTGAAGAATGACTTAATTCCCTACACCTAGGGGGTTCAAAACGATTTTTTCATGGAACGGTTTTAATAATAACGATATTTTTTTGTTCATTTGCCACCCACATCAAGTTATCTTCATCCACTATGAGTCGAGAATTGCGACAGCAATTCGCGGCTTGTAGTGGATGATGATGACAATGGTAAATTCAGGCTTGAAAGAGTTAATGGTTAAACGAATACTACAAAAATGGAATAAAATTGCTATAAGCATAATTTATACCAATATAATTTATGTGACGGCCTTTGGAGCATGGATGTAAAGTCAGTATTGCGTCTTTCAAAAACTAAAACTGACCGAAACATGAAGCCATATTAGATTAGGATTTTTGGTGAGTTATTACTATTATGTCTGAGCCAGAGGGGAGCAGTTTTATTTGTTGAAATAATGTTGACTTACCTTTGAAACAACACTTAACACCAGATAAACATTGCAAAATGTAGACTTCATTTTGGCAAATGGCCAGAATTCTAGATGAATGTTGACATACATATACATCCAATCGTACACAGTTGTATTTATGGTAGGTACATGTAGTTTTCTATTTCCTTAGTCATAATAATTGTATGTTCTACAACAAATACATAAAAGAAAGTGACAGTTAAAAAAAAACCTGCTTATTTTAATTCAAATAAACATACATTGTACTATTAAAATCATACACAACAAGAAAAAAAATAAAGTGCAATATTTGTAAGTTGTCCGCCATTAAATCTCCAGGGGGACTGGGGTTTTTGCGGCGCTCTGAAAATTTCAAATTGTAACACATGTTCATATAGAACATTTCTTGAATGAATATCATGCAGAATCTGCCCAAAATTATTTATAGTCGGGTTCACTATGTCAATAGCTATAATTTCGTTTATATTTCTAGGGGTTTTTGCAAACTATACATTTTTTAAAGCTTTCATATTTACTGAATCTAAAAACCAATTTTTCCACTTTTCTGAACAGCCTATGGCAGCCATAATAGATTTTTAAAATGGCCACGACGGAAATCTAATTTGAGCAATAACTCCAGTTCTAAATGACGTAGAATCACAATTTTGGTGTCTACACCTATGTTGTCAGTGTCAAAGAATCGAGTGAAACCGCTTATAAATCACTTGTGTCATTCCTTCATAGCGAATTCGGAAAACAATTGCCGCCAGTGAAAAAAATTCTGTCAAAATCGCAGTGTCTGTATTCAAAACCAAATTAAATTTGCAGCATTGTATAAAAATAATACAAATGTTTTAGTAATGACGACAGGTATGGTTATAAAAGATAGCTTTGTTTTTCATTATGCAGTTATCGTCCAGAAGTAATTATTGATATCTTAAGCTGGACATTTAGCCGGGACAATTTCTCGAGTTCTAATTGACATAGAATCACAATTCTGGTGTGTACATTTAAATTTTCAAAGAATCTAGTGAAACCACTTTTAAAAATATTGAATCATTGCTATATGGCGAATTTAGAAAATCGCCGCCGGCGAAAATCAATTTATGACAAAATGAAAATATCTATATAAAAAAACAAGTTTTATTTCTTGGCATTGTCTAAAAATAAAACAACTTGTTATAGCAATGAGGATTTGTATGGTTATAAAAGCTTTGTGCCTCTGATGTTCTATATTATGCAGTTATCGTCCACATGTGCGTATTGATAGCCTAAGTTGGAAATCTAGCCCAGCCAATATATCGACTTATAATTGACAAAGAGTCTGATGTCTCTGACTCATGTTTCTGAATCAACGAATCGAGTGCAATAAATGTACTAGAACAAAACCATAAAGCAAATTTGAAAGAAATCCACGATGGATTCCAACCAATGTTTTTTTTTTAGTTATATTGACTGTCATCAACTACATAAGATTTGGAACTGATTAGCATATTTCAGCTGTATAACATATTTGCATATTCACAAGATATATTTTATGAGTTGCTGCATAGCAACCGAAATATTTTGCAGCTAACGTTACTTGCTCTACAACGAAACAAAGTCAGTGCAACATGTTATCCTGTGTTGTATAAAAGGAGTATGGGTATGTGATAATTCAGTAGAGTTACTTATCCTTCCTTTGTCTGTTGAATGTATACCATATGAAAACAAAATAAAAAAAATCATTTTCACCACACAAGAACAGCTAAAATAAAGTCATCAGTATGAATGAACTGGCGAAGTAATTCACAGCACAAAAATCACCAGCATTTTAAATCACATGCGCTTACACATAACTGTATTTCTGTGACAGAACGATACATTCAATGACCTGTGAAAGCTGAGAATCAACACTTGCGGAATGGGATGTTTGTGTATCACGACTCAAATTTGTATGACAGTTTGGTATATTTTGGAGTAACACAAAATGTTCAAAGACAAGAAGGAGTAATAGCGAACCATGTACATATCTTCAATACAATACAATATAACAATGTATCAATACAATACCACAGATATATATTGTGTTGTGGTTATCTTGCATTGTGTTCAAATCCGCCATAATAATGTCCTAGTTTGTCTAAAGGTGTTTTATGCGATTCTTTGACCCGGAAAACATAGGTTTAGACACCAGAATTGTGATTCTATGTCAATTAGAACTCGATTTATTGGCCCGTCTAAATTTCCAACGTAGGCCTATTATCTGATTATAATCAATACTCATTTTCGGAGATTCGAAGTGCATTAGAAGTAAAAATATTGCAAAAATAGTGATTCCATGGCGGCCATTTTAAAAACCCAAAATGGCTGCCATAGGCTGTACAAAAAAAGGAAACATTGTTTTTTTGGATTTTGTAGATATCAAAGCTTCCAAAAATGTATAGTTTACAATATCCCCACGAAATATCAACGAAAATATTATGTCAAAAATACTCCCCCCCCCCCGGAATATTGAATGGTGGCCCCCCTAAGCAAACACTTGTAGCACCCTATCCGGCAAACTACGTTTGACCACAACTCAAATATTGCACCTTGTTCCCTTTGCTAGTTTTCTAATAGACAGGTCCATGCCAGGCAAAAACTGCCATCTTTTCCTGTCAAGGTTTTCTCAGTGGATCCAGCTACTTGAAACTATACTATTTGAAATAAGCTTCTGGGCCACCCTAAAATATTCCTCAAATCCAATATGGCGGCCAAAATCCAAAATGGCCGCCAGATTACCTAGAACTGTAACTTTTTGGGCTTTCCTTTGTTAAAAAAAATTCTAAAAACTTCTAATTATGGTATCTAATGGTAAAGTAAGATGCTTCCATCATATAGAATACACGACAGCACTTTATTCACATTTAAATCCAAGATGGCTGCCGGGCTAACACCTGTACGGGAAAGCACTTATATCTCTTGTTCTGGTAGTGATACATTTATTATATTGGAGTCTATTCATATGTTTTGGGAGTCAAGGAATCAATTTATTCACATTTTATTTTAATTAGGTCATCAGGTCATGTCATAACAATAAATAAAATAATATCCAAAATGGTTGCCGTCGAGGGGATCCAACTTTTAACTCTCGAATTCTTAACTTTTGAGAACAGAGTCCCAGAAACTAATGTAAGACCTCATTTCCGATTAATTTGGGTACACTGATTACGTTGGAATGGTCATTTCTACGTTTCAAGGTCATCTAGAGGTCACAAATAAGAAAACAATAAAAAAAAGATAGATGCTCAGAGCAAAATGCTGTCAGCAAATGTTCTATGGACCTGAAAATCAAAGATGAGGAAAATAGGTACTATGCTGCAGCTAAGCGATAGGAGGTTTTTCTAAGTGGAGCATCATATGATTTATTTGCGCTCGATCTCTACTATCACAAGACTTGCTATGGTAATTTCACTTATGTATACGATAAAAACAGCCAACTACTGATAAAGTAGAAAAGGATAAATTAGGTTCGGATGTCATGGACAGGTTTTTCCACCTATTTCTCCGCATAGTTAATTGAAGATATAAAGGAGATGAGTGAAGATAATGACCTTGATGACCTACCGGTTACAAAGGCATTTACTCCTAAGACGCGCCTCATTGCGGAATTTGGATCTATTGATTATCATATATTTGGAAACAGGCTGGTAGTGCATTCCAGTGCAGCCAATCTCATATCATATTCTGCTGCTACAATTCAGGGCAGGTGAAACTGATTTGACAAAAGCTTTCCTAAAGGAATGCCATCAAATGGCCTCTGGTATCAGATGAATTGTTCGACCTACTTGTTAGTCATAAAACTCTTCATTGTATAGGCCTATATAATGATATCTGATGGTCAATAAATCACCAGGAGATCCACAAATGAATTTGGTTATGCAACAGTTAGGCCTACAAACAGGGCTGAAGCAGAGACAATCTCAACTATAAGTCAGAGGTGGGAAAAGATGGCCAAAGCTGAGAGATCGCCATTAGGAACTGCTTTAAGTGTGACCATTCACAGAATCAAAGGTAGTAAGGAGGCGACTCCTCTGTTGAATCGCTGTGGAGTTGGAATACCCTGCACAGATGTCCATGACTTGAACAGTAAATGGGCAAAGTCTATTACTATGGAACACAAGAAGATGCTACCTCCGGTTTTATCCAAGGTCGGAGTGTACACATCACGTTTGATAACTCAGATGGTAAACAACAGACATCGACATGCTCACAAACCACTCATCACACTACTGGTCTGGTGAGCCTTTCTCTACAATCCATGGGGATTTTATAACTGAAACAACAATCAACCAAGAAGTGAAAGTCAGAGGTGGTCCAATGCAAGGTGAATACAGTACCAGTTAGCAGACAACAGATACATTCATCAAGACGAGTCACATAATGGCAAAGCTCAAAGCTACACTGAAGAAAACATTAGATATCCTGACCTCTTCAACTCACAAAGAGATTAATATAGGGGCAAGGCGACAGCATGACAACATTGTGCAGGGCCTAGTCCGTCAACTTGATAAGTACTTTGACCCTTTTCTGATTGGCTCCGCTCGTCATATGAAAACTGGTGTGGAAATTGATCACAATATTGTTATTGGATTGTTGTCATCAATGGAAGCAGGAGAGAAGTATCAGATAATTAGTTGACCAGAAACTCAAAGCCACAATGGAAGTACTTTTTTGACAAGATTGCCAGAAGGCCACGAAGGACCCAAAGGCTGTGAACGTTCTCAAGGAAGATCGACAAGCTTTTGGTTTGTACTTCATACCCTCTGACAACTGTCCCACTTGCTCTAGCCACACCAGAACGAGACTTACGACAAGGTTCTAAGGCAGCACTTAGGAGCTACCTCATTGAGAAAGCAAACTCCATAACTCCTACTGAAATTCTGCTTGTCACAAATCAAATCAAAGCCACTGCAGATAGAAATCATATTTGATTCATATACCCACAACCAAGCAGCTAACCCAACGTCGCCGAGGGGTTTCGAGCAGAAGAGCCCGCATCACAAGTACTGAGCTGAAGGCAAAGATTGGGACTTATTTCTATAAAACTCAGAAAACAAAACGGAACGGATCCGATTTCTCGTCACACACTTCAAAACTGATTCAGTGAGATCTAAGCTAAAAAATTCCACTCACAGTGACAGAGGAAGAGAATACCTGGTTGATCACAAAGACGAAAATTGAGAAGCTTCAATCCTGCAACTATCATGAGGCTGATACAAGGCTAATCTTTCATGCAAGACAGTCCACAGCTCCTGTTATTATTAGGGCAACTGATACAAATGTCTTGATTCTTCTCAGTTATGGTTGTAATGGTTGTAAACCATTACACGACTGGATGATGAGGATTTACCATCGGTACATTGGTGTGAATAAACTCACAACTCACTTTGGAGAAGAAGTGTGTGAAGTTCTTCCAGCATACCATAGTATAACTGGATGTGACACAACATCATTCCCATTTCGTATTGGAAAAATCAAGCCAATCAAGAAGTTGATGAAACAGGGGAAGTCCCATCTACTCTCAGAACTAGGCAGTTCACTACATCCTGTTCAAGATGTTACGAAAGCTAAATGCTTCTTCAGAACATGCATGTACTCTGGAAGTGAACAAGAAAGATTTGTTGAAACGTGGGTTACAATGTACACCACTCAAAAGGTGAAATATAGTTCCAGCCTCTTGTCAGACGAGAGTAGCACGAATGAGCACCTAAAGAGGAGCGACCTACAGACATTGGTGTGATACCAGTCTTTAAAACAGAATATAGAGTATCCTTCTATCACTGACAGGGGATGAGAAGAAACAGATGATGGAATTCAGCTAATATGGTTTACCTGTCCGCAACTCCCGCCAAGCCTCTCCAAGTCCAAAAAAAGAACAGAAAAAATCAACAGCAAGGTAAGTGGAGTTAAAAAGCCAGAGCTTCTCCATTAATTTGTTTTCCTATCATATAATTTATCATGACCATATGCATGATTTCTGTTTTTCTGTTGATAGGTCATGTTGAATATGATGCGGACATGGAAGATACAATAGAAGAAAGAGATGAGCCCCCACCTAAGAAGAGAACCAATTCCACCAGCCACACGGAAGAAGGATCAGGAGAGGACTACAGAAAGCGACAACAGCAAGGTGGATAAGTTACAAATGCCAGTTTCATCATTTTTATATATTGCTTTGATTTTTATACTGACATTTGTCCCCATTATATCATTGTACATGTTTTTTTTGTAGGAGATGGGGAATATGATGAATATGATGACGTTTCAGTAAGCGATGACAGCAGCATGGATCAGCTTTCTGCTACATCTGCAGACGGTTGCAGGGTGTATTCAGATGATAGTGATTGGACATTTGGGAATAAATGTTTATGAGGAATTAAAATACAAAATGTTGTCTAACCGTGCAGTTTCTTTTTTATTTAAATTGAGACCAAGCGAGTTAGAAGTTAAATCTTCTCGGCGGCAGCCATTTTGAATTTTATTTTATTTACTGTTATTACATGACCTGATGACCTAATTAAAACAAAAAGTAAAGGAAAGGATTCCTTGACTCCTAAAACATATGTATAGATTTCAAGATAATAATTATATCACTACCAGAGCTGGACATAGAAGTGTTTTTCACTTACAGATGTAAGCTCGGCGGCCATCTTGGATTTATATGTTAATAAAGTACTGTCGTGCATTCTAGATGATCGAAACATCTTACTCCACCATTAAATTCCATAACTATAGAAGACAATTTTTCTTAAGGGAATTCAAAGAAGTTAAGATTCTAGGTCATTTGACGGCCATTTTGAATTAGTGGTCGCCATATTGGATTTGATGAATATTTTAGGGTGGCCCTGAAATATAAATTGTATTGCAATCAACGTCTTCAAAGTACTCTAAATCGGACTACGTAATTCAATTATTATGGGTCTATAATTGAAGAATAAAATAATTAATATTAGTTATTTGTAAAAAAAACATTTTTATGTTGACATTGGCAGCCATCTTATTTTTTACCTCTAGATGACCTTGAAACGTAAAAATAACCATTTCAACGTAATCAGTGGACCCAAATTAATCGAAAATGAGGTATTACATTAGTTTCTAGCACTCTGCTCTAAAAATTTAAGAATTAATTGGATCCCCTCGACGGCAGCCATTTTGGATATTATTTAATTTATTTTTATCACATGACCTGATGACCTAATTAAAATAAAAAGTGAATAAGTTGATTCCTTTTCTCCCAAAACCTATGAATAGACTCCAATATAATAAATCATTACTAGAACAGGCAATATAAAAAGTTGTCCATACAGTTGTAAGCCCGGCGGCCATCTTGGATTTAAATGTGAATAACGTGTTGTCGTGAATTCTAGATGATGGAATCATCTTACTTTACCATTAAATACCATAATTAGAAGTCGTTTGGATTTTATTCAACAAAGGGAACTCCAAAAAATTACAATTTTAGGTAATTTGGCCGCCATATTGGATTTGAGGTATATTTTAGGGTGGCCCAGAAGCTTATTTCAAATAGTATAGTTTCAGGTAGCTGAATCCACTGAGAAAACCTTGACAGGAAAAGATGGCAGTTTTTGCCTGGCATGGACCTGTCTATAACTACCGGTCCATGAAAGGTTGTGAGCAAAGTTATTAATATTAGGATGTTCATACTGGTTAAAAATATTTAATAAAAAAAGCCTCTTATTTTGCAGCTTTTTAGAAGCGATATCTGGTGCTAGTCCTACTCGCATCTATTCTTAGGGTCCTTTTTTAGTTCATTACTGTCTCAAGGTTTGATGTGGAGAGTTTTGCGCAGTATGCTGGAAGGCAGTTCAACTTAATGTGTGCGTCTAGATTTCACTGTAATCAATATGATATATGCTCAGCTAAACCTTAAACCGCTATTTTGAATAATTCTAATTTTTCACCCACCTGAGGTTGTGTCCCGCTACCGCGAGACACAACCTCAAGTGGTTGAATATTACGTATAACTGTTTAATTTCAGACAAAGCTTTTGCAAATCTTGATGTTTAAACATCCATTTCGTTCCCAGTAACTGTGATTTAACCTGCTGATAAAACTGATTAAAAACGACTGTAGTCACACTTAGCGGTTTGAGGGCTTTAACCCTTTAACCGCCAAATTATTCAATTTGAATTTTCACCCACTTGAAGTTGTGTCTCGCTGACGCGATCCACAACTTCAAGTGAGTGAAAATTATTCAGATTTGACAAAATGGAGGTCAACTCTTTTCAAATCTTGCTGGTTGATGTCACATTTTATCTTGAACATATTTAAAATGTGGTACTTAATTGTGCCAATAAAAAATGAAAACCCGAATATATGCGGCACCGGCGGTTAAAGGGTTAACAATGGTCGATGAAATAGTCTAATTTTGTAGATGTGTATTTTTCAGAAAGAGAAATATAGTAACACACAATTTACATGCTTTACCAGACAATGTTTGATACATGAGGCAGATATTAGCATCACCTCTGTATTTCCCCTGTGTCCTTTGTTGAAACAAGTGTGAAGTGGGCTGTGTGTATGCAGAAGGATTCCGAAGAGTATTCCAGGCTTGTTCCATACTTAATGCGAGCGTGTATTAATACAGGTTTTCTATTAAAAAAATACTTTATTTACTTCCACACTCATTTCGAAACCTCAGCTTGTAGTCATGTTAGCCATGTTAGCCCAAAGTGAAAGTTGAGTACAGGATAAGGAAAACTTGGGTGATTTGGGCGACTATCGTTCTAAAAAACAATTCGTCATTTGAAGCTGACGAAATGACGACAAATAACAACACATAATGAACATGATTTAGCAGAACATGGTTGACGAAGAATAGAGTCAAGAATCATCTCTGTGTCTTCATGTGTGTCTGGTTCGATTCCATTCACTTACTAAGATCACTTTGATCTGCTTATCGCATACATAACCTGCAGTCTTGTCTGACACCGTGGGCAACACGTCAATCATGACGTTTGACGTTTTAAGTGAGATAACTTCATTGTGAGCGCACATCCTCTCAGACAGGGTTGTCTGGGCTGTGAGAGAAGTCTGCTTCACGTCAACGGAGACTAAGTAAGCACGTAATATTGAGCCTATGCTGGGTTAGGGTTGGAGACGCTGGCCCAGCATTAACCTAAAATTGTATCAATATTTAGGATGTTCCTGTAATGTTATTACCTGTCCTATTATCCATGAGTATGCCATTAACCCAGTGTCGCTGTGTTACTGTAAAAGAGTATTTTAAGACCACATACTTGACTGTAATTAGTTTCGTAAAATCAGGTAGTCCTCTCTGTGAAATAGTTTTTGAGAAGAAAAATTGTATAAAATCCTATTACCAACAGGAAACATACCCATCTTCTCAAATCGTGAATAGCTCCTTGCTTTAGCAATGTGTTGTTTTACAGTATTCTACCGGCAGTTAAGCCCACGACAAAATAATCTAATGGATTGATGTTGCAGGTCTATACCACTTTATGTGGACATATTGTATCGATTATGATAGTCACACAGCCATGAAATGTGACATATCCGTAAATATGAGTATTTCTGTATATTATTATTAGCTTGTTTTACTCCTAATGCCAGGTGAATTCACCATAATTGCTATGTATAATTCTCTATTTTTAAATGTTTCAGTGGCGATTCATCGGTACGCTTTCCTGGACCCCGAAGGGGGGCCTCACTGCACACTGGCTAAACTTCACTGGTCCATGAAAGGTTGTAAACAAAGTAATTAATATTACGATGTTTATACGGGTTAAAAATATTAAATAGAAAGACAAACTTCATCATATACGGGTTTAAAATATTTAATAGAAAGAACCTCTTATTTCACAGCTTTTTATAAGCGATATCTGGTGGCAGTCCTACTCGCATCTAGTCATGTCACCTTGTGGTCACCTTACGCTCCTTTTTAGTTCATTCCTGTCTCAAGGGTGGATCTAGAAGGTTTTAGGCGGTATGCTGGAAGGCAGTTCAACCTTTAAAACGTTGAATTATGTCTGTTTAATTTGAGACTAAACATTTGCAAATATTCCCGGATTTCTCATGACGTTTTCCTGATAAATTTTCGAAATTCCGTGATGCGGGTATAGGTCAAATTCCCCACAGCCATCAAGCGAGAGACAGGAACGGAGAGATTCCCACACCTAAATTCCGCCATAGCTAATTATTATTATTCAGTGAATATGTCATTTTGTCATGAAAAAACAACAGACTGATGTTACAACCTTTTTCTCTTTTGGGCAAATGAAGCTGATAACTTTTCCCTGATTTGAAGCACTTTTATCAAATTCCCTGACGTTTCCCTGAAAAACATGAGACTCATTTTCCAGGTCATCCAAAGTGGCTGGGAACCCTGTCGATGTTTAAACACACATTTCGTTACTTATTACTGCGATTTAAACGGCTAATAAAACTGAATAGGAATGACTGCAGTCGCGCTTAGCGGTTTCATGGCATCGACAGTGGTTAATCAAATAATTTAAAGGTGATCCATCACCTCTTATACAGTATGAATAAGTTTGTGACAAAAAAATCAAAGTTGCCACGAGATGGGGCACAAGTATTTCCTTATATGGGGTGATTGACTATCATCACATGATAGCCAATCACCCCATCTAAGGACATAATTATTCATACCATATAAGGGGTGATAGATCACCTTTATTGTTTGAGATGTTTATGTTTCAGAAAGAGAAATCTAGTAACGCACGCACAATTTACCAGATTTACCAGGATAATGTTTGATACAGGAGACAGACAAGAATCATGTGTGTATTCACCCTTTGTCCTTAGTTAAAACACGTGTGAAGTGGTGTGTGTGTATACATAAGGAATCAGAAGAGTATTCAAGGCTTTTTCCATTCTTTTTCCGGGACCCATATGTAGTTGCGGAGCTTAATTTGACGTCAGGACAAATGCTCTTCTGACGACAGGTACGTGGTGTAATTATTACTTTTTTGGTTTTAGTGCTTATTTGTAAATTTATTTGTAGCTCTTGGTGCCGAGATAACTACACATTCTGGCTCGCCACTGAGACAGGCGACAGTCACGAATCGATTAGACTCGGTTCATATGTGAACTAATAATTGCGGAAATCTGAACATGCTAGACTAAGTGTATAGTCATGCAAACACGAACATGCACCGCTTCAATGCTAGATCACCACCAAGGATTTCTGTCCTGGGACTTCTGCACAGTAACTATAGTTGGCTGGTAGAATTAATCATGTTAACAATTCAAATAAATAATTTTTATTTTCACTCACTTAAAGTTGAATCTCGTTACCGTGACCCACAACTTCAAGTAGAGGAAAATTACCCATAATCGTTTACTTTGGGCCCAAAAATTACAAATCTGGATATATGAACACTAATTTCGTTCTCAATAACAGTGATTATTTATTTATTGTATATTTATTAAGTATTTAATATTTCTTATGTATGTATTATTTATTTATAAGTAATTTATTTATTATTTATTCATTTATTATTTATTTGTTATTTATTTATACATCTTGTTTATTTTATTAATTTAATTTATTTTATTTATTACATTTTTTTATTTTATTATTATCATTATCTTTTTATTTATTTTATGTATTTTATTTATTTTAATTATTTTATTTATTTTATTTATTTTATTTATTTTATCTATTTTATTTATTTTATTAATTTTATTTGCTTGCTTTATTTTTTTTTTTTTTTTTTTTTTTTTATTAATTTTATTAATTTTATTAATTTTATTAATTTTATTAATTTATTTTATTTATTTTATTTATTTTATTTATTTTATTTATTTTATTTATTTTATTTATTTTATTTATTTTATTTATTTTATTTATTTTATTTATTTTATTTATTTTATTTATTTTATTTATTTTATCTATTATTATTATTTTATTTATTTTTGTTAGTTTCGCTTACTTTATTTGCTTTATTAATTTTATTAATTTTACAATTTTTTTTTTTAAATATAATTAATTTTATTAATTCTATTTATTTTAATAATTATATTTATTTATTTTATTTATTTATCTCTTTTATTTCTTTTATTTCTTTAGTAATTTTACTTATATTTTTTTTTAATATATTTTTTAGCTATTTTTTTTTTTTTTTTTTTTTTGATTTATATTATATTTTTTATTATTTTTTATTCAATTTATTTTATTTATTTTTTTATGTTTTATTTATTTTCTTTATTCTATTCATTTTAATTATTTTTTTTTTTTTTTTTTTTTATTATTTCATTTATTATTTTTTGTTATATTTGTTACTATTTATTTATTATTATGTATTTATTATTACTAATTTGTTTATATTTATTACTCTGTATTTATTATTTATTTGTTATTTATTTATTATGTAAACACTATTATTATTTGTGATTAGTCCAATATTTAAACACCAATTACGTTCTCAATAACAGTTCCGGCTTAAAATATAATAAAAAAAAAACTATATCCGCGCTTAGTGGGGTGAGGGTTAATACTGGGCAAACTTTGTGAGTGGTGTCATTAACTAGAGCGCAAATGAATATTCACACAGCCCATAAAGAGTGTACATTTGACTTGTTGACTAATAATGAATAATCGGTGGACTAAAACTTAATGGGTATTCAGAGCACATGTCATTGTAATATTCAATTATTTTTTTCTAAAATGACATGACTTCACCCGGACATTAAAATGTACACAAAAAGCACATAAACGTGACATATATATGTCACGGTTCGATTAGTTGAAGAGATCGCCACTGAGTATAGACAGCTGCAGATGTTAGTTGATCCGAATCTAATCTTTTATTTTTTTAAATAGCTAAAAAAAATTTGGGTATATTTTAAGAACAAAATAAGCCTTACTTAAAGAAATATGTCACCAACTATGGTGATGATGTATTTATAATACTTACTAAACAGCTTAGCATGTCTAATGCCATTTATTGATATTGTATCATGTATATGTTGATCATCTGATCATTTTTGAACGATTTGTGTTAGTTATCGTATTCGCTGATTACATTTGGGAAAATGAGATTGCGTGATGTTTTTTCCCACAATGGTTTCAATGCTTGGAGAACACTTTTAGTTCCGATGTAAATGTGTTCGTTCGAACACTGCAAAGTGTTGCGCCCTGAATGTAATAACACCTACGGATTTTACCATAATTGTCTATCTATGTGATATTTCTCCACGGGGTAGGCCTATACGCAGCATTCGTCTTTTAACCCTTACTACGCTGAACTATGTTTGTATAAACTATGGATACCAAAGGGTTTTTCAATTTAAAATCATCATAAATGTCTTCGTTATCTCTTCCTGCTACATTTGAATACCTATGTTAAGGGGTCTACGACCATTATAATTCTTGTAATTATTTCGGTGCGGGGATCGACTTTAGACGTCGGAGTCGGACGTCTACAGACGTCAAATTCTGACGTTTAAAATCGTTCCCCGCGCTGAATAGTTAATATGGCACGCATACGCTGCACAATAGATCGTGTCATGGCTACATGTCGATGTATAACCATTTATTCAGCTTGTTTTGTGCCGGACAACTTCATTTGGCAAAATTTGTGTTTATACTATGAAAACATATTTTCAACCACCATTCTTGGTTGATTTTATATATTGGTATGCACATCACCTCACATCACCATGAGACAATTGTTCAATGGTTGGTTTTACATGCTGAGCTGTCAGGGATATTGTGAGCTTGGCCGGTACTTACAGGAAATCGATCTGTCGGTCACCTTCTATCTCGCTTTCCATATATTTCAGCTATAGATATGCATTTTGGGGTGCATTCCCTAGAGTAACATATCTCGGCTTCGTCTATTTTGATGGATTATTGACTGCCTGAATTTGACAGAGTAGACTATGTACATCATAGGATAATGGTATTTGCTTAAATGATTTATTGATTCGGCGACATTGTATTTTATGTCTAATCTTACTCTCATTCTAGTACACACGCATGTTATTCTGGTCCTTCCTCAGATACAAATGGAAGTGTTCTTTCTAATAAATCTAGATACTGACACTTGTGCGGTGATAGAAAACTACATTCACTTTTTAATTATTAGTGATTAAAATTAACGATTGTTTGTTACGTAAAACAAAATCAGTTCTGACAGATTTACTAATTATAGTCAGAAATATCTCATTAGAGAATAGTGAGATGGGACCGTATAAAAAGGTTTTCCATCTTCGTTATGTTAGGACCGTATTAAAAACAAGGTTCTCAATCCAGTTTCCAACCTAATAAAATGTTACTAAAAATCGATATTAGATATGCATGGTTAACCTAACATCATTGTTAAGAGATATTTTGTAATTTGAGTTGAAAATTGCGTCAGCAATAATTCTAGCTTCACATGATTGACAAAAAGCAACACACAATTTAGGAGGACGGTTCGTCATTTAGATGCCGAAGGCAGTCAGCCGTTTTTAAACTCTACATCCGCCGTTGTTATGGGATCGTCACGCTCACATTTCAGGCTAAAACAGACAGAACACTCACATTTGAATAATGAGTTAATGGATGAAAACCACCCCCTAGATCCAGATCGCCAAGTACGGGATTTGCTTTCTGAGTAACATGAGGACTTAGGCCAAGGATGTGTCAATGTTTATTATATATATTATTATTATTTATGTGTCAATGTTGCGCCATCATCAAAGATTCAGTCTCTGCATTGACCCACCGTTGGTTCAGCGTCGTACACTGACTGGGATATCCATGACGTTGATATCGAAGTGTTTTGCCTCATGACTGAGATTCATTTTTCAGCCGTGAAGCTCGGAAATAATGCTTGTTTGTTACGCTAGATTATAAGGGCTGAAATTGTACCCCCCTGAGCGTCTCACCAGACAAGCTGTATTCCCCTTGAACCGCGGAGCTGTATCGTCCCGTGGGAAATGCGACATTCACAATGTGTTTTTTTATCAAGCTTGTTTTTGTGTCTAGTGCTGCTGATATCTAGAATATCGTTTTAAAAGAAAATTTTATTTGCACATTAACGCTCATTTACATATACATGGCTTTTCCAAGCAGACCTAAATGGCCACATCTAATAGAATAGAACTATAAAATCACGTGACCCCTTGTCTGCAGAATTTTTAGTTAGTGTTTTTTCGAATAGTATTTTTAATTTTTGTCGAAGCTACAAATTGCATTCGCAAATTCAGCTTCAAATAACCATACATATTTATATCAAATTAAGGACAATTTAACACCTACCTAAATGATTTCTTCGATCATCTGATCATGTGACATATCATATTTTATCAATTTCATTCGCATTTTTGCATTTTGAGTTTGTTTCGGTATTGTTTGTATTTTTTTAACCAACACCGTACAATGGAGATTATTTATAGAATGAGGTTACTCTTTTATCATCAGCCGATTGACAATTTATTTTGATAAATATGTATAAGAGGTTCAGAAACAGCTACAGCCAAAATCAAGTATAATAAATAGCCGTTTTGTCCAACCCATGGTACTAAGCCGATGTATTTTGTCCAAACACCAGAATGCAGACCTCCTAAGCCCCCAATCACTCACCCTCTATTGACTTGTGAACGTGGACAATATACTAATTATTCAGAGTAGCTTCTTCATCACTGTAAGTGTGTTAGCCAAAATACCATACGATTGCCAATGTTGAACGGTGGGCCAGCGTCGCAGACGGTGGTCCAGCATTCAGTAAAGATTAGGATGACATTAGCAATCCATAAAATATAATTAGTTTGTCGCTGCTCGTACATTCCAAGAAAGCAACAGGCGTTGACCCACATGTTAGTTTGATCCGAATAATATGTAGATTATCGTATCTTTGGGCTAGTGTTTCTTATAGAACATATAAAACCGAATTAAAATTAGCTACTTTTTATATTAACCGAAAAACGTAGCCAGAGGAGATTTTACAGATATCAGAAGAACAATTGTGCAGCATTAAATACAAGTCATAGGGACTGCATAGGAAAGTCAACAGGTCAAGGGTTAATTATATATAAGGTCAACAGGTCATGTCTTAATTATATAAGGTGAACAGGTGAATGGTTAATTATAACAGTACATGAAATTGGGTCAATTTCTTCACTCACAGACAGATCCAAACATAAGGGTGAAGTGCCAGATGGACGAGATATACGTAGAGTACGATATGGACTGATTAATAATAATGAGATAATGTGTTTGAAGCACAGCGGCCAGAGACCATGCTCCGTCTACGCCGGATCCATCAAAAACGTTTTTGTGGTCTGGATGTAAACCAATTAACCGTTCTTTCTGTGGAGCTAGAAGGAGAGTGAGTGGTCACAAGAGAAGATTTACCAGGGTAGTCAGGAGGCTTATGCACATTTACCTGCAGATTATGAAAGATAATTTTTGGTAATTATTCTGGGTTGATATGTTATTCAACAAAGATTTTTTAAAGGAGCCTAAAAATTTGACCTCGAGAAACACCCTCCCCCCCACACACACACTTTTTTGCGGTAAGGCTCAGTAAACTGTTATTTGCTATAATTTCGTCAATTTTTGTTTGATTTACCCCCAGCCAACGTCGATTTGGGGATTTTAAGCACCACTTAATCGATTGGACGTTGTTTGAAAGGGAAATTTAAAATATTTTACGATATATCGTCCCTTCAGAGTTCTCTCACACGCCCTAAAATGTGTTAAATTCGCATATCTCGGGCGCAAACAGCTTTTTTCTAAGAAACAAATGCAATCAACTATCATGTTCTGAGGTAAAAATCTTCAACCCTTCTCCCACTGAACTCCTGGGCACACTTGCATTTCCACCGCTGAATTCGTGGGAAGGGTGGTGGGGGGTAAACAAATCAGACTATTTTGTAATGAGTGAAGACACCAGCAGAATCTTAGCAAGAGAAGGAGTTGGGCTTTACTGGTGCATAACACCAAGGTCAATTCAATGTCACATCAAGGTCATTTTAAGGTCAAACTCGCAAAAAATATTGAAAATACCCATTTCTCATAAATTTCAAACTTGTCAGAGGTGCAGTCATCCACTAGAAAGGACTGATGGTGACACATTCTTGGTCGGTTATCATTGTTACACACATTTTTAGGAAATCTAGGACAGTGCTGATATTATGAGGGGTAATACCCCTATGTTTGCCCTTATTACAACCCCTTCGCCAAGACTGAATCGAACAAGCAAAATTACAATTATGCAGCGGATGTAGCTTAGCTTGGGATTCTATCACAAAAGGTTGATATATAATTGAGTATGAAGATTGACATGGATTGAAGTTGTGCTTTACTATATGGATACCGCCCAAAAGAAACTTAAAAGTGATATCAAGGTCATGTAAAAAATCGTGATCGTAATGAAATTAAATGAATCGGGCTTTAGACCACCTTTGTGCACATATAGGCTAAACTGGGCCAGAAGAACCTCCTGAGGATGGTGAGATGATAGAGATGACACTGTCCTCCAGACACAGGATTCTAAATTCGAGCCCTGGCGGTCTGAGGCCGAGCACGCTACCTCTCGGTCACGGAGGCTCCCCACAATACTGACTTTTACACGTGGATAGGGAAGAAACATTGGCGTGAAAGGCAGCGGTGCTAACCACTACCCTAGGATCGTAATAATAAGGTGTGCAACTATGTAATCCGCACTGCTGCGATATCTGTCATATAAGTATTACTATAGCATTTTAAGCATGCTAGTGACGCCAAAAATATATCTTTATCTCATTTATTGAGATTGTATGGCGGACATTTTAATTTTTTCGTTCGAAAAAAAACCTAAAGTTTTTAGAATGACAGCTGTACATCGGCTCAGATATTATTATGAGGTGCTCCATGCACAATCAAAAGGAGAACAAACTTTAATCAGCCAAAACAATGTTACCCCCGTGATTGCCGGACCATATTGATTTTACAGACAACAATACTAAAAAAACCTCTGCGCCGAGATATCTTGAGACCCGCGACAGCGGGACATTTTTATACCCCGAGATATTTCGGTACCTGCGCTAAAAGGGTTATTAAATACAGCAACTACCAATTTATATGACACTTGTATACTCTTGGTAATGTTGTTTCCCTTAATAACGGTAGAAATACCGACCGACAACCGTCACATAAATGACGACACTCCATGAAGCTCTTTTGGAGTTTCACTTAGAATTTTTACACTTTCTGATGCAGGTACAGAGAGAAAGACACTTAACATTGTTTTTAACTGAATGACCTCATCCCGAATAGGGTCCACAACATTCTTAAGTTGCTTCAGCCAATCTGTTTCAGAAATAAGTCGGTCAAGAGGTGTAGCTTTTACAGCCATACACTTGGATGTGTTGCTATGTTGAAAATATCGGCAGCTTCCAAGTTTTTGAGCAAATCTGGGGTGGTGTGGGATGAAACATATTGATTAAGAGTATGCATCTCCCGGATGCATCTTTTCAATGTACATATTCTCAAGCTGCTGTAGTGGAAAAGAACTCTCACTGTTATCATCTATAAATTCTTTTATAGCACCATTTGCAACAAATTCTAAAATAATAAAGATATCGTTCTCGTCAATCACAACATTCTCGTTCGATTGAAGATCTCTGTACGGATTGGTAAATTTGTTGTGACAAGGGTTAAGGTAATAAATATTATTCAGAAGAGCGCACATCACGATATAGCAAAGCCAGGAGTTTCATGTTACCCAATTCACATAGTCACTTGAAATGGTCTTTAATCCTGCTGCGTGGAGTGATATATATTGATATCTGAGTGATTCTCATCCACATGGGCCGGTTTGGAGCAGTACATACATACCTATTCCTTTAATACTACACATAATAAACACGCTCATACGCAAACTTTAGAAGGCTGTCCTTCGTGTTGATTTTTTTTTTAGCTTATTTTACTCTTTGTAGCTTTGAATCATTAAATCTGTCATAGCATCGTTTGTTTATTTTGTATGCACCTGATCTTAGACGCTTTGATAGAGATGATTCGCCGTGTCGAAGGGGTCCATCTTTCAATTCGTCAAACTTCTGCAACTTGCTTGCAAGAGAAGCACCTGTATGCTCGGTGAAGTTTTTCTCACCGGGGCCTTGAGCAGCCTGGCATATTACGAAATCAAACATGTGTCCAACAAACGCATGTTTATTGACAAGCTGTGGTTCTTTGCCAGGATTTTCATTCATTAGAACACGCTATGGCCGCACCCAAGGCATTGTCATTATTATCATTACTGTCTGTGTTCATGGTCAAACTGGAACACATAAAGCCTAAACTATGTTATAAAGAGTTAACTACTAGTATCTGTGGCGCAATAATGTTGACTCTCAGACGTTAGACAAGCAACTGACCAGTGGGCCTGTAGGCCTACACCTTCCATAATAGTGTACACAAAACACATGATACGCCAGCTGTAGGCCCCATGGCTTAGTATAGGCCTATCTAGATCCCAACTAACCCGCATCTGGTGAGTCTGACCTGCATACCACCCATGCATACCACCCATAAAGCACACAATGCTCATACAAACGAGTGTATACAATTACTTGACACATTTTAGAGCCTCTGAGAGAACGCTGAAGGGACGACATAGCGTAAAATATTAAAATTTAGCGTTTTATACAACGTGCAATAGATTCCTTGGTGCTTAAAATCCCCAAATCGACGTTGACTTGGTGCAAATCGGACAAAAATTGACAAAATTATGACACATAACAGTTTACTGACCCTTACCGCGAAAAAAGGGTGGGGTGGGGGTTTTCCCGGGGTCAAATTTTTAGGCTCCTTCAAAAAAATATTTGTTGAATAACATATCAAACCAAAATTCATACCAAAAACTGTCTTTCATAATTTGGAGATAATGGCTCTTTTACGTGCATAAGCCTCCTGACTAGGGCACCTCCTGCCTGTGTCACATACTATCATAGACAACATGAACTAGATTAATGTTGGCACAGAGTGGAAGACGGTGGATCAACAATACATTTTAGTACCTGGCTCACATACTTTCATTGAAAATACGAGATGGTGGTTTGATGTTGGTTCAGCGACCAAGACGATGATCCAACAGCAAATCTACATTGGTTCAATGTATTGTGTTTGTTGGACAAATGGGGCGACGTCTAAAATAAACCGTACTACATATCAAATTAAATATCATAAAATCACTACCTTGATGGAATTTGCATCGAATTTGATTATTATATTTATTTAAAATATGATATATGATGTGTGAATGTAACAGACACCACAATACTGACAACAAGTTGATTTGATAAAAACACAATATACATAAACAATATGCTCCATTATTTTATTGGACCTCAGTATAACCTATATTCCATGCCCTCTAGACATTACTGGCGTAAGTGTAGTCCAGAGCGGGAGGTAATTAGTCTGTACATTTGTTCTATAGAAGTTGTACTCGTAACATATATCTTATAATATGACATATTTGTGCTCCTTAGATTGCGTCATTATAAATATACCATATTTTAAATATTGTAAAAGCTACACAAAGTATTTACACATAGTTTATAAATGTTTCAAATAATAGCATACTGAATTTAGCCGCAGGTTACCTAGATGGAACGTTTGAAATATTTACAAGATTTAACATGACATTAGCCGTACTAATTAAAATATATAAATACTGGGACTATGAAATTTGATGAGACTAATGTTTTGGCGTGTATCACTTCAAAAAAATATTTATACTCTGTCATAGACTGTGTATATCTGTTATATTGACAACAGAGTTTATTTAGTATATGTACTTTTTCTTACCACAGTATGTCTACAATATATTCATTTGATTTAATATGCCATTCATTAATATTAACAGCATGTAGATCGACATCAAGGTTGTATCACATTCTGCACATTCTCAACTAGTGGTCATTCTGGTTAACGTGGTCGATGAGTGGCATGTGACCTACATCTCAGGCATCTAATTGGTCGAGATGAAGACCTCAGCCAATTATATTCCTGGGATGTAGGTCAAGAGCTGCCCCTGATTTGTAGGGCCTATGCATCTTACATCGTCCACATCGTAAAGTGGATCCCCACGTCACAGCATTACTTCACATTTATCGTCTAAGTAGACAATCATGCCGTTAATGACCACACTTTATCAGTTTGTGAACAGTCACCTGACCTCGGTCCACGGCCAAGTGTCGGCTGCGGCGACTGATTATGGCCAAGTTTATGTCAGGCCGCATTTTGTGGCCACAATAGGCGCTGTCTTGGTCCAAGAATAAAGGTATAAACAACCGTGGAATATCATTAATTTAAAGTGTTTATCATCATAAAAGGAGTCCTCTAGTAAACGCTTTATTCCGCGTGTAAAAGGCAGCTATTGCTTGCTTTTTAAGTAAGCAGTTACTGCCTTTGGTCTTCTCATAGTAGTTTCGAGTGGATTCGTAGATGGTCATGTTTATTTACGAGTGATTGTGATTGATATTTTACCTCGTGTTATGCAGTCTAAATAAACAGTAAACAATGATGTACAGCTTTTTTTATGCTATTATAAGAAGAAACAAAGTGCAGTTATCGACACATGACAACAAGAAACAGTCATTTTGTTTTGGTGAGCAGCACACGATGATGTTATAACTTGAGCGGGATAAAGAGACATAGAGTTTGTCTACACATGGCGATGATAGATTGCCGTTAAATTCAGAATGCAGTGACGAGCAAGGTCTGTTATTAATTACGGAACCAAATGTATGTCAGCTTCGCATGATAGTCCAAGAGTAGTATCAGGTGGGAAAACTATTCAAATCATTCAAATATAATCGAATATTTTAACGAACTAACTTAATGCGCTTCCGAACTGGAGATTGTCCAAATTAATTTAAGTCAAAGCCAAACAATGTGTTCCATTTGTGATTATTCCATAAACAAGCAATTCCTGCACCACATTAAATCAAAACACTGCTATTTATTTAATATGAATGTGTATATGAACATTTCTACATAGTTAAGCAAAGTAGAATTTCGTTATTTTTACTGTGGTTTGTAAGTATATGGTAACCTTTAAAATGTCAATATCATCAATTTGACACAAATAACGTCTCATCTTAGTTAAGCACTAAGCTACAGTTTCATCGTTTAAGTGCTGATCGTGTTATTATATATCTATATATTTATTTCCTGGCAATAAATAAGTAATTTTCATCGAATTGAAGTTGTGCTCGCGGTTGCTACAAACATTCATTTGAGTGTAAATAATTGTATAATTTAGCCCGCTGACACATGACATGTCGAGGCCATTAGGTGACAAAAGGTAGCGTCCCTCGCTTGTCTGGTCTTAATTACTTCGCCGGCATGATTTATGGATGATTTGACGGAGCGCTGGTGGCGTGTTTTAATTACAAAAGACGGACAACACACGAAAACAGCCCATACGGTGACGTTTAACCTATTGATTAAAAATGTATTTAACTCAGGATTTATTAACAGGTGTGACGTACAGGTGATGCCCTGAACGACCCACAGGTAAACACGACACACGTTCCTAACTGGATGATCTCAACTAATGAAGAAACAACTTAGCACCGGAAAAGTATCCAATTTCGTAAGCGAATACTAAACAATTTACATTCATGTTGGTGGATCGGATGTCCATACACCGTGACCATTGGTCATCTATGATCACAATTTTTTTATTGACACAATCATATCTTTAGCTAATTGTATAAATGATTTTATAATAACTGGCATGGCTGATCTGAGTGATAGCCCATAAGACGGCCACACTCAGAATAACGAAATCATTAAAAACTGTTAGAAAAACAATTGTTTTTTTTTTCAAATTTTCAGTCAGTTTGGGTTTAACACTTTTCGTTTCACTGTAATTATATTACTCATGCTTGTGTGCAGGTGTATTTTATCAATTTTACAATCTGGCGCCCTCATAGTTTTTTCCACGTCTACTGCTAAGTTTCTGATTATAGTATCAACCGATCCAGCGTAGACTGTCTGCCTGCAAAAAACAAATAAGATACATTGTTCTAAAGTTCATTTCATAAAACTTCTTCGACATGTCGTGCTGGTCAAACAGCAATCTCTAGACTGTTCAATGTGTGGCCTTGCAGTGCACGCCGTAAATCAATCTAAGTAAGGGGGATTACCAGCAGACAAGGTGTAAATAAAGTATGGTTGTCCTGAGGCCGCGCCTTAGATGCCGTGTTAGCCAGTTTAGTGCTTGTAGCGAATCATTTTTTCAAGACAGCAAATAATGCCATTTGCTTATACACTATGCTTACACGCATCACATTTAAAAATAATATAATTACCCACATAGATTAAAAACGGTATGAAAATTGGTATAAAAAATTATGATATATTTTGATTGCTACAGAAAAAATACTCAGATACCTAAATTGACACATACTTGCTTATAATTATTGTTTTATGTGTTTTTTTCTCTGAGCTAAAACCATGTTCTTTAAAACTAGTGTTCCCACAAATTATGTTGCCAAAGAATTCACAGACACGAAGCTAGACTATACTTCCACACATTGCAGAAATACTCAGTTCTCTTAAACAAGCCACAGTTTCGCAGGGGAGACATTTTCAGGTGAGTACTAGCTAACGCAATGCATTGATTTAATGCTGGCTTAACCCTTTTACCGCCAAATTATTCAATTTGAATTTTCACCCACCTGAAGCTGTGTCTCGCTGACGCGATCCACAACTTCAAGCGAGTGAAAATTATTCAGATATGACAAAATGGCGGTCAACTGTTTTCAAATATTGCTGATTGAGGTCACATTTTATCTTTAACATGTTTAAAAGGTGGCACTTAATGTGCTAATAAAAAATGAAAACCCAAATATATGCGGCACCGGCGGTTAAAGGGTTAAGGCTGGTCCAATGGCGTAGTGTTTGCTGGGTAGTTGACAGGGTTATTGGCCTAATAAAAGATTGGAATCAGGCGGGAATCAGACAACTCTAGTTGCTAATCAGCTGTCCTCCAAGCTGTCCATCAACTAACTAGAAGAGTGTCACCTCTGGCCACAGACCTAACACCATCGGCCTGTGAAGAGTGTCGCCTCTGGCCACAGAGCTAATACCATCGGCCACAGAGCTAACACCATCGGCCTGTGAAGATTACCACAACCCCAACAAACACGATGAGTATATGTTGGCTCAATGTTGAGGCAGCAATCTCCATCCACGATCTGATTCCCCTGCTGTTCTTGCACTGCTATCTTGCTGCTCTGTTACTGATTGTCTGTTGATCTGCTAATTTGACACGTTTTCTCCCTGCTTCTCTCCTATTGCTCTCGTATTGTGTGAGTGAGTGAGTGAGTGAGTGAGTGAGTGAGTGAGTGAGTGAGTGAGTGAGTGAGTGAGTGAGTGAGTGAGTGAGTGAGTGAGTGAGTGAGTGAGTGAGTGAGTGAGTGAGTGAGTGAGTGAGTGAGTGAGTGAGTGAGTGAGTGAGTGAGTGAGTGAGTGAGTGAGTGAGTGAGTGAGTGAGTGAGTGAGTGAGTGAGTGAGTGAGTGAGTGAGTGAGTGAGTGAGTGAGTGAGTGAGTGAGTGAGTGAGTGAGTGAGTGAGTGAGTGAGTGAGTGAGTGAGTGAGTGAGTGAGTGAGTGAGTGAGTGAGTGAGTGAGTGAGTGAGTGAGTGAGTGAGTGAGTGAGTGAGTGAGTGAGTGAGTGAGTGAGTGAGTGAGTGAGTGAGTGAGTGAGTGAGTGAGTGAGTGAGTGAGTGAGTGAGTGAGTGAGTGAGTGAGTGAGTGAGTGAGTGAGTGAGTGAGTGAGTGAGTGAGTGAGTGAGTGAGTGAGTGAGTGAGTGAGTGAGTGAGTGAGTGAGTGAGTGAGTGAGTGAGTGAGTGAGTGAGTGAGTGAGTGAGTGAGTGAGTGAGTGAGTGAGTGAGTGAGTGAGTGAGTGAGTGAGTGAGTGAGTGAGTGAGTGAGTGAGTGAGTGAGTGAGTGAGTGAGTGAGTGAGTGAGTGAGTGAGTGAGTGAGTGAGTGAGTGAGTGAGTGAGTGAGTGAAGCGCAATCACGTGATGCATTCTAGAACGTTGACAAAACATTGGATGAATTCTGAGCATAAGCAAAGCCGCTAGGCTAGCATTGGGACGCGACAGCCGGGGCGCTGTGTGAATATTTCTGTAAGTTATGGAACGTAAATGAATCGCCCCCCCCCCCCGCACCCCCACCCCCAGGTCCATCCATGAGTGGTATCATTTGTTCAGGGAACTTTTAGTCACAATCAAATTGATTGATTGATTGATTGATTGATTGATTGATTGATTGATTGATTGATTGATTGATTGATTGATTGATTGATTGATTGATTGATTGATTGATTGATTGATTGATTGATTGATTGATTGATTGATTGATTGATTGATTGATTGATTGATTGATTGATTGATTGATTGATTGATTGATTGATTGATTGATTGATTGATTGATTGATTGATTGATTGATTGATTGATTGATTGATTGATTGATTGATTGATTGATTGATTGATTGATTGATTGATTGATTGATTGATTGATTGATTGATTGATTGATTGATTGATTGATTGATTGATTGATTGATTGATTGATTGATTGATACTGAAAAAAAACATTTTAGCTCATTGACGGTCATCACTGTGTTGATAAAGGAGCTGAACTCTCCAGAGGAGGGTAGCACCCCACACTTATATTTCTCAATAATGTTTTTGACACTAAGTTTTCAACATTCACATAGCTTCCGGCTAGACAAAAAAAAAAAAAAAAACTTTGTAGTACCCTGTCGCCTCTACATTTAACTGGAATTATCTGCCTATTGATAACTAATTTGTTTTAGGTTTATTACACTTGCCTTGTTTCCCCTGGTCAAAATCGGTATGCGAGCTCGTGATCTGAAGAACGTAGTTGTAACAGATTAAAAGAATGAATTAATTTCGTTATGTTTATGTCACCTGTGTCATATACAACTGAGCCGTTTGTGACTTTGTTATCTGGTCATCAGCAATGGCGTAGCTAGCTATTTTGGGTTGTTGTGGACCGTGTACTCACATCCATTCAACATCCATTTAACTAGAATAATTCTTTACAACATCCACTGCTGCGTAATCATGGATTTTTTTACAGAATCATTGTGACAACAAAAGATCTTGTTGAATTGTACATCAACCGAGGACAATGACACGAAGTCGGTTCAATTCTGAGTATTAATGAAAGCCGCTGGACCAGCATTGAGCCAGGTACGAAACAACTTGCAGAATGGATTGAGGACCGCACACGAAATCCGGGGCGCTGTGTGAATATTTCTGCGGGTTGTGACACGAAAAGGAAGCGAATTGACAGAAGAGCTCAATCAGAAAACAGACAGGAATCTCACAAACCGTGAGACTGATAAATCTGTCAGGATTTCTCTACATGGCGTCCCTGGTGATGAAAAGTACAACTTTACAAAGTGTCTCTTTATTTTACTCATATGATAATATCAATGCTTACAAATCAACCATGCAAATACATAATTATAGCTTAGGGATGATAAAAATCACATATCTTCAGCCTACCAATAACTATGCACATTGTTAATGTAATATATGGATTCAAATGCTTAGAGGGTCAATAAATCTGAATATCACAAAATAAGAAACATTTGAAACATTTTTTGCAACTTTAAGTGTAAAAGACGATTAAAAGTTAACTATTAAATCCTAGTTTTGGGCAAATAGCTGGATTTTTACCTCATTAATTATTAAACTGCAGTGGTTCCGTAAAGTAGTATTTTAGAGGCTATTAGGGAAATGTAATATCAGTTCTTAAACTGTAAAATGCATGGATATTGTGTTTTAGCCACTGGCATAGATCATTAAGAGAGCTCAATCACAGCACAAATACGAGAGCATAATATGATGTAGGCTTAGTAGAATAATTCAAACAAGACTACATCATATACTTATAAACTTTAAAACAATTAAAATCATTTAAAATGTCATTATTTTTTTCTGAAAAATAATATACGCTAAATCAACTTTAAATCAACCATTATTTGCATTTAAAGTGAGACTGATAGGTGCAATCGATCCCTGGTGTCCAAAAACATGTAAAAAAATTAAAATTTTGATTTTCGCATGCGGTCGTGTATTGAAAAATAGTTTTAGTCAATTTCACGAATTTGAACAGGAGTTTTGCTTGGAAGATTTCGGACATGGTGGGACCTATATCTACCAAAATACATCATACAACCTTTGTTAGCAATTTGTCCAGAATGACAACACTAGATGTAGTTATTGATTCTGGTAACTGTGAATGTATTAACATTCTGCTGACTTTCATGGATATATCTTAGCTTCCAAAATATATCACTTTTTTCCCTCAATTTGCAGAAGTGGAAACAAACTAATAAAAGACGGTATAATCCTTCACAGCCAGTACTTCTTATTTTTTATAGTTTTTTGTATAATATAGTTTGATGATATATTGTTCTAGTTTATGACTTTTTTTTAATTGATTTAATCAATTTTATTGCAATAAAGTTAGATTAATTTAATAGAAATGCTGCAATTCATCACAACATGTTTTTAGACCTTTCATAGTTAGAAGATGGATGGCTCTGTTTGAAAACTGTTTTAGATTTATTATTGAGCTTGGATCATTTTGCATTTTAATTTGTATATCATATAAATATTAACTAGCACTTATACCAGACATTTAATTCATCAAACATTTTTTTCTGTGTTTTGCTTTCCACATAGATGTAAGTTATTATATGCATAATATACATAACTGAATAATCTGTTCACTATAAATGAGAGTCCTACAAATCTAGCTACAAAAGATACATTTTGAAAATAATTAAATAGTTTGATTCCCGAAGCCTTTTTTACAAATTAATTTACCAGTTGAAGTAGCATACTTTAACACGTACTATTTTATCATTTAAATAAGGCTGTTGACCATTAACAGTTTAATACATATCGCTTGAAAAATTCCAACTTTTAAAAAATGGTGGGACAAATTAGATGAGACTGCCTTTCAGAAATAAAATTCGAAATTCGAACCCTTGGCTCGGTATCCTGATGCCGAGCGCGTTACTCATCGGTTATGGAGTCTCCCTGTCCTTCCAGCCTAATACATATCGTGTGACTTGCTGACCAGACAAAAATGAAATGAATCGGGCTTTAGGCTAGCTTTGGGCACATATAGGCTACACTGGGCCAGGAGAACCTCCCGAGGATGATGAGATGAATGAGATGACACTGTCCTCCAGACACAGGATTCAAAATTCGAGCCCTGGCAGTCTTAGGCCGAGCACGCTACCTCTCGGTCACGAAGGCTCCCCACAATACTGAGTTTTACACGTGGATGGTGTTGACCAGACAGGTCCACGTGGCGTGTCCAGTCTGGTGTGGACAGCACGCTCTAGTGGACAGTGTCCAGTTTGGTCAGTGAGGTATGGACTGCCAACTTTCTGGTCAGCTACCTAGACATAATTTCTCGGTAAATCAGCCGCTGGGAAGGTTACCAGAGGGCCACATATGGCTCCCAGGTGGCGCTGCATGAGAGAGTTATTATGACAAGGCAAATTATCTTCCTATTCCGGGCATGTCTATTCCGCAGAAGAAATCTGCCGGGCATGACCATAGAGGAGAAGACGTCTGCATAACGCAGAAGACGCTGCCAGAACACCGTGCTGACACTTGGGGGTGTTGGCACGATGCTCTCACAGCGTCGTCTACCAAATTAAGATCACTTATCTCACTAAGTCAGACAAACAGACAGACAAATAAATTTATGTTACAAAGTAGGAATTAATGAATGGCGCTTTCCATCGCGTTTGTGCTGTGAGAAGAAAATGCCCTCCAGATAGAGTGTGCGAAGTTAGAGCCTTTGAGATCTGAGACCGAGCACGCTACCTCTAGGTCACGGAGCCTCTCCAAAGTATTTAATATTTGCGAGTTAATGGACCTTTTGTGACTTTTCAACATCTCATATTTTGCTACTTTGCGTAATTTTGTTTTTAAAATGTAAATACAGAGAGCAGAAGAAAACCATCAAATTTTGTCGTGACAGGCGGCAGTTCTCCCAATCAAACAATATATTGTTGCAGAATAGCATTTAACCATCATCCGCTAGTTTAAGTTTTTGTTTACTATTTATCATTCATTTGAAACTAGAGTAGTTAAACGCAATCTCCAGCCTAAGATGAAAACACAATTTATATTTATTAACAATAGACACCTCTCACATTTAACGATTGATGTCATTTTATTTACCATGAAACTGACTAGGCCATGTGCACAGGTATTTATATATCTATGCTGTTATTTGTAAAATTATCGTTCACCAGGCTAGCGTTAGGCCGAAGTCAGGTGATACAGAACAATTACAAGGTAAATACAACATTACCCTTTTCAGTAAAACACCGGATGATATTCGTCTTTACGAAGTTTGGTCTCAAATTAAACCAATATCAGTAATTTTCAACCACTTGTCAAAAACTATCCAGTCACTACCAGTAGCAGTAGCTATTAATCCTCTACCTGCTAGGGTTTTAATTATTTATTTGACTTTGCAGTTAAAAACATGCAGAAATGGTACAATATCAACATGTTTATCTGGTTAAAGCTAGCGACGCATATATGTACCATATCCTGCATAACATTAATTGTTCCTAACCATTAAAATGCTGAGACTTGAGCTGTAATTTGAGATTTTCAACTTGGGTATATGATTTTGACATTTTAATTTAGTATAATTATGTGAGTTTACATCTAATAATGTCTTAGAGTATGGTGACATTCTGAAGATAATAATAATCCCTCCACATGCATTGAGGAACATGTGTGGTAGTATTTTAGAGAACTGTGATTCGTGATCATAAACATATTCAATTAGCATATTTTATTATAAAACTCTAAATGTATAGAGCTATTAGGCAAGTTTCAGACAAAAGAAAGTGCCTTGACCTACAGATGCTCAGTAATAAAATAATTAGAATGGACTACATAGTCTTAGTGGACCAAGCATGGTATTTTACCCCTACCAAATAAAGAAGTCACCTAATCACAGCCATCATACAGGTTTTATTCAAATTATGAGATAGCACACCATACGCGAGCAGTATTGCCTGGTGCATTGACATTTGGCACAATTTGTTTGTAATTGCAAAGATACATTAGTCAAATATCATCAAATATGCCTTTTGACAAAAAAAGAATCAAAAAGAATCACTGATACACCTGGCAGTGTCTTTCTGGCAACCGCGATTAGAATAAGGTGGTCCCTTTAAACTCGAAAATATTTTTCATCTAAGTAAAAATGGATAAATGGATCTGCATAAGTTTCAGTTATAAACCCAGTGCTTCAAGGGTGGAATAACGGTCCATGTAAGCTATACTGGAGCGCTTTTTGTCTGCGGTGCCACAACGTGCAGCGAATGTGTAATCTAAAACAAACGGAATTGAACAATAGATATTTAGATTTAAACCTTCGCTTTGGTGTTTTTGCTCTGTCCTAACGAGACGGGAGGAATAAGGCCACCGTTGGGGACGGAGAGACCACTTAACTACGCACGACAGGTACGTAACTGGTTGAATTAGCATTTTCCTTTTTGATGGTTTGTTTTATTGTAATCGCCGCTGTCGGGGGTGTTGATTTCGCTGTCCAGTGTCATTCAGACTCTGTCCATTTGGAATGATAATGCTGCTTTGTAGTCCAGATGTGCCAGATATGTGACGCATTAACTCATCCAAACGTTGATTCAACGCTGTAACAGCGCCGTGTGTCCAGTGGGAAGGTAATATATCACAGCAAACACAAAACATTGAAGCAATGTTGGTTTGCTGTTGGTCAAGCGTCGTAGACTGACGGCCATCATTACAGCAGCATTGGCTCAACCTATTAAAGTATTTTGTTTGTCGGATATATGAGCATTGAAATCTTTAGTGGGAGCATCAAATAATTCATTTTCAGAGATGTTTTCAAACTTGAAAATAATTGTCATGATTTGTTTGTTTCCATCTATTCAACAACCCTGAAATTGAGATCGGGAAACCGATATATCACAACATGCGCACACGGAAACACAAACCCGAATTGTCGATTCCGCTTTATATCTGATACGTGAACACAGGGCTTCTTTCTTGAATGACTTCACTCAATACCGTGCAATATAACGACCAGCAGATTTCACCCTCGGGCGCCGAAGATTACCGAATGATAATCCCGGGAACAATTTGCCTTCCGGCCAGGTATTCCTGAATGCTCGTCTTTCGTTTCATACCCTCCGGCACAAAGACCATCAACTGATCCTAGTCAGAAAGCATGGTAAATTGTGACTAACAAATCCAATTGAATATAAACATATTATACACAAGCATTGATGAGCACCCTTGAAGCTATTTTTTAAAAAACATTCTTTATCCAGAAATCAATTAACCCAGAAAACATAACATTGATCAAATAACCCATCAAACGTTCAAATATAGATCTTTTTTTAAACATAACATTTTCTTTTTAATATATCACAATAATAAGAAAGCACAGACAAACATTTCCTGGGTTACACGAAGAAACATTATTCTAATTTGATTATTCAAATTTTCAATATTTTTCGGCAGATGCAAATTCAAGTGAGTAAACATTTAAATTTCAAAACTTGGGATTTGAAGGGTTTAGTTAGCATGAATCACACACATTGGTTTCACACATATTAGAGTAATTATTTTTCACCCACTTCATGTTGTGAGATGCGGTAGCGAGACACAGCTTCACTGGAATGGAAATGTGAATTGTATAAGTGTACACAGTCCAAGCGTTAACATAATAATGATAATTTGTTTTCTGAGATATATCAGTGAAAACATGTTAGGAACCACAATAAACTGGGGAATAATGATGCATAGATATCAGAGATAACTCTGTGACTGCAGACATCCACGGGTTATATAACTATTTGTATAATATGAATATCCGCTCAGAGAAACGAGGCGAAAAAAAAGTGGATCAAACGTACATTCATGAATAATCTCCATACACACAATGCAATGCAATGCGTTGAGTTAAAATTAGAAATAGTATTATTATCTTAAAAAAAATGTGGATATATATTTGTACATGTATTTTATATATATATTTCTGGAAGGCAAAAATTAACATTCATATAAAAACACAAAAACACCCACTCCTCTAAAATCGCATCCTGTCGCCTTATCCACATTGATCCAGTGGATGCCTATGAATCTCTATGATTTGCCCTGAAGCAGTGAATGTTATAAGGAAGGTAGACATCTTCAGCAAGTCAGATACGTTGGCCCAGTTGTGTTTCAATTTTGCGCCGTAATCTTCACCGCTGTGCCAACATTTCCACAGTGTTGGTTGAGCGCACGCTACACGTCTGTGCACTGTGTGACCCCAAGATTCATGGAGGATGAACACCAGATACCGGCTGTCACTGATAACATGATGTGCCAGCAAACACAAGACGCTAAGCCGGTGTTGATTTAATGTTGGGCCAGCGCTAGACCAACATTTGTCGCAAGACAAAATGTGTACACTGTCGTGCAAAGACAAAAAGCAGTACCTGCTTACCTTACAAGTAAACATATACTGCCTTTTTGGTTCTGCGGAGCAGTATGTGAAAGTACATTTTTTGTTTCAATCAAATGTTGATCATTGACCGGATTGGAACCATGGTAACACATGCATGAATGAAACGACATAATTTAAATATAAGGCAATTCGGAAAAAATGATCGGTTGCTTACTTTGTACAAAAACAACACTCTGAAATCAGAATAAGTGCGTCTCCTGGCCTAATTTAGCCTGCATGTGCACCAAAGTGGCCTGAAGCCCGATTCATTTCATTTTAACGTATTGTTCTGCTATAATCTGTGAATTTGACCCGCGATACTCATCCCAGAATGAAATTAAAATTACTAAATGCTTCAACCGTTTCAACGCGGAGACCGACTTTAAACATCAGAATCTGACGTCTTTGGACGTCAGATTCTGACGTCTGAACTCTATCCCCGCACTGAAAGAGTTAAATATTTATAATGGTCGTAGACCCATAACATAATTATGTATTAAAATAAAGCGGAAATAACTTACTGAGACATTTATGATGATTTCAAATTTAATAAACTTGTGGTTTCCATGGTTTATACACAAATATTTCAGCGTTGTAAGGGTTAAAATGTATGAGTGGACCATATCAAAACAAAAGCCAACCCTTTAACCGCCGGTGTCGCATATATTCGGGTTTTCAATTTTTATTAGCACATTAAGTACCACCTTTTGAACATGTTAAAGATAAAATGTGACCTCAACCAGCAAGATTTGAAAAAAGCTGACCTCCATTTTGTTGAATCTGAATAATTTCCAGTCACTTGAAGTTGTGGATCGCGTCAGCGAGACACAACTTCAAGTGGGTGAAGTTTTTTATCATTTTTTATGACGTTACTTTGCAAATCAGCTGGTCAATAGATACATAAATAGATGATAATTTCTAGGGATGAGGTCATAGTGTCATAAGACCTTATCTATAAATTGACATTTTTTATCACAACTCCTTCACATTTGTCACTATTAGGTCCCCTCTAGAGATAGCTATCACCAGCCCTTCCCATGAGAACCCCGTCTGCAACCTGACCACCTCCCAGGATCTGCCCCCCGTGACCTGATGACCCTCATGTCGTGTCCGTGACCTCTGCCCCTTTGCCGACCCGTGGATCCACCCTCACCCTCCACGAGTCGTTTGATCCTGCTCTACCTCGGCAAACACGAAGTGACTGTTTAACCAATGTTGGTTTGATGCTGGGCCAGCGTCTACGACGCTGGCTCAGCAATAAACCAGCATTGTGTCTATATCTCATGCGCGCTAATATATCACACACCAGCCTTGGAGAATCTCTTCTAATGTCACGCTGTCTGCGTCTCAAGTGAATCACCTTGATCCGTGTGGTCTGATAACAGGAATAACAGAAAAAAGAGGTTATTGGGATTGTTTTTACTAAAATAATTTTCCACTCATGTACCTTGTACTTGGGGGGCCACCATTCAATACCCAGGGGGGGGGGGGTAGCTGGAGTTTTTGTCGCGGGCAAATTATTTATTTCAACCGGGCTCGTCGGCGCGCTGAAAATTTCACATTTTATTACATGTTTATATAGAGCAGTTCTTGGAGTAAATTATTTATTTCACGCAAAGTCCGCCCAAAATTATTTATTTAAAATAAAATCCAGCCGCCCCCTGGAAATCGAATGGTGGCCCCCCTCATGTTAGAATTGTACTTATTGCACAGAAAATAGCATAATTGAATATTATTTGACACATTTTGTCACATACGACATCATCTCCACATGCCGTACATTGTACGCATGAGGAAAACGTATGTATTTGCTGTTCAAGTCACCACCTCATCCGTCACAACATTTAGACAGCGCTGGTCAAGAAGGTGTTGGTAAAATGAAGCCTAAATAATGATGCAGCAGCATGGGTTAACCCTTTCAGTGCGGGATCGAATTTAGACGTCAGATTCTGACGTCTAAAGTCGGTCCCCACACGGATAGAGTAGAATATGTATAACGGCTATGGGTATTTAAATGAATTTAGGCGGAAAGAGCTAACTAAGACACTTATGATGATTTCAAATAGAAGAAAACCTTTCGTCTCTTGTTTTATATATATACAAATATTTCAACGCTATAAGGGTTAACCCTTTACCCGCCGGTGTCGCATATACTCGGGTTTTCATTTTTTATTAGCACCACATTTTAAATATGTTAAAGATAAAATGTGACATCAATCAGCAAGATTTGAAAAGAGTTGACCTCCGTTTTGTCAAACCTGAATAATTTCCACTCACTTGAAGTTGTGGATCGCGTCAGCGAGACACAACTTCACGTGGGTGAAAATTCAGATAGAATAATTTGGCAATTAAAGGGTTAATGTCCTCACTACAACATCAAAAGAAACAGTTTCTCGTTTGTTTTGCTGTATTGAGAAATAAGCTTTTCCAGCAAATTCGAGAAATTGAACAAATGCTGGGTTGATGTTTGCCCACCGTCTACAGCGCCGGTGTCAAGCCAAATCTAATGATCACGCGAAATCTAATGATCTTCCGGTCTAGGAGCAGATCTCGCGGTACTCTGGTTCCCAGAGCCACACTACGCGGCGTTGCCGAGCTTCGCGTAGCCTCTGGTATGCCCATGTGGCGAATGTTTGAGACTTGTTGCTATTTTTAGATGAAAATAGGGTAATCCCCGAATTAAGGCATTTTTAAAAGGTCACCTCCCCGGAACAGTATTGTATTACCCCTCTGACGCATTTCCTATGACCAGAAAATTATTCATCGGCCTCAATAGCAAAGGCATGAAAGTCACGTGACTAAGAACCTTGGCCTCGACCCGACCTTAAATGAAATTGGCCAGGCTCGCCAGGCAAATCTCGCAGGATTTCGTCAGAGGTTATAAGTACTGTGTCACATATAGAATGCATAAGCTTTAAATAATATTCATTTAATGAATGGAGACAGCTTATACATGTATTCTGGCAAAAGTAGATGAACGCTGACCAGCGCTATACATAGTTAGCTGACTAGTGAAATTAGATATACTCTGACCAGCGCTATGCATATTATTAGCTGACTGGCGAAATTAGATGACCACTGACCGCGCTATGCATATAGTTAGCTGACTGGCGAAATTAGATGACCACTGACCAGCGCTGTATATATGGTTAGCTGACTGGCGAAATTAGATGACCACTGACCAGCGCTATACATGGTTAGTTGACTGGTGAAATTAGATGACCACTGACCAGCGCTATACACATAGTTAGCTGACTTGCGAAACTAGATGACCACTGCATGACCAGCGCTATGCATATAGTTAGCTGACTGGCGAATTAGATGACCACTGGCCAGCGCTATACATAGCTAGCTGACTGGTAAAATTAGATGAGCAACACTGACCAGTGCTATAGATAGCTACCTGATTTTCAAAATTTGACGAGCTATGGAATATAGTTATGTGCTGTTCTTTGGAATTTGCCTATATTGTAATGCATACAATTCCCGTAGTTCTACTGATTATATAAATATACATTTAATCTTAAGCAATAATAATATGAGTATCATATTACAATCATGAGGCAATATGTACAACTCGAAATTCAAAGGGTTATTACATATATTAATGAACCTCGTATTTAAATAAAAATGTGTTCTCGTTTCACATAACATCTTCTTGCAACATAAATAGTGTTTAACATCAGTCTAACCAAGTAGGTTAAAAAGACTCTTTTTAACCTCTTTGGTCTAACTTTGGCTCAATGTTCCTGGTTGCTGGGTTAGAATTAAATCCCCATTGTTATGTCGGACCGGTGCACAAAACGGCGGGCCAAAATCATAACAAGAGTGGTAGCCTACAATTAATGTATGTGTTTTCACATATTCTACTCTTATTTGAAAATTAACAACGGACTGATTACCGGTGAACATTAGAGTACATCAGTAAACAAAAAAACATTTGTATGACATTTATACAATGTTGGACCAACGTCGAAGACGTTGGGCTAATGTTCTATAAATGGTATACAATATACGGGTTCCGATCAATTTTATTTTTATGTTGGGCTTATATGGATTAATTCTTTATTAGACCGAGAACTATCCCTTTAGTATTGTATAGATAGCAATGAATCCACGAATTCAATATACATTTAACATCCGTGTAGCAAATAAATATCATTCATTTTTCACAGTCAGTCTGAATATGCAAAAAGTGCTCATTTGAGTGCGGTATGAGAAAAAACAAAACTCGTCCAAATTACAAAAAGGGAGCATTTAGACAAGCACCTTCTTCATTAAACATGTGCTGTACTATACATACCGCACAAAATATGAAGTACACGTTTTTCTTACATGATCTAATATATAGATTTACCTGCCATCCATTATCATTCAAAAGATAACCTTGTTTGAATTATAGGCTGATAGTTAAAATCACTGCAAGAAGTTTGCGAAAATCAATGTCACCTTTAAACCCTCACGACGCATCAAAGCATCATTTTGCATCTCTGAAAAATGACTTAATTCCTAAGCCCTATGTGTTTTAGAGCGAAAATTTTCACGGAAACGTTCTAATAGCAACACTATTTATTTGTGTCATTTGCCAAGCACTTCAAGTCATCTTCATCCACTACAAGTCGGGAATTGCGACAGCAATTCGTGGCTTGTAGTGGATGAAGATGACAATGTTAAATTTAGACTTGAAAGGATGAGCCCATAAAACACGAGGCGTTGAACCAGTGTTGGCAGACGAGGAGCCAACATCAAGTCAACAGTGGTTCATCGCTTCATGTTTGCTGGGAATGAGCGCCTGTTGCATACTAATATTCAGAATATGGCTCCAAAAATGTTTTCCCAGAAAACACGATACACCGACCTAATGTTGGGTAGATGTGAGGCCAGCGTCGCAGACAATGGCCCAACCCTGAACCAGCATCGGGCCAGTGTATCGTGTTGACTGGGTTGTTTTATTTGTATGGCTCGGTGAGGGATGTAGGCCCTACACCTCCCTGGTTCAATCATAGAGTTAACTCTAGGGTTCAATGAAATATGTTGGCCTGAGGGGTTGGCCCAGTCTTTGGCTGAGCTATGGGGTTGCCGGCTTCCTGTGTGGTCAAGCAGTAAGATAATCTGACCGTTATCACCTTGACCACTCCGTCATCATCAGCACAGGTGTGCCTCATACCTAACACCCCCACAGTGTCTGACCAGGGCCACCCCTTGAGCTCAAAGAAAACAGGAAATATATGTAGATATCATAGAGAAAGAATAAATGGATTAATGTATTAACTGATAAATAAATGGATGAGTAAATGAACGAATAGATGAATGGATGAATGAATTATAGCATGAATGAATGAATGGATAAAGGAATTAATAAATGAATGAACGAATGAATGAATGAATGAATGAATGAATGAATGAATGAATGAATGAATGAATGAATTAATTAATTAATTAATTAATTAATTAATTAATTAATTAATTAATTAATTAATTAATTAATTAATTAATTAATTAATTATTATGACACTTTTATGCACATGATATCTGCAAAAAAAGTACAAACTTACAGTTAAATATTGATGTCAACAACCCTCCAAGCACACAGCTATTTAGTTTCATTTTTATTAACTTTGAAATGTAAATTGCTGTCGCAAAGCACATCTAAAAGTGAATAAAAATGTTTTAATTTTATCAAATTAAAATTATAATATCCCAAATGTGAGCTCCTCGCTGTGATTGATTATTGCATTTTTCACTCGCTACGTTTATTCAAAAAGTGTCACCTTATGCATAATTATATAAATAACGAGAGAACTTCAAGGGTTAACATATATCATCATAAGAAAACGCAGGGAGTTTAAAGGGTCGTCATATATTATCACATGGTAACATATGGAGCCTAATAGATTAACATATTATATCACTATAATATTATATAATCATATTACATCATATGCAGCTTATAGGGCTAACATATGTGATCATATGAAAATATATGTTCGAAATATTGACTTGTTTATAGCAGTCCATGTTGTCTATATATTCTATAAGCAATAACCACTCTTCGCACTCAATGGAAATTCACCCAAACCACTTGTATGTCACCCCACAAGTAATTAATCGATTATATCGGATCGTAGTGAAAATGTCAAAATGTTGATCAAAATATAGAATATTTAATCACTTGGCGTTTCTGAATTTTCTTGAAAGATTGAGGTGAAAATTGAAATACAGGAAAGTTAGGCTATATAACTTAGCGCAACTCTGAGATTGAAAAGTTGTGTTGTGTGTGCGTATATATTTTTTTTTTGTATAAAATACATTATAAAAAACTCACCACGACTTTACTTTGAAATTGGCGAGATGCAATGGCGTATGATACAAGGTGACTGATTTCCGTTTGGTGTTGATTATTTACATGTACCTTCTGTTGATGATGAAAGAAAACACACAATTAAGCTCAAGTCAGCAGTCTATCGAAGAAGGTTCCTGGGCCCGTATTCTCGTACAAGTTACGATATATCGTAGGCTTCTGATTAGTCGAGATGGTCATCTCGACCAATCACAAGCCTACGATATATCGTGACTTGTACGAGAATACGGGCCCTGTTTACTGTACGAGTGTTGTGTTTTCTCAGCCAAGTAATAAAGCGTTCATATTTAGATGAATGTTAGTTATCAGTACAGTACTAAAACAAATGCCGCTTGCATATATCCTTTCAACATCCACTTGGTTTTACATAATATAAATCATGCATACAATTAATCGTTCCATGTCCCTCGTCGTCATAAATTTCAATCTGAATTCCAGTATAATTATCATTAACCCTTAGAGCACTGAGTCAAGAAATTTAAATTTTCAGCCACTTGAAGTTGTGTCTCGCTACCGCGATCCACAACTTCAAGTGACTAAAAATTAGTTTAATTTGTAAAATCTAGGTTGAAATGTATATGATTATCACATATTTGAGACATATTAAATTTTTAAAACCTGGTTATACAAGACAATTAAAACATGAGAAAACAATACAGTGTGCTAAGGGTTCAAACTGCAGAAACGTAACTGAATTAGTGTAGCGCCGCATTGTCCAGCAATTCTCACAATTTCTTTAAAAACACATTTTTCAATTAAAAACCCCATCTAAATCATTCATTTTCTGAGATCATATGAAATAGAGTATATTGCTACTTTCTTTTGGAAGATAATAAATTAGACACTCTGAAATAAAGCAAGAATTAAGATGAATAAACACAATGTTGCTTAACAATATATAACATATAATCATTCAGCATTCTTAAATTATCTAGAAGGATTAAGGTGAAAATTAGAAATACAGAAACGTTAGGCTATATAACTCTGAGATTGAATTTTAATGATGTTCTGTGTGTGTATTTTAAACAATATTTTTAATAAAATACATTACTAAAACTGGCCAAGTTATTTCTTTGAAATGGACAGAATTCAGTGGCGTTTGATACAGAGTGACTGATCGCCGTTCAGAGTTGGATATTTACCTACTGTTAATCATGAAGAAAACACTATATTTAAGATGGCCCGAGTTGATAGAACACTCGTCCTATTCCATGTACGAGTGTTGTGTTTTCTCACTCAAGTAATCAAACGTTCGTCTTTAGACGAGTGCTGTTTTTTCATGCAGTACTAAAATGAACACCGCTTGCATATCCTCTCAACGTCGACTTGGCTTTACATAATATAATTTATTCATACAATCAATCGATCCATGTCCTTCGTCGTCATTAATTTCAATCTGAATTCCAGTAAAAATTATCATTAAAACCAAGCTCTGTGGTAAAGTAATTGAATTAGTGGAGCAGCAACCATCAGCAAATCCCACGATCTCTATAAAAATACATTTTAAAATTATAACAAAAAGTTTCTGAATCACTTATTTTCTGATACCATATGAGCTAGAGTATATTTGCCACTTTATTTTGGAAGATAACAACATTGACATAAAACATGATTTGTCACCACAAACATGTATCTTCTCAGCTAATTCCAATCACCTGCCCCGAATTGGTCTGAATTGATTTCGGGCCGACCAGCGAATGATGTATTTTTGTGAGTGATACATTACATACACTATATCAATTACATAACCGATTAACTTTCACTAACGGTATAAATTATTTATGTGTTATTACTATGGGACATAATTGACGAAATTGGCTTTACCTGCAACATATCAAACATGTATCTTCTCACAAAGGAGAACAACATTATTAATACTAGCTAAGTACAATTATTTATTACATGTAGAGCACTGATGTCAACTACAATCATTTTCAGTGTGTTCTTAAACACTTGTGTACCAAATGTTTAAACGCAAAATATCTCCCAAATACTTTACACATACATTTTTCGTCACTTAAATTTATAAATATCAAGCCATTTTAATCACTTGAAGTTGTGGATCGCAGTAGCGGGGCAAAACTTCACGGGGGGTTAAAACTATATTTTCTAGCTTAGAGCACTAGGTATTAAATAAGCCGATGCTAAAACATGATACAAGCAGCCGCCTTAATAAGCAATGATATTGACCCGTGGTGATAAAGTCTGGTTTATGTTCTTTTTGGAGCAAAGGTCCAGGCATATAAAACAACTTTGGTGGCACAACATGATGTGTTAGGCTTTTTAGGCTGGTATAATGGACGACGCTGGCCCTACATAGATTTATAGGATATAACATAACCGCCCGTTCAAGAATGGGGTATGGCCAGGGTGATGCTAATGCTAAGCAGCGTAAGTTTTAAAATGCCATTGAACGCTATAGTTTAAAACTTTCAGCGCGAGTACCGTCTGATACGTCAGAATCTGACGTCTCTAGGCGTCACATTCTGACGTATAAAGATGGCGTCAGATTCTGACGTATAAATACGGTCCACGCGCTAATGACCGTAGACCTGCGACATACCTATTCAAACAAGAGCAACCTAAGACATTTATGATAACTTTAAATTGAAAAAAATAATTATTTTTCATGGTTTATACAAACATATTGTAAGGGTTAAAGAAGCGACTATTCGCCAGATATTGTTTAACCCTTTAACCGCCAAATTATTCAATTTTAATTTTCACCCACTTGAAATTGTGTCTCGCTGACGCGATCCACAACTTCGAGTGAGTGAAAATTATTCAGATTTGCCAAAATGGAGGTCGACTCCTTTCAAATCTTTCTGGTTGATGTCACATTTTATCTTTAACATATTTAAAATGTGGTACTTAATGTGCTAATAAAAATGAAAACCCGAATATATGCGACACCGGCGGTTAAAAGGTTAACTAGAACATGGGCCGGTATATCGGATATCCGATCAGCATTTATAAAGTGGTTGAATCAATATCACGCTAAAATATAAGACATGATGGGCTGAATATCGTGCAGTCATCCACAAATATTCACACAATAGTTAGCTACCATCTGTTATTTGCCAGACATGTATACAATAGCTGGCTAGATGTTGGAATATTATATCAGACAACGACACCGTATTCATGGCCCAGACTCGCAGCTGCGCACAGGGCACGTTTCTGGCACGTTTCTGGCCACTTCCTGTGGAGCTGTGACAAATGAGAGAAAGATCAGGATTGGTCAGTCCCGGGTTTGTCTGCTTTATTTCTGCCTTGATGTTGGACCAGGAGGGGTCAGCACGATGGGTTCAGTGTCAACGGAGCCGCGACCCATACTTTATCAGACACATGGGAACAACGGACATGAACCAATCTATTAGAGACCCCCGACACCACGAACAAGGCTCAATCTATAAGACATCGCCTAAAACCGATCCTTTCCCTGGCGCTGGTCTGTGTCATCATTGTCTGGCTGCACTAACATCCAAACTACATTCGGATTCAGATCAATTCACTGTTATATTATGAAAGAACATTAAATATAATTCCCTTGATTATAAGCAAGATCGGATTAGAAAATTCACGTTAATTAAAAAAAAAAATAAACGCATAAACGCTCCCCACCAAAAATAAATAAAAAGTCACTCAAATCCTAGCGTCCAAGTGTTGGAGTGACTTATTTTAATGTATCTGACCACATTTTATCAGTGAATGCCAAAGTAAAGTTACAGAGGTAATGAATAATAAGTGTGCATTTTGGTGTATTTATTTTATTTTCCCTGGCATATATTATTTCTAGAAAAAGAAATAGCTTTTGAATCCTTGAATATGTTTTACGTTTCGGCACGGCGACCGTTACAAACGCCTTTCCAATGTGATGACCAAAACAAAGGCTTCCCAATAATTTACCAGCCTTACGAATGGCGTGCTTACGAAAATTGACGGCGAATTTGGGTTTTTTTCGCGGAAGCGAGACACAGCTTCAAGTAGATGGAAATTTAAATAAAATATCTTAGCTCAGAAAGGGTAACAATTTGGATGCTATTGTACTCGTATGGTAATATAATTTCGGAGTATATTCTCAATTCATCGAATCAAGATATGTCCTTATTTTCAGCTAAGTACGTAGTTAAAGCACATTCACGTATTGGATACCTGGGCAGACACGTCTACTGAAACAATGAGCAGTGTGGATGGATTGCTGAAACCCCACCAGAGTTCAGGGTATACGATTGCCCTGTCAGGGGTTTCAACTACTGCTCAAAGAACGAGCTTACTCTGATAAATTATGCATACGACTAAAATACGACTCGGGGCTTAAAGTGTGACAGAGATCAAAGTGTGTATCACTTTATAGCCCTCTCAAATAAAGATAACATATTATCAGTGGAATGGACTGGCGCTGGCCATAAAGGGAGAGATTAGGAGTGCGTCTGTCTGATGGAATGTCTCACGAGCCACTAGGGCCAAGGGGGTGAATCCGTGTGGTGGAGTGTCCAACGAGCCACTAGGGCCGAGGGACTCTCACAAATCTGAGTGACGACACCACGGGCAGCACCGTCCATCTGCCAGATCCCTTAATAAGCTGCTATCTGGTCCGCTGTTTAGCTCTCTCAATAAGCTCGCTATCTGGTCCGCTGTTTATCTCCCTGAATAACCTGCTATCTGCTCCGCTGTTTATCTTCCTGAATAAACTGCTATCTCGTCCGCTGTTTATCTCTTAATAAGCTCACTATCTGGTCCACTGTTTATCTCTCTTAATAAGCTCACTATCTGGTCCGCTGTTTATCTCCCTGAATAAGCTGCTATCTGGTCCGCTGTTTATCTCCCTTAATAAGCTCGCCATCTGATCCACTGTTTATCCCCCTGAATAAACTGCTATCTGGTCCGCTGTTTAACTCTCTTATCAACCTCACTATCTGGTCCACTGTTTATCTCTCTTAATAAGCTCACTATCTGGTCCACTGTTTATCTCTCTTAATAAGCTGCTATCTGGTCCACTGTTTATCCCCCTGAATAAGCTGCTATCTCGTCCGCTGTTTAACTCTCTTATCAACCTCACTATCTGGTCCACTGTTTATCTCTCTTAATAAGCTCACTATCTGGTCCACTGTTTATCTCTCTTAATAAGCTGCTATCTGGTCCGCAGCTTATCTACCTGAATAAGCTGCTATCTGGTCCGCTGTTTATCTCTCTTAATAAGCTGCTATCTGGTCCGCAGCTTATCTACCTGAATAAGCTGCTATCTGGTCCACTGTTTATCTCACTGAATAAGCTCACTATCTGGTCCGCTGTTTATCTCTCTTAATAAGCTCACTATCTGGTCCACTGTTTATCTCTCTTAATAAGCTCACTATCTGGTCCACTGTTTATCTCCCTGAATAAGCTGCTATCTGGTCCACTGTTTATCTCTCTTAATAAGCTCACTATCTGGTCCACTGTTTATCTCCCTGAATAAGCTGCTATCTGGTCCACTGTTTATATCTCTTAATAAGCTCACTATCTGGTCCACTGTTTATCTCCCTGAATAAGCTGCTATCTGGTCCGCTGTTTATCTCTCTTAATAAGCTCACTATCTGGTCCACTGTTTATCTCCCTGAATAAGCTGCTATCTGGTCCACTGTTTATCTCCCTGAATAAGCTCACTATCTGGTCCACTGTTTATCTCTCTTAATAAGCTCACTATCTGGTCCGCTGTTTATCTCCCTGAATAAGCTGCTATCTGGTCCACTGTTTATCTACCTGAATAAGCTGCTATCTGGTCCGCTGTTTATCTCTCTTAATAAGCTCACTATCTGGTCCACTGTTTATCTCCCTGAATAAGCTGCTATCTGGTCCACTGTTTATCTCTCTTAATAAGCTGCTATCTGGTCCGCTGTTTATCTCTCTTAATAAGCTCACTATCTGGTCCACTGTTTATCTCCCTGAATAAGCTGCTATCTGGTCCACTGTTTATCTCCCTGAATAAGCTCACTATCTGGTCCACTGTTTATCTCTCTTAATAAGCTCACTATCTGGTCCACTGTTTATCTCTCTTAATAAGCTCACTATCTGGTCCACTGTTTATCTCCCTGAATAAGCTGCTATCTGGTCCACTGTTTATCTCTCTTAATAAGCTCACTATCTGGTCCGCTGTTTATCTCTCTTAATAAGCTGCTATCTGGTCCACTGTTTATCTCTCTTAATAAGCTCACTATCTGGTCCACTGTTTATCTCCCTGAATAAGCTGCTATCTGGTCCACTGTTTATCTCCCTGAATAAGCTGCTATCTGGTCCGCTGTTTATCTCTCTTAATAAGCTCACTATCTGGTCCACTGTTTATCTCGCTTAATAAGCTCACTATCTGGTCCACTGTTTATCTCCCTGAATAAGCTGCTATCTGGTCCACTGTTTATCTCTCTTAATAAGCTCACTATCTGGTCCGCTGTTTATCTCTCTTAATAAGCTGCTATCTGGTCCGCTGTTTATCTCTCTTAACAAGCTCACTATCTGGTCCACTGTTAATCTCCCTGAATAAGCTGCTATCTGGTCCACTGTTTATCTCCCTGAATAAGCTCACTATCTGGTCCACTGTTTATCTCTCTTAATAAGCTCACTATCTGGTCCACTGTTTATCTCTCTTAATAAGCTCACTATCTGGTCCACTGTTTATCTCCCTGAATAAGCTGCTATCTGGTCCGCTGTTTATCTCCCTTAATAAGCTCGCCATCTGATCCACTGTTTATCTCTCTTAATAAGCTCACTATCTGGTCCGCAGTTTATCTCCCTGAATAAGCTGCTATCTGGTCCGCTGTTTATCTCTCTTAATAAGCTCACTATCTGGTCCACTGTTTATCTCCCTGAATAAGCTGCTATCTGGTCCGCTGTTTATCTCCCTTAATAAGCTCGCCATCTGATCCGCTGTTTATCTCTCTTAATAAGCTCACTATCTGGTCCGCAGTTTATCTCCCTGAATAAGCTGCTATCTGGTCCGCTGTTTATCTCTCTTAATAAGCTCACTATCTGGTCCACTGTTTATCTCCCTGAATAAGCTGCTATCTGGTCCGCTGTTTATCTCCCTTAATAAGCTCGCCATCTGATCCACTGTTTATCTCTCTTAATAAGCTCACTATCTGGTCCGCTGTTTATCTCCCTGAATAAGCTCACTATCTGGTCCACTGTTTATCTCCCTGAATAAGCTGCTATCTGGTCCACTGTTTATCTCTCTTAATAAGCTGCTATCTGGTCCGCTGTTTATTTCTCTTAATAAGCTCACTATCTGGTCCACTGTTTATCTCCCTGAATAAGCTGCTATCTGGTCCACTGTTTATTTCTCTTAATAAGCTGCTATCTGGTCCGCTGTTTATCTCTCTTAATAAGCTCACTATCTGGTCCACTGTTTATCTCTCTTAATAAGCTCACTATCTGGTCCACTGTTTATCTCTCTTAATAAGCTCACTATCTGGTCCACTGTTTATCTCTCTTAATAAGCTCACTATCTGGTCCACTGTTTATCTCCCTGAATAAGCTGCTATCTGGTCCACTGTTTATCTCTCTTAATAAGCTCACTATCTGGTCCACTGTTTATCTCCCTGAATAAGCTGCTATCTGGTCCACTGTTTATCTCTCTTCATAATCTCACTATCTGGTCCACTGTTTATATCTCTTAATAAGCTGCTATCTGGTCCGCTGTTTATCTCCCTGAATAAGCTGCTATCTGGTCCGCTGTTTATCTCTCCCAATAACCTCGCTATATATAAAGGGGACGAATTTTATTCGTCAAGTTGGATTCTCTGCAATGATATATTAAACATTTTAGAATGGCCTTACACCCACAAGGGGTAGGCCTAGCCCTGTCTTCTATATGGATAACTGTCTAGTGAATCATTGGTCATTTGTCCGTCTGACCAGACACGAGACGTTCACGACACACGATGTTATGTAATTTTGTGTCAGAAAAATTACCTCAGCGTATCCCAAGCATATACCAGACATTGTACCATTGCTGGTCCATCATCGGAGACGGAGAAGCTACATTAAAGCAATATTGCTGGTTTGTCTGTGTCGAGATGCGCATTAGGGCCAATACGTACAGTGTACTCGTGTTTATTCATTTCAGGACGCGGTAAATATATGTCTATCACCATAAGCTTCGCTATCATTATAACCTGACCAGTTGCCCGTCCCACTAAGCTTCTTCAAATAGAAACTATCTTAACTTTTAATTATTGGAAAGGTTAAGATGCTCTTAAGACTTTTCAATTGGAAATAACAGGAAGTTAAGATAAGTTTAAATTTAAGATTTTCAATGGGACGACACCCCGGTCCCTCTGCCCCGGTCCTAGATTGTTGCACTGTTTTTCCCAGTAAGCAATTCATCACCAATATTGGTTATCCGATGGCTCAGCGTCGAAGACTGATATTGTTTAAATGCATCGTTCTTATGGGGTTATATTATTTCAGAATTCAAATGTAGCACAAATGCTCAATTGCATCACACTTGTTGTCTCCTAGAGCCACCTGGCGAATGCCTTATGAAATGAATATAGCGACATCTGGTGAAATGCATGAAATATTTTCAAAAACAGCGCAGTTTGGTGTTTTGTATAAATAGAACTCGAGAAAATGCGAATAAAAAATGAAAAAATACTAAATATACTCCTAATTAATATATGTGGTCTGAAAAGCAAGCTCAAGGCACCAGATTTTGAAGAGACAATAAGTCACCATAACATGATAGTTCTCACTGAAACGAAATTAGATGATCTTGATTCCATTCATATAAACAATTTCAAGTTGATAAATAATAATCGAAAATACAGAAAAAAGGCTTCCGGTGGAGTTGCTGTCCTTGCCCATAACTCTATTTCTAGTTACGTCACCGAGATGTATATTCAATTTAAAGGCACTCTCTGGATATCAATGTCTAAAACATTTCATGGTAAACCGTTAGTAATTGATGTAATATACAACCCTCCAGAGGGCTCTCCATATGCTGACCCAACAGTATTTGATTTCATAGAAGAAACTATAGCGGACATCAAAGGGAAAGACGAATCTACAGACATTTGTTTAATGGGAGATTTTAATGCCCGTACTGCAAACCTATCAGATATAATGGATAATGATGAAGATCTTGATTTTCTTAACATAACTGCGGATGCATATATCCCAGCCCTTAGAACCAATATGGACTGTCATGTAAATAACAGCGGCAAGCGTCTGATTTCTTTATGTAAAAATATAGAGATGTATATACTGAATGGAAGATGTCATAATGATAAAGACCTTGGTAAATTCACATGTAAAAATGCGAGTGTAGTTGACTATGTAATATGTACAGACGAATTGTTTAATCGTATAGCTAATTTTTATGTGGATGAATTTGATCCTTTACTCTCTGATATACACTGTCCCATAATCTTCAAGATATCCACACAAGTACACATTGATACAAACAAAAAACCACATGAGCAAGTATCTATCACTAACCACGACACATGCGAAGAAAACACATCTACACTTACCTACACTAAGTGGAACAGTGAAAACAAAACTCTCTTTAATCATTTTTTTGATACCGAACGATTTAATAACACATTGCAACTACTAGAAGATATAAACCACAAAGACAACATACAACAAAAAGATGTAAACGACATTACAAAAAATATATCAAACATCCTCACACAAGCCGCGGACTACGCTGGCATGCTGCGACAGTGTAACCCTCACAACAAACAATCCACTAGGAGGCGTAAAGAAACACACAAACCATGGAATAGCACAGAATGTGAGACAAAACGACACAAATATATACGATTTAAAAATAAGTATCGAACACTTAAGAACAACCAATCACTTCAACAATTAAGGCATGCAAGCAAAGAATACAAAAAGAAAATTAATACGTCATTCAACAAATACAAGAGTAAAATTGCAAAACAAATTCGTAATCTGAGTTCAAATAACCCAAAAGACTTTTGGGAAATTATAAACAAAGATAGACCCCCTCAATCTGTAAACGACTTACCACTGGATACTTTCAAAAAACATTTTGAGAGTTTGAATTCTGGGAACGGAGAAGATATCATTGATAGGCCAAATCTCGACATTAACATGGATAATCAAACTTTAAATGAACCTTTTACTGAAATTGAAGTGAAAAAAGCAATGAAAACATTAAAAAACAATAAATGTGGAGGAATAGATTTAATTTTAAATGAATTTATTAAGAATTCCCCGGATATATTAATAGAAATAATAGTTAGGCTTTTTAATGTAATACTTGACAGCGAATTTATTCCCACAGACTGGTGTTTAGGTATAATAAAACCAATTTTTAAAAACAAGGGTGACCCCAGGGACCCGTCGAATTATCGTGGAATTACTATTCTTAGTCGTCTGGGAAAGCTCTTTACAAGCTGTATCAATACCAGATAAACCTCTTATTCTAAGTCGTGTGATATTATAGGGAATGAACAAGCAGGATTTAGGCAAGGTTTTTCAACCGCTGATCACATTTTTTCCTTAAAGACACTAATTGATCTATATTTGTTTAAGAAAAAGAGATTGTACTGCTGTTTCGTGGACTACAGCAAAGACTTTGACACGGTGAACATGGCTGCGCTGTGGTCTAAATTACTAGCAAAAGGTATTGGTGGAAAATTAATTAGGTCAATTTATTCAATGTATAATAACGCGAAATCTTGCATTTCGATGTCTGGTAAAACATCAGGATATTTTGCTTGTAAAACAGGTGTTCGACAGGGTGAAAATTTATCACCATTGTTATTTTCAATTTTTCTGTCTGATTTAAGAGATTATTTAGGCACCAAATACAATGGATTGTCATTTATTAACAATAACATTCCTGATCTTTTAAACGATATTAATCTTGACACGTATTTAAAGCTTTATGTTCTTCTCTACGCTGACGATACTGTCATTTTAGCAGAGAGTCCGAGAGAATTGCAGCTAGCTCTGGATGCAATGGATCAATATTGTACACTATGGAAGCTCAAAATTAATGTATCCAAAACGAAAGTGTTGGTATTCTCTCGTGGCTATGTAAGAAAAAACCCAGAATTTACGTTTGGTAATGTTAAATTAGAAATTGTCAGAGATTACCAATATCTTGGGCTTATTTTTAATTACAATGGGAACTTTAACAAAGCAAAACAGAAATTATATGAGAAAGGTAGTAGGGCAATGTTATCTCTACTATGTAAAGCTAGGTGTTTATTTTAACCTCTTGATGTTCTTCTTAAACTGTTTAACCATATAGTTGTTCCCATTATTACATATGGCTGCGAAATATGGGGAAGTGAGACCATCGATATTATCGAGAAATTACATTTACGATTTTTAAAATATATATTAAATGTTAATAAATTTACATGTTCAAATATGGTGTATGGTGAAGTCGGCACTCCTCCTCTAATTGTAAATATTAAATCAAGAGTGCTACTATTTTGAAGCTCACTTATCATATGTGATGAAAATAATAGATGTAATACAATTTCCTCAATATTATATAGATTATTACTTAAATTGCATGTTTTGGATACTTATACGTCACCATGGCTTAAGTTTGTCAAAGACACATTAAATAATATACGTTTATCCGGTATTTGGAACAGCCAGTCTCTACCGGCAAGCCGTGAGTGTTTTAGACAGTCAATAAAAGTGAGACTGAGAGACCAGTTTATCCATCAATGGATAACAGAAATCAACAAATCTAGAAAGTGTATAATTTATAGAACATTCAAGACCACTTTTACTTTTGAAAATTACTTGATTTCTTTACCACGTAAGCTGGAAATTATATTTACTAAATTCCGCTGCAGAAATCACAGGTTGCCGATAGAAACTGGCTGTAGAGAACGGGTTCTCCGGGACACCCGTGTATGTACCAGATGTGACATTGCACCAAGAGCCATTGGCGATGAATTCCATTACTTGTTCGTAAGTGATTTTTTTAAGACAGAGATAATAGAACTCCTCTTAAAACAATACCATACAAGTCCATCTACATTGAAGCTACACACGTTGCTGAATATTACGTCCGGAAATATACTCAGAAATTTGTGCACCTTTATATCTAAAATTATGAATAGTTTTTAATTCAACTGTAATTTAATGATTACATAATATGCGTTCACTTGACGTTTCTCCACATCATAATCATTTTAACTATTTATTGTGTGTATAGCTAAAATCGAGAAGAGTTGCATGTTGATTATTTGTATTAATCATGTATCTTCAAGCTTTGTCTGGCACTGCATGTCTTTAAAAAAAGACAGCAGTAATAAATCACTTGTTCACTTGTATGAATTTATGATCAAACAATGTTGATATTATATCATGTAAGATTTTATTGGCGAAATCACGTTTCTTCGGCGACCCATGGCCAAACCCGATGCGGGACGAGCCGAGACAGGCCACTGGCAGCCCGTGGGAGATTGCATGCTAATTCACAATATTACTCAATCAGGGTTTTTTTTCAAAAGAGATATATCAACTATAAAAGCCAGGAACAGCTGCGTCTGCTCAGAGTGTGAAAACGCCTACAGATATCTGATGTCCATCCCACTAAAAGTGTTAAAACTAAGATTTCCTTAATTTCTATCAATTACATCAGAACATTTAAGAGCATTATACTTTGTCCAGCAGAAATGAGGGGAAATGAAGAATTGTAAGATTTTAGGGTCCCACGGCCGATTGTATTGGAGCAACAGGCCCTGAGCCAATCCTGGTACAATATGCTCTTCAATGCTGCTGTAATGCTCGAAAATGCTGGTATAATGCTCGATCATTCTGATATAATGTACAACAATCATAGTATGCTCGACAATATGTTATATGAGGTTCGGCAATGCTGATATCATGCTCTTATTTATATATGTGATCACATATCTCCACCGTCTGCTAACCTTGGTTCAACTCTCTTGTCTGCTGTGAAATAATGGAATGGAAATTCGTTTTTCAAATGTTTATTTAGTCCGTTTTTTATAAGGATTGCTAGTAGTATCAGGTTACTTTAATTCACCATGACACATGAGTTGCGAGACAAAAAATACTCAGAAGAAACACCTGGGCTGCGTGCTCGTTAGGATGTTAACCCTTGAAGGTGACCTATCACCCCTTATATAGTATGAATAATTTTGTGACAAATAAATCAAAGTTGTCATAAGATGGGGCACAATTATTAATCCCATATAAGGGGTGATAGATCAACTTTAAAACGCTACTTTATTTGATTTAACTTTTCACCCCATTAATTTGTGCCTCGCTACTGCGACCCACAACGACCCACGAACAAGTATGTTTTAATTTTGTTTTACCCACTTGAAGTTGTGTGTCGCGGGAGCGTGAAAGTTTGAATTTTTAACCTTTGTCCTGCGAAGTTTTATTTAAATTTTCAGTAACTTGAAGACCAAACATTTACAAATATACTGATGTTCAAACACACATTTCGTTCGCAATATCAATGATTTGATAGAGTAATAAAAAAAACTAAGAACGACAAATGTTGTGTTCAGCAGGATAAGGGTTAATTTAGCGCTGTAAGGGTTAACCAAGGTCATGTTTAACCCTTTAACCGCCAAATTATTCAATATGAATTTTCACCCACCTGAAATTGTGTCTCGCTGCGCGATCCACAATTTCAAGTGAGTGAAAATTATTCAGATTTGACAAAATGGAGGTCAACTGTTTTCAAATGTTGCTGATTGGTGTCACATTTTATCTTTAATATGTTTAAAATGTGGTACTTAATGTGCTAATAAAAAATGAAAACCCGAATATATGCGATACCGGCGGTTAAAGGGGTAATTGTCCGTCCGTATTTTCCCTCGTTCGAAGCTGGAATTGTAGCATAATCTCCAGCCTCAAACGAAACGAAAGCACTCTAGTCAGGGAAAATATCCCACCAAACACGAGGCGTTTGCACAATGCTGGGCTGATATTGGGTCAGCGTCGTAGGCGATGGGCCAACGTTTGCCGGGATACATCACACTCCGCCGTGATTTTCACTATGAGACGTATATCGGTATCAGCCCATATAGCACTCTTGCTGTAATTTGAACTGCAATATAGGGCAGGTGTGGCATGTGTGACTTCATCGTGTGAGAATATACAAACGTTGTTCATGTTTCGTGCAATATGGGAACATACAGCACATGTTTGTTGAATGAGGAGTTCGTCTAAAGTTCGTGAATGGTAACTCTATCACCCACTGAATGGTGACTACATGACCCACTGAACGATGACTCCATCCCACAGTGAATGTTGACTTCACCACTCAATGGTGACCCCACCATCCACTGCATTGTGACTCATTCACCCACTGAATGGTGACTCTATCAACACTAAATGGTCACTCCATCCTCCACTGAATGTTGACTTCACCAACCGCTCGATGGTGACCCAACCAATGCCATGAACAGTCTTGGCAAAGTACAGTTATTCCTCTGATCCTGAAAACACAAGTTGACCCTATGTCGTTTTGATTTTTGGTCAGTGTCGTTCCAATGTCAAATAAAATTTGGGTCAATATATTTAATATGAATAATTTTAGTAGGCATTATATAGTCGACTATAGTAGATTTACTAAGTTTCTGTACACATTCAGTTTGTAGGTACACATACGTGGATCCTTTACTCAGATTGTATAATTAACTAAAATCCAGTTGTATTTATTTTGAGGAAGGTGTGAATTACTGTCACAAAGCTCACCTCAGGGTACAAATAAAAATGTGCTCTTAATGTTTACCCACTTGAAGTTGTGGGTCGCGGTAGCGAGACACAACTTCAAATGGGTAGACATTAAATTATTTAATTTAGCGCTTTACAGGTTAAAGGGACTGGCCCAGGCGAAAATCATCAAAAATAGGTGATTTTGTTTTGGCTTTTTAATATGACCATATGATGTAAACATGTCCATAGACTAGAACTGTACATTTTTTTAATTTTTTTGTGCTGCGCATTCACCAGTTAGGCGCCACTGTATTGTAGGTGTTTAAAATGTGTGTTTTTAATCTAATTATAATATAACCAGGACTTCTCAAAACTGTGTATCATGTGATTTAGATGATTTAGAGTGTCATGATTTGCATTTGTCACTTAAACCTTTCGGTGATGGAACCGACTTTAAACGTCAGCATCTGAAGTCCATAGACGCCAGATTCTGACGTCTATGGACGCCAGATTCTGACATTTAAAGTCGATCCCTGCACTGAAAGAGTAGAATATGTATAATCACCGTAGACCAATAAAATAGGTATTCAAATGAAGCAGAACAAAATAGACCGAAAAGACACGTTGTGCTCTTGGTTTTAATAAAAATATTTCTGCGCTTAAAGGGTTAAACATCACTTCTAGCAACCACCTCTTAAAGCTGTCGAGATTCACAACTTCAAAATATGTGAGTTGAAATTAACTTATTGTCATTTTTGATTGAGATCAGTCTCGATGATAGGGCCTTCTACACAGCAGTACGACCCTCTCTCCAGCGAAGTCTTCTGGTCTGCAGTTAGCTGAGACCAAAGGCTGATGTAGTCACAGCCATAAGCATGCAGGTGTCCAGATATTATAGTGCCTGAAAAAACACAAATAACACGATGATTACCTAAATTGAACATAAGAACCATCATATAGCTTTCACTGTGTTGGCTTCGAGGCATGATTTTAAAATTTGGCTCTTTGAATGAGAAAAAGAAAGAGAGTTGTCATCCACATAATTTGTGAGGCGTGCTCATTTAATTAAGTAGAAAATTTCGATGAATACGTTAAAGAAAACTGCTTTATGATTGATTGCGGGTGTAACGTCCAGATTGTACTTTGCAAAAATGAAATATGCGCTCTTTTGTCTTACGGGAAAATTAGTTTTACGCCCAGCAACAGAGCAGATAAAAAATGTCTCCACTTAAATGTAATTGCTAAACCACTTGGCTATTCAGGCAAAAACTATTCAAGGTAAAAGTAGTGATGTGGTCTTTTGCATGTCACAGCATCAGACAGTGTGAGCTAGGTCATTTAGCGACATAATCACACCGAACAAGATACATGTACTTTGACGAAATTGTGTTTCAATGTTGGGCCAGCGCTGACCCAACATCAGAACACAGTCTCATGCTTGGTGGGATATGATATACGTACCAGTCACTAGGTAGTTCTTCCCATTCACAAAATTAACTCCACAAATTGATGTGTCAGATAAAATCTTAGTCATGTCAACTCCACCACAATATGACATCTGTAACAGCAGAATTAACTTCTAAAGCGCTAAATTAAATGATTCAAATTCTCAACCAATTGAAGTTGTGGGTCTCGCTACCGCGACCCACAACTTCAAGTCGGTGAAAATTTCTTATATTTGTTTAAATTTGTGACCAAACATTTTAAAATATTTATGGTGATGTTTAAGCACTCATTTTGTTCTCAACGACAGTGATTTGACCAATAAAACGGATTATAACGAATGTTGTAGTGAAAGGATTAGGTATACAATCAATAAATCAATCCACATTGATTCATGTCCAGCTGACATGTTTGGTTCTCTTTTTAATTCAGTTCGAGATAACTACAAATCTCCCGAAAAATTATATGACCAAATCTATATATCTTATTATGTTCGCTGGTGCCATTTTCACATAGCCTACGTGAGAACCCGCTTTATCGCGTAGGAACTTCAGATTGAAACAGAACAGTTTGTTGATGTTCTCTATCACGCGATTTACAGTTTTTTAGTTTGAAATGGCACAAATACATGCATTTGTATCTCCTGAATTGAATTGTTCGATTAACCCTTTCAGTACTGGGACCGATATTAGATGTCAGCATTTGACGTCTAATGTCGGTCCCCGAACTGGAAAAAAATAGATATATAAAGGACGGAGGCCCATAATATAGGTATTCGAGATGTGGAAAGAGCTAACAGAGACTTTTAATATTCTAATTTTAATGTTCTCCATCGTGTTTACAAAATATATATGTCAACGTTGTAACGGTAATGGTTTATAGTCTGATATCAAGTCTGAAGATCTATCATCCGACTTTACATTCTACCCCCTCGTCACTGGACCTATTCATTCGTGTGTCATATCAACTCCACGGAGAGCAAATAGTTTTGCAGCCATCTCGGCATATTGAATTTATCGTACACATTGTCATCTCTGTCCTACCAGATACTCATTTTCACCTGAGTCAATTAACGCATTTGAGGGTGAAGTGCCTTGCCAAGATTGAGAGAGGAGAAACAATGATATTTCTCTGAAAATCATGCACCAAGCGGAGTTCGAAACCGCACAGCAGGCAGTGACATCGGCAAAGTTCCACGCTCTAACCATCGCGCCACATCCCTCCCTGGGAGGGTCAACTTAGCATCTACCACAAAATATCATAGTGAAAACCATACAGAAAATAACAAAAGATATGTACCAGTACTTCCAACTTAGCCCTTGGTGGTCTCTACACATAAAAAGATTGTTGTTTATCTGCTCATCTGTACAGAATGCAGATTGCCAAAGGCTTAGTTGAAAGTACTATGAAAATCATTGACATAAAATGACACAACAAGATATGATAAATGTATTATTGAATTACATCTTCATCTCAGTATGACCCTAGCAGTTTGTTCAAGACATTATACCTGTATATACATGACATATAGGAGACGGTCCTGGCAGGGATATTAGTGCTATCCACCAGAAATACACATACTTAATATTAATCAATTCGAATGTACTGTGATGAACATAATCACCTAAAAACTACACCACAACCAAATGGACAATGACACGTGGTTTCGCTTCCTTGTTTCCCAAAGTGGTGAAGAACTTTATACATCTTGCGGCCAAGTAACTCCAATATTTAACTAAGAATTGTATTTGTACATATTTCCTATTTCACACACAGCTCGCAATGTCGTACAGCAGAAAAAAACATTGCTCTACCACTCTTTCTGCATATTATAGTGAAAGTAGGAAGTCCGGTATCGTGAGTTCTTGTCAAGCTTTTTAACGGTTTCTTTACAGGGCATAGTATAATAGACACCAATACACATAATGCACAACAAGGATGGACTTTTAATCGGATGAGCAATTACAACAGGCTAAAAACATGGTATGTCCCAGGAGCCGTAACATTGTATGCTCCTACTCAAATACATAAACTCTTTGGCTGATGGGAGGCGATGTATAATAATGCTACTTACGTGATAAATTTTCAATATTTTCTTGACTTTAAAAGTGGCCCCAGCGTAAAGAGTGGTTGAAGGACCGATCTTGACCTTCATAGCTGTAACAAAATGAAAGAATGAATGACCATTTTTGTATGTACTCAAGGCACATGTTCATTTAATTGAAGAGTTGAAAATGATACATATATATATATATGAATAAATGTGCCTTAGGCCACAATTTTTCCACAGTTAGGAGGCCAACATTCAATCAACAGGGGAGGGAAGGATGCTTATATATTGATCGATTAATCGGTTGGTAGGTTGGTTGGTCGGTTGATCGGCTGGTCGGTTAATCGATGATCGATTGATCGATTGATCGATTGAACGATTGATCGAGTGATCGAGTGATAGAGTGATCGATTGATCGATTGATTGATTGATTGATTAATTAATTAATTAATTAATTAATTGATTGATTGATTGATTGATTGATTGATTGATTGATTGATTGATTGATTGATTGATTGATTGATTGATTGATTGATTGATTGATTGATTGATTGATTGATTGATTGATTGATTGATTGATTGATTGATTGATTGATTGATTGATTGATTGATTGATTGATTGATTGATTGATTGATTGATTGATTGATTGATTGATTGATTGATTGATTGATTGATTGATTGATTGATTGATTGATTGATTGATTGATTGATTGATTGATTGATTGATTGATTGATTGATTGATTCATTGATTCATTCATTCATTCATTCATTCATTCATTCATTTATTCATTTATTCATTTATTCATTTATTCATTCATTCATGACTTCATTCATTCATTCATGACTTCATTCATGACTTCATGATTTTATTCGTGTTTTCTTTACTAGATGAATACAAATCAGAGATAAAATATGAGTGTACTTAGGGTAATCATCGGGTAAAGGGCTGATTGGACTGGCTTATAATTCCATCCCATAATAACTCACCATATTCCCCTGTACAAATACTGTTTCGCAGAGAGGGCTCGCAGTCGCATGCTTTATTCGCGTCTATGAACGACGCCACAACCAGCGCGACCAACAACAAGTCAGCACCCGATACCCTCATATCTAATCACCCTGCTAATAATGACATGTAAAGAAAACAATAAATCAATACATATTATATAAACATAATCCTCAGTCTGATATCTTCATGTATAATTATTACTAAAACATGGCACAAGGACATGTAAACAAATCAATTTATAAATAGATATTATATAAACGACAGACCATAAGCGCGACCAAGAACAAGCCAGCTCCAAAAAATATTTATATCTAATAATGATAAACAAACAAAACAATCTATACATAGTTCAATAATCGACGCCTCAATCAGGGCGACCAACAACAAACCAGCTCCTGACATCTGTATACCTATGACAAGCCGTGCGGAATATAAATAAAATGTCGGTATTTTTTGTGTACCCTAGCCTGAATTACGGATGCCCGAGCCTCGGTTACACAAGCACCAACTTCGGCTACGGGTAGTATGGTTACTGGTAATCAAAATAGTTTACACGTGAGTGTATCATCAGTTACGTGTAATAGGCTAGATGGGAAATCAGGTTCTGTATAATCCCAGAAGCTTGTTTTAGTAAAAGTAGGGAACTTGACTTTTTATCTTAATTAGGTGTGCTGAGCACGATTAGTCCGGTTCCCAAGCTGAATTTTGTGTTGAAGGCTGTCTAATTGGCCTAATTATTATAAACAAATCACAGTGAATTACGTTTTTAAAGGTTAATTAGGAGGAATAAATCGTTTAAAATTAAAAAGTATTCTAGTTCGGACAAACCATGGTGGAGTTTGAGTGAAAACCACTCTCTGACGCCATTTAACACCTTACCTACCTGTCGCCCCTCATCAGTTTCTCTGAGCCATTTAACACCTCTTCTTCGGCATAAAAAGTCTCATTGCCATTTTTTAGCGCCTTCCCTTTGCCGTTTATCGTCTATTTTTAACGATTTCTCCTCGACCTTCAAAAATACCCTGTGCTTTTTAACGTGTTCCTGTCGCTCTTCAACGCCCCCTGCTGCCATATATAACGTCTCCTGTCGCTGATTGAGAACTACCCAATTCCCCTTTATCGTTTATCCGTTGCCACACGTAAGGTGGCTCGGCTAAACAAAATGAATTTAGAATACGTACCTAGACTTCGAGTTGCACTATTTCCGATAAATGTTGAATATAATATATGTTTCATTTGCCTGTTTATCGTATACCATCGTATGCACCATATGGTACACACATATAATTTTATTGAAAAGCTAATCCCTATGTATGACCTGACTGATCAGCTTGTCAAATGGATTAGAATATACAGTTAACCTAATATAAGACCAGGGCTGCTGAGTCGTATTGACACACATTTATTTCTCGTCATTTTAATCCACCATGAGACGTAAATTGCTTCGGCAAATTCCCACGTCAGGTTGAATGTAAATGACCTGATTTGATTAATACATGGATGTAATATAAGCTAATGAAAACTCAGAACGTACCTTGTTTGATACAGTCAACGTTATTAAATTAAATATGCCATGTCAAGATAGTTTAACCCTTTCAAGCCTTAATTTACTATTGTCATCTTCATACACTACAAGCCGCGAATTGCTGTCGCAATTCTCGACTTGTAGTGTTTGAAGATGATTTGATGTGGGTGAAAAATTAAAGAAAATTGCTATGTATTAGTAAACTAGTTTCATTGACATTTTCTGTTTTTAGGGATAAAAAATTATGCTTTTATGCATCGTGAGGGCTTAAGGAATTAAAGGGTGCAATATAACTTTAAGTATTCATATCTTAAACCATCTGTTCACATGAAACGCTAAATTTGATTGAATATTTTTCCCTTTGCTCAATTGTATCTACAATATGGTCCATATGATATGAAAAGGGTGTGTCTGTTACATTAGGCATACACACTCTTATATCTCTAAGGGAATGATAAACGACTTGTGAAAAAACTAGGACAAAGTGGTGCATAGATGAGACAAGAGTGTTGAAAGGGTTGACTCTTTATGTGCGAAGGTAGCGTATATTAATGGACACTTCAAAGGTGTGTTAAGCTAATACACCCGACGAATACGATACATTGGCTCACTGCTGTTTTTACAACGACCCCTCGTCTACGACGTTGTACCGATATTAAACTAACATTAGTCGTCACGTGTGTGGGCTTCATTTGTCAGAACATGAGGTCGGGGGATTAAAATATAGAACATGTATCACGAGGCATAAACTGAGTTGGATAATTAAACCTGAGAAGGAAGACTTTAAAACAAGATTATTGCTATGTAAATGTCCTAATTTCAACGATACTATTCAGCAGTGTGAATAATAATACAAAACTATAACAAGAGCAAAAATGTTGTACAAGACAATTTTATTCAAAGAGTCTCACAAATATGTTTTCATTGTTTAGTTGAAGACTACGCTTTGCATGATGTATCTATCCGTTTTGTCTTCCATTTTTTTAGATAGTGACACATATTCAATTATGCGATTACTACAAACAAGAATATAAAATGAAATAATTATATTAGTAGGCCTTTACAACCTAATTATTACACCTGATTTCAACCGACAATGCATGTACTGGATTAATTATGTTTTTGAGCAGTCGGCTTGGCATCTCAACACGCCATGAAACCTGGATCTCAAACTGTCTAGGAACATCATTAGAACAACCCATAGCATCAACACCCCCATCAATGGTAGGACTGCCATGTATGTGTCCTCCCAATTGGAAATATAATTTTCCGTCCGACGCCGATCCAACATTAGAACAATGTTTGATGAACATATATTTGCCGAGAGAATCATCATCCATGATGTGCATGCCCCAACCAAGACCAGGTATTTCAACATTTTCTCCGAATGACATCACGCCGTACCTGAGAATGAATTAAAAACAGATTATAAAGGTTAAATGATGAAGGTTAAGCTGGCTTAATTGTTTTGTTTACTTCGGATGTTCAAGGGGTAACCATCACAGCGCGGGGATCGACGACTGAATACGTCAGATTCTTACTTCTAAAGACGATCCCCGCACTGAAAAAAGTGAATTCTTTTCAATGGTCGTAGACCCATAACATATGTATTCAAATGAAGCGGAAAGAGCTAAATAAGACATTTATGATGATTTTAAATTATTTAATGTTCTTCAAAATATGGTCCCATCGGCTCAATGTTGGCCTTATGTTGGTTCACCGTCTGCGATGCTGAACCAGCAATAAACCACCATTGGGTTTCAGGTTTGTCAAAAAATTCGTTCTGATAATTCAAATATATTATAAGGGTAAACTCAGATGTATTTTTACACATGAGAATCTGATGACGACTTTAAAACAAGATTATTGTTAAAAATAGTTATTTTTAAAAATATCTTAATTTAAACGATACTCATCAGTGTAAATACAAATAACAAACTATAACTAGAAAAATATGTGTTGTACAAGACAATTGTATTCATCCAGTCTCGCAAATATGTTTTTATTGTTTAGTTGAAGACAGCGCCATGTGTAATGATGTAACTGTCGGGGTTTTTTCGTCTTACATTTTTAACATATGGTGAAACATTATATTATGCGCCTACTATAAATAACAATATAATATGCAATAATTATATTGGTATACAACCACATTATTCCAACGAACAATGAGTGTATTGAAAAAGAGGCTGCCACCCGATTTTATTGTAATAAGAAGCGATGATCTTCACTGTATTAATGTATAATTTTTTTAATAATTTTCAAACCACTGGATTATTAATGATTTTGCGCATCTAAACACGCCGCAAAACCTAGATCTGGATCACTCTGGGAACATCAGAAGAACAACCCATGAAACGATCAGCATCTACGCCTCCACCTATGGCGGGACTTCCATATCTGTATTCACCCAATTGAAAATATAATTTTCCATCATAAAAAAATTACGTTTGTCAGAAAATTTGTTCTGAGAAATCAAATATATTATGAGGCATCAACTGAGATGTATATTTACATTTGAGAAGCTGAGGTCGACTTTGAAAGAAGATTATTGATAAAAATAACTATTTTTTAAAATCTCTTAATTTAAATGATACTCTCCAGTGTAAATAATAAAGCAGAACAATGACTAGAAAAATACGTGTTTTACAAGACAATTTTATTCATCCAGTTTCACAAATATGTTTCTATAGTTCAGTTAAAGACATCGCCCTATATCATGATGTAACTGTCGTTATGTTTAGTCTTCCATTTTTAACAGATGGTGACACATAATGGTATTATGCGACTACTATAAATAAGGATATAATATGCAATAATTATATTAGTATGCAATGGAACTATTCCACCAGATGTCAACCAACAATACATGTATTGAAAAAACGAGACTGCCACCCAGTTTTATTTTAATAAGAAGCGACGATTTTCAGTGTATTAATGTATGATTTTTAAAATTATTTTCTAGCCACTGGATTATTTGTTTTGTTTTTTGCACAGTCGGCTTGGCATCTCAGCACGCCGTGAAACCTGGATCTCGATCTGTCTGGGAAAATCAGAAGAACAACCAATGAGAGCGATCAGCATCAAGACCCCCATCTATGGCGGATCTTCCATGTCTGTGTCCACCCAATTGGAGATATAATTTTTCGTCCGACACCGATCCATCATCAAGACAATATTTGGTGAACATGCATTTGCCGAGAGAATCATCATCTATGATGTACATGCCCCATCCAAGACCATGGATTTCAACATTTTCTCCGTATGACATCACGTCGTACCTGAGAATGAATTAAAAAGGTTAAATGATAAAGGTTAAACTGGCTTAATTGTTTTGATTAAATTGGCGGTTAAAGGGTTAACCCTTACAGCGCGTGTATCGACGATTGTAGACGTCAGATTTGGATGTCTAAATTCGATCCCCCCACTGAAAGAATTAAAATATTGTTAATGGTCGTTAATGTTCAAATGAAGCAGAAAGAGCTCAGTAAGACATATATAATGATTTCAAATCGAAACAGAATGGTGATTATAGCTCAGTAGGTCATAAAAGACACGTAAACTGACCTGTGTTTTTTTATTTTAGGCTCTGAATATCTGTGAGAGAACGTATGTATATTAAACTAAGATTATATCGGTTTATATTGTTACATTTGGAGTGGTGGGCCTGCATTTTGTACTTATTTATTAACATATGTTGTCACTAAATCTATGATCATACCATCTTAATCAGCCTTTAATGATCAAATAATGATTTTTTTAAATGCTGGTGGATGTTTATCAAACAGTGAGAGAGAAGAGCCATATTAATATATATTTACACAAAAAAATCACCATGTGTTTACACCCAAGTAGAATAATAATAATAATAATAATAATGAGTTCTTATATAACGCACATACAATGCTCTTTGCGCTTCACACACCACCCCTGGTCACTGGACCTGTTCATTTATGTAGCATTACAACTCCCTTTTCCGAGCGAAGCCTATGTATTACAATGCTTTATTGCTTCACTTGGAGAAAAACAATTGTTTAAACCAACTCTCTTCTTGGAGCATACAGCACTGCAGCCATTTCTGCGCTAGAAACTAATTGCACACATTGCCATCTCTGCCCTACCAGTTACTCATTCACACCTGAGTCAAGTGAAGCACAATGACAAAACATCGAAACAATGTTCTAATATTGAAATTGGAGAAACATGGTATTTCTATGAAAATACTGCACCAAGCAGGACTTGAAACCGCACAACAGGCAGCGACATTGGCAATGCGCCACGCTCTAACCATTGCGCCACGTCCCTCTCTCTCTCTCTAGATAATTGTATTTACTGAATCATGTAAATACACGAGATTCGAACATATATTATAAACAAATAATTAGATAATTTACCTAAACGTGTAAATAAAGAGGTCAAAATCCGAATTTATTGAATTGTTGGAAGATCTGGCAGCTTTCGGAATAAAAATAACAATACTTCCTGACAGGAAAAAAAACATCATGTTAGATGTGAATTCACTCCTTATAGCTGTAGATATACGGCATACAAAATAAAAACGTTTTTGTAGTTGCCTATGTTTTCGATTAATCTGGAGGTTTTATCAAGTTTTCTTATATTCTCCATACGTGTATCAATGTATGTAGATTTGATTTGCAATCAACACACTACTCCATGCACACTAGCTATTATCTTGAAATATGCTAGATACAACTAAAACTTATTTACGCTACATGTATATGATATATTGCCCCTGTTAAAAGACATATTTCACTAATCTGATAATTGATTTAATAGTTGGTCAAAAAGAGGTAATATATATATTATGAGGGATCAACTGAGGTGGATATTTACATTTGATAAGCTGAGAGGCCGACTTTAAAACAACATAATAAATGCCTTAGTTTCAACAATATACAATTCGGTGTATAAAATAACACTAAACTATAACAACCAGGAAATCGCGCGTTGTACCAGGCAATTTTATTCATCCAGTCTCATAATCCAGTATAAATAATGATGCAACTGAGGTTTAGTCCTAGCAAGTAGGAAACATTTGTACACTGCTGGTCCAACGTCGAAGACGTTGGGCCGACGAAATGTTATACAAAAGTTGTTGTGTTTGCTGGGATGGGCCGACATTCCATTTACTAGATGGAGAAACAGATGATACATAATTATGGCACTCCTACAAATGAGAATATCAGCACCAAGTTTAGTATTCTACCCCCGAGTAATCGAAGAGGGGCTGCCTAGTAAACACAAAACATCTGTATAACTTCTGTAAACGCAATTTTTCACGTAAATGCATCAATTATAGTTTACATTTGTTTATAAACATTTTGTTTATCTTTTTATATATATATATGAGTTTTTATACATTTATTTGATTTATTTAATATATCTACTCGGGTGACATGCATGCAAGCGACGTTTAAAGTTTCTGTGGATGTCTCCTTTACCATGTATTGTGCTTTTTGTTTCTGCATTTTAATCATTTCTTATCTTATATTTTATGGTAAAAAATAAATAAATAAACATTGTTCTTCTTATCTGTTGCATTTTATCGACTCGACATTGCACCCTGAGTTTGAATTGTGGCCGGGTCGGATGTTTCTCATCATGGCTTGTACATATGCAGTGCTCCATACTGTTCAAAATATGGAATGTGCAGTGCTGTCATGATAATGTACACTATAAACAATGATAAAGAACCCTTGAAGTCACTTGATAAAGTAGAGCATATAGTCCCGACTCCGGGCTTCCTTCTGTTGCGATATTGCTATGATTGCGTAGAAATAGACGTAAAGCAATATGTTGACTGTCGATAACTGTTATTCAGTCAAGTCATGTATAAATTGCCTGTTTGACCCGAATGCTCATTGTTTACTCCGGTCATAATAACGTCTGGCTACTGTCCACACAAATAATAAACTGTGATGTCTATGCTAACACGTGAGGTTTGCCAGATGCCCTATATCAAGGCTTGCACAGCATCGTATCATTAACCCTTCCAGCTCGGGGATCGACTTTATTCTGACATCTATAAACGTCATATTCTGACGTTTAAATTAATGTCCTGCACTGAAAGACTAAAATACTTGTATTGACAGTAGACCCATAACATGGGTATTCAAATAAAACGGAACGAGCTCATTAAGACATTTATGATGATTTCAAATTGAAAAAACCCTTTGTACTCCATGGTTTATGCAAAAACATTTCAGCGTTTTATTGGTTAACTCTATTGAGACTGTCCTATAGGAGATCGATCACTGGTGAGCGCTGAATTAATTTGTAAAAAAAAACATCGCAATCAAAGGTTTTTCTTCAATTTGAAATCATCATAAATGTCTTAGTTAGCTCTTTCTGATTCATTTGAATACCTATGTTATGGGTCTACGGCCATTAGAAATAGTTTTACTCTTACAGTGCGGGGATATACTTTAGTCGTCAGAATTTGACGTCTACAGACGTCAGATTCTGACGACTAAAGTCTATCCCCGCACTGTAATGGTTAAATACTTAAAATATTATTTGAAAATCATTATGAACAGTCTCGAAATAGTTAATAGAGCACCCGGCTAAAGTCACGTGTTAATTAAAACTCTTGGTACCCAACTATCTCGTCTCGTTTTCATTCACCCCGAGATATGAAATACTGCTACAATTCCCAACTCAATTGTCCCTTATTAGTAAAATAAGTGTGAGTGTCAGTTTCGTTTTCCAATACTGGCGTTGTTGGTTTAACTCTTCAAGTATTTGTTATATAATACAACAAATATATTTTTTTTAATTTGAAATCATCATAAATGTCTTAGTTAACAACGTTTTCCGCTTCATTTTAATACATATCTTATGGGCATACAGCCAATTTAAAATATATTATTTTTTCAGAGCGGGGACCGACTTTAGAATCTGACGTCTGAAGTCGTTCCCTGCATTGAAAAAAATAAAATAACTCAATAAATTTAATACAATAATTGTAAAGTAAGCAGATACTGCCTTTTTATGGCAGTTTAAACGTCGGAATCTGAGACTAAAGTCGATCCCAGCACTAAAAAGGTCTAAGAATTAGCTGAGCTGCACACTGGTCAGTTTGGCCGGACCCCAGTAAATTCCACGTCACGAAATCAGGTCGTCATCACATTCTGTGTTGTTCCAGATGTCACAGCAAACCAATGCTGTTTTAATATCAGACCAGCGTCGAAAACGGTGGGCCAATATTTAAACAGCACCGAGTGAACTGTTTGCTGGGGTACACCAAACTTTGGGCCAGCAATGTTTCCTTGTTGGGCTATAATCTCCGAGATTGTTTAACTTTAACCCAACGACGGGTCATCGTCACTGGCTAACTATGTGATTTTGATCATGTTTACGTAACGTGCTGCCGGTGTAGCCGTTTCGGCGTACCCCCCCCCCCCTTCCAGCATACCGGGTATACGTTGAAACTAGTTTCAGCTTACCAGGGGGACGTTGAAACTAGTTTCAGATTACCCCCGGGGTACGTACCGGGGGGGGGGGGTACGTTGAAACTAGTTTCATCGTATCGGGGATACGTTGAAACTAGTTTCAAAGTACCCCGGTATTTTGCAACTTTAAAATTCCACTTTTAATTTATCCCTCCCCCATTTAGGCAAATAGGGTCTACACACCGAAGAGGATTATTGCTGACCTTTCAAGTACTGTTAGACCTAAATCTAATAACATTGGTCGCCACGATTCGCTGAGTACACAATGAAACGGGCATTGACACCACATTCACAGCATGGACAGCGTCCAATTGAGGTCAGGGTTTAACCTTTTAACCGCCAAATTATTCAATTGAAATTTCCACCCACTTGAATTGGGGTCTCGCCGACGCGATCCACAACTGAGTGAAAATAATTTTGATATGACAAAATGGGGGTCAACGATTTTGTGAAATATTGTTGTATGATGTCACAACGTTTTATCCTTAACATGTCCAAAAGCGGGTATTTAATGTGCTAATAAATCAGAAAAGGTATGTTTTTCAGTCACAAAAGTAAATATTTTTGTCCTAATATCGAACCTAATAATCTGTAGAAGAACCATGACTAAAATATATTGTCCTTACCAATGAGTAATGTTGTATATTGACCATATAAACGTGTAACTGCAATTTGACTGAAAATTCATGGTGGCCATTTTTGAGACTAAAATGTCCAGCGCGATACTTTTTTTTGTCAGTTTCCCTAGATATTATAAGGCTATGGAGATTAATGGGTTTCCAGACATCATGCTAACACTTTCCTTCACTAGTTACTATATAAATCCAAGGGTTATATGGAGAATAAAGTGTTTCAAAACATCGGGCAAACAATTTTCCTAGTTAGTTTCCATACAGGGATATATGGGCCTATGCTAACATATTTTTTGATTAGTTGCCCTAAAAACCAAATGGTTGTAATTATAGAGATTAAACTGTTTCCAAAAATGTCACAATGCCATATTTTTGTGATGAAAAAAATAAAATATAATAGCTGTTATCATTGAACGTTACCGGGTAAATTTGAGGGGGTAATTTGAAACTAGTGGGGGTAACTTGAAAATGGTTTCAGATTATCCCTGGGGTTAACCTGAACAGGGGGGTAATCTTCAACTGTTAGACTGTTCCCGATGGCTCATTCGTATCGACTGTGGCTTGCAACCTAGATGTACCAGGCTCGAATCCCGGTCGGAGCCGGGTATTTTACATTGTGGCTGTGCATAGGCAGTGCTCCAAGCTGCTCAAATGCATGGAGTGTACATTACTGTCTATGGTACTGTGAACTATGAAGAACCCTTGACGTCATTCGAAATAAGAGTAGGCCTAGGGCATAGTCCCGGAGTCAGGCTTTCTTCTGTCGCGATATCGCATCAATGTGCATAAAGCGACGTAAAGCAATATTCACTCACTGACGTCAAGTGGTGACCTACAGCGGTGTTTCATTCGACTCGGCTGTTAACAATACAGAAATATGGTTTCAAATCCTGACTGGAGCACTTGTGATGCCAGTTACCAGGCTACGTGAACGTGGTGTTTGTAATTACGGCAGATGGAATACCTTTACAGCAAGTGCGATGTATTAGTCTAATGTCCGCTTAGCCATTACAACTCTGAAATATTTTGTATAAGCCATTTTCTGCTATTCTTTGAGTGCGGGGATCGATGTCAGTCGTCTAAAAAGATCAGATTCTGACGTTTAAAGTCGGTCCCTTCATCTAGACAAAGCCAGGCATGTGTCCCATGTTAGTTGGTTGTGACCCACGGGAAATTGGGATGTGTCTATGCGTGACAATCACTGCCATGTCTATACTTCTACTAAAGGAAGGAAACTTTCAAGTCCTCGTCATTTTAAAATGAGAAATGGACTATGTAGACTTTTGTTTCTTACCAAACAAATGCTACCATGTCATACATAGTTCTTGTAGCAAATTATTGATGAATTTTCAAACGGAAATCTCATAATTTACGTGCATTAATACACATTATACGAGCTCGATTTCAGCTTATTTTTATATTGAGAAGTTACTGCCTTTTGGGTTTGCACGATCGAATAGTGAAGCTGAATAGCCCCTATGCTTTGCGTACGTGCCTGCGTGCGGGCGTGAACAAATAGGCCTAGTATGTTGAGATCGCTGCTTCCAAGATTTCCGTGAGTTACCGACCTTGTATAGAAAACCAATGATCATGCTGACCCTATCCCATTCAGCTGTGTTAGGAACTAACTGCTTACTTGTCAAGTAGATAGTCACTGTATTTTGGCTTTGCACAACAGCATAGCCCTACGTTTGCTCCATATTTACCCCAAAATATTGTTATTATTTTTTAAATATTGTTGTATAAATCATGGAGAGCAAAGACTTTTTTCAATTTGAAATTATCGTAAATGTCTTGGTTAACTCTTTCAGGTTCGTTTGAATGACCCAATGTTATGGGTCTACGGCCATTATAAATAGTGCCGGCCTACTATTTCATTGCAGGGATCGACTTTAGACGTCAGATTCCGACGTCTGAAGTCGATCCTTGCTCTGAAAGGGTTAATGATCTGTCCATTTTGTTGCTGAACGAGTGCCAAGCCAAGTGTTATATGTCCTGAATACATAATAATGGCTGCTCGCCGCAGAAGGCAACAGCTTTACTTTTACATGGCAGCCAACCACGAGTCACCTGCGAGTACACCTCAAGAGCTATAAATCAGGGACAGAGAAGATGAATAAAGAAAGTAGGCAAGCATCTACTAGCTGTTTTATTTCTGCCAGTCATTTCAAATTATATGTATAAACATGTCATTATGGTGCGTCCTGCAATTTTCTAGACATTTGCTGCAAGTACACAAAAATACTATCTTCATAGAAATTTGTATTTTAACTGTTGAATTCGTGTTTCACTTTGTGCATATATATCAGGTAAAAATATATAATTTAATCTTCAAAATAAATACACATCGTCCAATTATCATAATTAGCCTGTATTTTAAACTTCAACGTCTGCATTGTATTCATCATTCTGACAATAACAACATAATTTTCAGATCGATGTGAATGAAAAATCCACTCTTTATGAACTAACTTACCTCTGGCGCAATGATTGACTAACGCCCTATACCCGCTGAATCATCTATTAAATTTTCACTCACTTTAATTTGTGGGTCGCGGTAGAGCAAGTGAGTGATAGAAAATACTCATGTTTGTTTAATGTTAATGATAATATAAATCACTCATCAATAACTGTGATTTAATCTGCCAATAAAGCCGATTAAAACGACTAGAGTCCCGCTTAGCGCCTAAAGGGTTTTTCAATAACTGGCTTAATCACATTAGCCTATTCTTCAAGTGCTGCTGTATTACTCCTGCATTCAAAGCCAGAAGGCTGTATCTTCTTACTTGTGAAATAAGCTGATACTTCCGCTAAGCTTTGTACGGCAAATGAGTCCTCGGCAATTTTCAGCTAATATCTACATTTATGAATGGCGCTGTAAAATAATTGGTGATAAATTATAATTATAATAATAAATAACAGTCGTCATTTTCATTATCTGCAGCAACATGAAGGCCGAGTCATGTATGTCACGTGTATTTTGGGATCTTCCAAATGCTCAATTTAGTCTTTTTGGTAAGTAAGTCTTAATCAGAGACCCATATATCCATATGACATCCGGGATATCAGTATCCATTCAAGGACAGGATAAATAAGGTCACTCTAGCAACTGACCAGAAGTTTTAGGCACGTCATTCATCCAGTAACATTATAGTAATGCGAATTTCGATACTCTGTTTTAGGGTGTGAGACACACAGTCACCCACACAGTGGCCATGTTTATCATGTTTAGAGTACTTCTTTGTGAGGCCCTGGTGTATTATTCAAGAAGTGGCCTTTCTCCTTGTCTGATACAGTAACCTTCTCAGCAAAAACGATCCGTTCTCCTGCTGGCCCGCTGCTGATTGGTCTCTCTTGTCACGTGTTTTCTCTGAGCTTGTTGATTGGTCAAGCTTGTCACTTGATTCTGTGTCCTCTTCACCAGGACACGGCACCCTATCCGGTGGCGGTGGGGTTCGATCCAGCTCTTGTCTGCACACTCTGCAGCCATAGCAGACGTTGCCTTCTAATGTTTGGAAGCAGGTATCCAGGAAGTCGTCATATGAGCATGGAGGGCTGGCATCACCAGGGCAATCAAAAGCAGGACATAGCTGTAACAAATACAACAGGGCAACCAAAAGCAGAACATGACTACAAAATACACACCAGAAAAATCAAAAGCGAGACATGGCTGTAACAAATACACCAGAACAATCAAAAGCGAGACATGGCTGTAACAAATACACCAGAACAATCAAAAGCGAGACATGGCTGTAACAAATACACCAGAACAATCAAAAGCGAGACATGGCTGTAACAAATACACCAGCACAATCAAAGCAAGACATGGCTGTAACAAATACACCAGAACAATCAAAAGCGAGACATGGCTGTAACAAATACACCAGCACAATCAAAGCAAGACATGGCTGTAAAAATACACCAGAACAATCAAAAGCAAGACATGGCTGTAACAAATACACCGGAACAATCAAAAGCGAGACATGGCCGTGTAACAAATACACCAGCACAATCAAAGCAAGACATGGCTGTAAAAATACACCAGAACAATCAAAAGCGAGCCATGGCTGTAACAAATACACCAGCACAATCAAAGCAAGACATGGCTGTAAAAATACACCAGAACAATCAAAGGCGAGACATGGCTGTAACAAATACACCAGAACAATCAACGGCGAGACATGGCTGTAACAAATACACCAGAACAATCAAAAGCGAGTCATGGCTGTAACAAATACACCAGCACAATCAAAAGCAAGACATGGCTGTAAAAATACACCAGAACAATCAAAAGCGAGACATGGCTGTAACAAATACACCAGAACAATCAAAGCAAGACATGGCCGTAAAAATACACCAGAACAATCAAAAGCGAGACATGGCTGTAACAAATACACCAGAACAATCAAAAGCGAGTCATGGCTGTAACAAATACACCAGAACAATCAAAGCAAGACATGGCTGTAAAAATACACCAGAACAATCAAAAGCGAGACATGGCTGTAACAAATACACCAGAACAATCAAAAGCGAGACATGGCTGTAACAAATACACCAGCACAATCAAAGCAAGACATGGCTGTAACAAATACACCAGGACAATCAAAAGCGAGACATGGCTGTAACAAATACACCAGCACAATCAAAGCAAGACATGGCTGTAACAAATACACCAGGACAATCAAAAGCAAGACATGGCTGTAAAAATACACCAGCACAATCAAAGCAAGACATCGCTGTAAAAATACACCAGAACAATCAAAAGCAAGACATGGCTGTAACAAATACACCAGCACAATCAAAAGCGAGCCATGGCTGTAAAAATACACCAGAACAATCAAAAGCAAGACATGGCTGTAACAAATACACCAGAACAATCAAAAGCGAGACATGGCCGTGTAACAAGTACACCAGAACAATCAAAAGCGAGACATGGCTGTAACAAATACACCAGAACAATCAAAAGCAAGACATGGCTGTAACAAATACACCAGCACAATCAAAGCAAGACATGGCTGTAAAAATACACCAGAACAATCAAAAGCAAGACATGGCTGTAACAAATACACCAGAACAATCAAAAGCGAGACATGGCTGTAACAAATACACCAGAACAATCAAAAGCGAGACATGGCTGTAACAAATACACCAGCACAATCAAACGCAAGACATGGCTGTAAAAATACACCAGAAAAATCAAAAGCAAGACATGGCTGTAACAAATACACCAGCACAATCAAAAGCGAGCCATGGCTGTAAAAATACACCAGAACAATCAAAGCAAGACATCGCTGTAAAAATACACCAGAACAATCAAAAGCAAGACATGGCTGTAACAAATACACCAGAACAATCAAAAGCGAGCCATGGCTGTAACAAATACACCAGCACAATCAAAGCAAGACATGGCTGTAAAAATACACCAGAACAATCAAAAGCAAGACATGGCTGTAACAAATACACCAGCACAATCAAAGCAAGACATCGCTGTAAAAATACACCAGAACAATCAAAAGCAAGACATGGCTGTAACAAATACACCAGCACAATCAAAAGCGAGCCATGGCTGTAAAAATACACCAGAACAATCAAAAGCAAGACATGGCTGTAACAAATACACCAGAACAATCAAAAGCGAGACATGGCCGTGTAACAAGTACACCAGAACAATCAAAAGCGAGACATGGCTGTAACAAATACACCAGAACAATCAAAAGCAAGACATGACTGTAACAAATACACCAGCACAATCAAAAGCGAGACATGGCTGTAAAAATACACCAGAACAATCAAAGCAAGACATCGCTGTAAAAATACACCAGAACAATCAAAAGCAAGACATGGCTGTAACAAATACACCAGAACAATCAAAAGTGAGACATGGCTGTAACAAATACACCAGAACAATCAAAAGCGAGACATGACTGTAACAAATACACCAGCACAATCAAAGCAAGACATCGCTGTAAAAATACACCAGAACAATCAAAAGCAAGACATGGCTGTAACAAATACACCAGAACAATCAAAAGCGAGACATGGCCGTGTAACAAGTACACCAGAACAATCAAAAGTGAGACATGGCTGTAACAAATACACCAGAACAATCAAAAGCGAGACATGACTGTAACAAATACACCAGCACAATCAAAGCAAGACATCGCTGTAAAAATACACCAGAACAATCAAAGGCGAGATATGGCTGTAACAAATACACCAGAACAATCAAAAGCGGGACATCGCTATAACAAATACACCAGAACAATCAAAAGCTGGACATGGCCGTCTAACAAATACACCAGAACAATCCAAAGCTGGTCATGGCCGTGTAACAAATACACCAGAACAATCAAAAGATGGTCATGGCCGTGTGACAAATACACCAGAACAATAAAAAGCGAGACATGGGTTAACGTTTATACAACTGGATAAAGTGTTTTCACTTTGAGATGGAACGTAAATAAATAACTGGCCAGATACAGGGATGAGTGGTGATTTAAACTATAACTACATGTTTAGATATTGCAGGGTAAATGGTTATATAAATGCCACACCGCATGGTTAAAGTAGTCTGTTCATCTCAAAATAATCGTGTGATAAATATACTGTAAATCTGGTAATTTTAGCGTGTTTAAATTTTCGCAAATTTCTGATTTCGGGACTATTCACGAAGTTTAGAATTCGCGAATTTTCATTTTTCTTTAGTAGTGCTATTATAATAATAATTTTTTCGAGATTCTTGAATTCGCGAATTTGTCCTCCTCGCGAAATTCGCGAAAATTAAAACCTCGTGAATATCACCAGATCTACAGTATATAGCTATGTATTCCAATGTCAGACCAATGTCTGCGACGTCGGGCAAACATTACAACAGCATTTGGTCAATGTATGGTGTTTTCTGAGTCATACCTGGTCAAAGAATTGTGGAATCTCAACTGCAGCGGAATCATCACCTGGAACCAAAAATGATCCACAAATGATCAATTTTTTTATGGAAATACTTTATTTACATGTTGTTTTTCTGTACGAGGACCGACTTTAAACGTCAGATTCTGACGTCTTAAGTCGATCCTCGCACATAAATAATTGAAAACCAACAACCAAGCCCACTGATAATTGCTGACTAAAGCCTTGTAGCCTATCGGCTACTGTATGTGATCCCATTGAGAGCCTAGCTAGGTACATCTAAGCTAGATTGGCTGCAGGTGTGCGATAGTGAGACATTGACAGGGAAAATAATAAAATCGGGAAAGCCACGAGATTAATCCTCACAACGTCGAAATATTTTTGTATAAACCATGGAGAGCACAGGCTTCATTAATTTTGAATTCATCATAATTGTCTCAGTCTGCTTCATTCGAAAACATATGTCATGGGTCTACCTATGATACGGTCATTGTACATATTTTCAGCGCGGGGATCGACTTTAGACGTCAGAATCTGACGTCTGTAGACTAGAGTTGGAGTATAACTCGCACACCTAGCCTGTTTTTGTTACTTCGCTGGTCCAACCATGCTAACGACATCAAAGTCACATTACAGAAAAACATTACAGAAAACATATATAATGTGCTCGATGTAAAACAAAGCCCACTGTACCCCATCACACAATGGGTAAATCATTCAGAATGAGTGCACGGTAGGTGTGTACCGGGCTCGTAAGGTGAATACTAATAAGATGAGTCGTTAAATAATAATGATCTGTGATAACCCATTCACAACAACAATCATTTTAACTGATTTTGGTGATATGGTTCTTTCCACTGTAATTTGTGTTTGATCAGCAAGGATTGGAAATATTTGATTGAATCAATATGGATAAAAATGTATTTTTGAAATTGACTTACTTTTTGACCTACATCTCTTGGCCAAAATAGCTTTATTCATTTTAATATTGCTGATATCTGCAAAACGTGCCAGATAGGTTGACCATTACTATACAATTGTGCAGTTTCACATATGCCCTGAACAATTTCAACTTCAGCATGGCCGACTTGCAGCCATTATTGACATTAATTTGCGTAATATCCGGAATACCATGTCAGATAGCTAGAACATTAATATACAACAAAATGTGAGACTTTATAGAAGGATGCACCCTGCACAATTTCAACTCGATAAAAAATATTACAACTACAATAACTCTGCCAAAAAGGTTGTGTTTTTGGTCGTGTTTGTTCGTTCGTTCGTTCGTTCGTTCGTTCGTTCGTTCGTTCGTTCGTTCGTTCGTTCGTTCGTTCGTTCGTTCGTTCGTTCGTTCGTTCGTTCGTTCGTTCGTTCGTTCGTTCGTTCGTTCGTTCGTTCGTTCGTTCGTTCGTTCGTTCGTTCGTTCGTTCGTTCGTTCGTTCGTTCGTTCGTTCGTTCGTTCGTTCGTTCGTTCGTTCGTTCGTTCGTTCGTTCGTTCGTTCGTTCGTTCGTTCGTTCGTTCGTTCGTTCGTTCGTTCGTTCGTTCGTTCGTTCGTTCGTTCGTTCGTTCGTTCGTTCGTTCGTTTGTTCGTTTGTTTGTTTGTTTGTTTGTTTGTTTGTTTGTTTGTTTGTTTGTTTGTTTGTTTGTTTGTTTGTTTGTTTGTTTGTTTGTTTGTTTGTTTGTTTGTTTGTTTGTTTGTTTGTTTGTTTGTGTGTTTGTTTGTTTGTTTGTTTTTTTGTTTGTTTGTTTGTTTGTTTGTTTGTTTGGATTAATGAGTAATGAACAAACATAATTTCTTTTAATTATAGGAAAACGAGTCTTAAGGTTGGTGGTAAACGGGTTAATAATTATAGCCCCATTGTCACAGGAACAGTTTTACAGCAGCCATCACTGTCGCTGCCAATGGCGGAGATGGAGATTTGGCCAGAAAATGGTTTGGCTTCAGAACATACGAGCTGGCACACTGAATATATGAATGATTTGTGATTCTATTCACGTTTGACTTCTTGAGGTAGTGGTGCGAAAGACATGGATCCAAACACTCGAACACTACCTCCTCTTTCTTATAGAATAATTATATTTTAACCCCTTGCGCGCCAATCGCGACAATAATTCTTATTTTAGTTATTTTAACTTTAGATTAAGTTTGTTGGGGTATTTTATCAACTAGAATGGCTAATTTATGGTTATAAATTTGACAAATATAATAATTTTCACAGACTCAAAGCTGTGGGTCAAGTCGATGAAATTTGTATAAATTTAATTCTGTGTAAGTAATGTAAAAATCGAAGTGTTGCATATTGTCATTGTCATTGTCATTGCATAGGAAGTGCAGAAAATGTTGAGAAGGATGCTAAACGACAGCGGACGGACTTATTGGATTGCCTCAGTTAAATTCTGAACAGTTTGAAAGGTTATTGTTTTACTTTTCGAGGGTTATGTTTAATTTGCAAAACAAAAAGTTCTGAGGGGGCGGGGGTGGCCCAATGTCCTCAACTCTAAATACCCTCTGAATGTGGGCACCATAACTTTTAACTTTGAGCACTGTACATATTTGTACTTTACAAAATCGTTATATCTGCTCATTATTAAAAATAAAATGCGGCGCAGGTGTTTTACATGCGTAAAAATTGTGAACTCGTTTTGTTAAACTAGATAACATGTTGGTCACAATGTGTTCGCTCGTCTAGACATGTTGGTATGTTTGCTGCAACCCCCCCCCCCCCCCCAATAGAGGCGTTTAGAAACCCTAATTCGTGAGCCCTAACCAGGGGGGATCAATTGTGTAATTTAACATCGAAATGCCTATTGGGTCAAGGCCTATGCTTGTATAACATATGAAGTTTAAACACCAATGAGAAGGCGGTCTGCATAGTCATGACATTTATACATGTTCATTCTTGCAGTGTAATTGACATGCGAAACATTTGAAAGCTAGAAAATCTTGGAATAAATAGGTAAACTATCAAATGACAATGACCTAGCCCTGAAAGCGCTAAATTAAACATTTTAAATTTCCACCCACGTGAAGTTGTGTCTCGCTACCGCGACCCACAACTTCAAGAGGGTGAAAATTACTCATATGTGTTTAATTTAATACAAAATATTTGCAAATCTTGATTCCTGATAACCAATTTCATTCCCATATAATTAGATTAAAACGACTATCGTATCGTGCTTAGCAGTGTAACCCAGCAGACACAAGAAGTTAAATCAATGTTGGATTACCGTTGGTCCATCGTCTACGACGTTGGACCAACGTTAAACCAACATTGATTTAACATCTTGTGTCTCCAGGGCAGAGTTAATATAGAGTACATTGTAGTCATCTTACCGGTGGTGCTGCGGAATATTTTTGAAAGAACAGAGAACAGGACCAGGAAGACAGATGTGGTCAGCTCCATGGCAGTAGCTGTAACACAAACATGTACGTGACTATATATACACTGGTCTCGTCACATTCATATCCTTTAACTCGAGGGATCGTCTGGAAACATATGCTTCTATATATTTTCAAAAATAGATTCAAAATGATATTTTTGTTTTGAAAAGTTAATATTGTAGCCTCCATTATTCTGTAAAAAGCAGCGACGTCACCGGAAACCCTTGTGAATGGCTACTCGGTGAAAGCAATGTTATAAAAGTCACCCTCCCCCATACTTCATTGTATTAGATTGCTAGGTGAAAACATTGCAGGTCAAGGCTATTAAGTGTCACATAATAATGATTACCTGATTAGTCGATTCAGTATTTGAATCTTTTGCTTGTTAATTAATTTACATGTTAGAGATACACCAAACAAAATTACGTTGGCCCAACATTGTATTTATGTAATACAAATATTTTTCGTTTACCGGGTGTTTTCTCTCCCAGGTGTTGTTCACTAATGTGTGTGATTTATACAATTGCTCTTGCTATGCCAATATTACACACACTTCCATGCATTTTAGCCATGATTTTGTATGTAATAACAAAGAATTACTACTAAATCAGCCAAATTTGGGTAAATTTACCATAATCACAGCGTTGTACATGATTATCCCCCCTTTGTTCGTCTACCAATAGTATATACAGTAATCATAATGACTTGTTCTAATACTATTCTGTATGACGTAATCCTCTATTACATATTTAATAACACAGTACTCACCTAGTCTATCTGTCTTGAGCGTCAGTATTTCTGCTGAGCAATCCAGAAGTTACGAGGCAAGAGCTTCACTGGTATAGATACCCCTGGAGGCAACCCTACCTTATATATGCACATCACACCCCCCAACAGCCCAGAAAACACGGCAATGCAATGCTGGTTTTATGCTGGGCCAGCGTTGCAGACGCTGGCCCAGCATACAACCAGCATTGAACCAACGTTTCTTGCTGGATGATATGTACAGTCACATTATGTGGACTCAGCTGTGACGTCAATACCTAATTTACATGCCAACTACACCAGTCAATCGGTGCGCTGTGACCGTGTTCTGTCAGAAGCCGCCCCCGTGGATGTTGAACATGCGCATGGTGTTGCGAAAGATTGATGAGGCACGTGCGCGAATGTCAAACTGGCACCCAACTGCAAAATCATAGAATATGTAGCCTCGCCCTCGAAACCATGCCATATACATTGTATTTATATTACTTAACGATGAGTTCAATTAGTATATCATTTTTATGCCCTGAGAGCATGAGCTTGATATAATAGGCCTACGTTAAAGAAGTAGTCCACTTGGTACGAACAGCGGGACACATCTGTACCCAGGAAGCACAACGCTGATTAGAGAGATAATGGCAACTGGGGTACAACTGAAACCAGAGACAGAATAGTCCATTGCTCTAACGTTTTACTGAGACATGCCTAAAATACGTTTGATTACACTTAAGTCAGTAACCATAATTATGTGGTTTCTAGTGACATTCGGCGTTATGTGTGACCTTTTCTTAATGACGCCCACTACAAAACCATAATATGTAGAGAATTGTCCGGCAATACCATGTCTATGTGTCATGTAAAGTAATGATGATTATTGTAGTAGCCTATAATGAGTATGTATCATTTTATTACATGTATATAGGCCTACACGAGCATTTTATACAAATGACTAGGCTAACTCTTCGTTTTCCTCACGACAAGTCTCCATAATAAAAACCTGTAGAATGTAATTAAGCATAGTTAATTAAAAAAATAAATGTAGGCATAATTGAAGGGGTCAGAACAAAACCAAGGCTAAGTCAGTTTTGCAAAAAATTGACTATGGGGTACCATAGGACAAAAAAACAGTGTGCCATGTGTCTACCACAACATATCATGAAAAAATCAATTTTGATGACAAAGCGGCCATTTTGTTCTGGACAAAATTAATGCTGAGTTAACCATTTTTGCTCTATGGTATCCCCAAAATCAAACATCTGAAAAAAATGAAAAATGACTTAGCCTTGTTTTTGTTCTGACCCCTTCATGGGTGTAATAAGCTAAAAATAGTTTAAAATGGTAATGACTCTGATATTTTGACACAGTATAGGTATGATGATGTTATATCAGTTAAGGATGGGAGCCCACGAGGAATTTCTTTTGTGATTTTTAATTTTTATGTTTCATTTTTTTGTTTCTTTAATTTATAAAAAAATGCCACAATCGACTTTAATTGTAAATTGTAACGAAAAAAATGTATTTTAAATTATCGGACTTATTAAGAGGGAGCCAACTTATTGCGTTCCGTAATACAAATTTAAATAATCTTAATTTAAATTTAAAAAATGTCCATCGCCCCTTTTTTTTCAGTTAAAATTACAGCTATGTCACTTCTCATGCAAATTCTAGATTTGGACCTAACTTACATGAGAAAATAAAATATTGTGTCAAATAAATTTGTTTTCTTCATTTTTATTTACACAATAGGCGCCAAAACTATAATATCAGCAAAAAAATATCTAATACAATTCATGACAAAATTGACGTTGATAATGAAACGCTTTAACCATATTATTTGGTTATTTGAGGCCTACATTTATTATGTTTACACATTAACAGATCAGAAGGAATACATATGTGTTTTATATGTCGAAAAATGAAATATGTGGACCAAATTAGAGCCATGTTGACAGTTCCCCTTATTCAGTCAAAATCAGCCTTCGCATCCTTGACCGTCCTGGAACCGCCTTTGCTTTTCAATTTTGCCCAGAGAAAACCTTTGTAGTAATCTTGTTATATACCGAAACAATAATCAAATTTGTAGTAATCTTGTTATATACCGAAACAATATTCAAACAATATCAATTAATAACAATTTAAATCATACAATAAACCATCTTCTGTTATTATCCAATTATGATCAAAATCTGGTCGAAGTGGGATTAGTAAGCTGAAAAATAGTTCAAAGTGTGACACATTCAAATTATAGTTTATATGGGCAACATAAAGGGAAATTTAACAAATAATAAAATACTCACTTATCATATATACGGATCATTATATGAGCATGCTGGGTTGTCAAATCTCGCCATGTGTATACGCCTGTCTAACAAAACTATGCCAAATTTCTATGTTAATGATTCTAATCCCAAAAGAGAAGATACGTACTGGGGCGAAAATGGTTTGACATTACCTCTTCAGTACTTCGTCATTGTCACGGTTTAGAGGGAGCCAGCTATTGGCAATATGTCGATTTTATTGTTTAAAAAACAATTGATGTTTTTTTAAACATGATAAGCTCAATAAATACACATATTTAACTAAAATGTTAACAATGATCCAAGTCATTTGAGAATCATCACAAAAAATGTATCTCGATGTGTCATCATGTCAAGTATAAAGTATTCATTGTTCATTGACATGTTCAGCAGCGCGTACTGGATATGTTACTTTGTGGTTGCCGAATTCTTAAGTTATCATCATTATCACACACACTGTAAACTGATATCAATGCTTCCAGACGTTTTTTCAATCCCAGTTAGAGCTACAGAGTGACATTTTATTTGTGGTTTTATTCTAATATATATGTTATATCACTTCGTGTCAATGGGGTAACCCATATTATAATATATATTGACTAGCAGCTATACTATATCAAAAGTCTTTTTCTAATTATCTAAAATCAATATTATTATTTATAAAAAAAATGTGTCTGCATGTGCAACCATGTACACAACAACATTTAAGACACAAGTATATATTTATTTCCGTTATATATATATCATCTGTGAAAATAGAAGGGAATTTATGTTTGAAAATACAGAGCACAATGTTAATGATGTATCATTTATCATTAGCAAATTAAATCGGATCACATAGCAGGTGAATTATTAGCTTGTACCGAACCAATTTTAGTGCAAGAAAAACATTTAATCAGATTTGTACAAGCTTTACTTTATTTAGGTGGTTTTCGAACTGAATCATGTAAAAAGGTACACTTCATTAACTAAAGGCTTCCAACATGTTCTCAACTTTGCTTAACAAATCAAAAGCCTATTGTTACATAAATCAGACCAATTCATATTACATAAACCACACAGGATAAAACTTTTATTTCATACAAGATACATTTAGCTATGCATAGACGACATAATTCGCAGCCTACACATACAGACACTTTTAAATATTAAGTATTATTTTATTTTTTTAATTCAGTGATTTATTCAATCATCTATGTTATCCAGATTAGTTGGTATAAACATATTTTCATTCACCAATTACAACAGTACAAAAATAAGATTGTAGTACAATTTTCCTCTTATTATTGGCATATATATATGGATGCCTCGGCTGTGGTGAAGCAGCTGACCACATGATCACCAAAGACAGCGGACTTATCTATCCCTTGATCTTTGCCACATACACGGTATTGTTTGATACATTTTTGTATTATGTATGTTTATCTGTATTAGTGAGGCGCACAACGGGACCAAATATGTCAAAACTGTGATCAATAGGTCCTAAGTCCGAACGATTTACCGTCTTAAGCATAAAAATATTACAAATATGTCTAATTAGTGTAATGATAATATCAAACTCTTTATAAAATAAGCGATATTAAACGTGTTATTTTGTGAGTATTACAAGCAAAATGTATGCCTGCTTCTATTTAGGTTAGATATCATTTTATGTAGTAACTATTCAAATTTGAACTATGTGACATGATAGATAAATATAATTTATATTAGAATAATTTATTTCATTTTTGTTTAATTCACCATTTTCACACACGATTTAATTTTGAAAAAAATAGAATAAAATGATAAAAAATAATTGAGTCACATTGATGCGAGCGTTGACACTTTTATCATATAAATGATCTATTTGCTCAATATAATGCAGCTTACCAACTCTATTTCGTATAGCCCAAACTGTCTGAAACTAAATGTTTGAGCCACTGATTGCGACCGTACAAAAAAGTAGTAGTAATTCATATGGGCTTGGCCACAGTTTATCAAGTCAAAAATAGCTTTGTCAGAATCAGTAACATTTCACCTATAGTTATTCACTTTAAGCTTGTTTTCAGCTACGTCGCTAACATTTTGTGGAGATGTTTTCGAAATTATTGTGTAGATCGCTCTCACGCATCGCCATGATAACAAACATTGATTTCTCCGTTCAAACAAATTTCACAATCCACGCCCACATCTTCGCGGTGTACAGCTGTCAACGCAAAACATTTTTTTTCAATTTTTTTTCAGAGGGCTCCCATCTTAATATTAAAGAGTATATATTGAAGTAAACGTCCCCAAATTTTGACAGCTTTATCATTTTTTTAAACTATCAAATGTCGAGCTTATTACATATACTAAATGTGACTGGTCACATGTAGTGGTCACTGGTCATCGCCTCCTCCTCTCCACGCCTAAGACTGTGGTAGGCTACCCCTCACTCTTTCGGTCATAGGCCTACACAAGATTCGAAACGTAGTGATCTGGTTGCGTGATCCACCGCCAAGTTTCGCATCTTGTGTGTGACTGTGTCATCTAATTCGCGCATCCCAACAAACAAGAGACGTTGAGCCAATGTTGGATCAATGTAGGGCCGACGTCGTGAGCGGTGGGCCAACTGAACTAACATGCATTCAATTGGTCATTCGTTCATTCATTCGTTAATTCATTCGTGCATTCATTAATTCATTAATTCAAGCGAGTAACGTTTTAAGTTTTGATTTGATACTTCATCAGGTATAGTAAATTAAATTACAAATCACGTAATGAGGACAGGCCTACGGCCGATATCATGTTAAGTTTAGTTTGCCGGAGTTTGGGAGAGAGGGGTGCTGTGTGTGGGAAACGGTTCCCTTTTCTGTATACCAGTCCTTATGAACATGTGCAATATAACGTTTAAGGTCCTTAAAGGGACTGGCCCAGGCTAAAATCATCAAAAAATCGGTGATTTTATTTCGGGTTCTTAATATGACCATATGATGTAAACATGTACATAGACTAGAACTGCAAATTTTTATAATTTTTGTGCTGCGCATTCATCAGTTAGACTAGATATAGAGACGAAATTCCCGCATTTCCTATTTTTGACATGGTTGTCAATAATTAGAAATCAGGAATTTAGTCTCTATATCTAGCCTAACTGGTGAATGCGCAGCACAAAAATTATAAAAAATTGCAGTTCTAGTCTATGTACATGTTTACATCATATGGTCATATTAAGAACCCGAAATAAAATCACCGATTTTTTGATGATTTTAGCGTGGGCCAGTCCCTTTAAGGTTTAAGTTGAGTACTTTTGTCTTTAACAAAATAGTCACGATCATACTTGTGGTTGAGAGCTTAAAGAGTTTCGTTTGGAATAATGTTGGCCCAGCGTCGCAGACAGTGGCCCAGCATTACATTACATCAGTGTATCGTGTTATCTGATGTTTCTGGCTCCGGGATGTTAAGGTGTCACCAGTATAATGCAGCAGTCAGAAAACACGTTACAATCACCCAATGCTGTTTCAATGACGGGCCAGCGTCGAAGACTGTGGGTCTACATTGAAACAGCATTTGTACGAGGTACATCGTAGGCAAGTATTGAATGAATGTTGGCCAGCACCGGCGATGGTGCTGAAAGGAATACACATCGAAGATATATTTGAACTTGTCTCATTGTGTCTTTCCTTAATTACATCCTGACATTTAGGAGTAAGGCCAATACACTGATTCTTGTCCACAGCACTCAAACAGACTAAAGCCGGGTCTCGGAGTTCGGGAACTCCTTTTCTAGTTTCCTTTTAAATTACCACAGTAAATTTAAGAAAATCTGAACGTGCGACTAGTTAGCTAGATGGGTGGATAAATGTATGGAAAAAAACAGTAAATAACTCAGGAGAACAGGTAAAGGCTCGAGGCACACAGTTTATTTGGCAACAAGACAATGCACAATATGTACACATAATAGGAGACCCAATTAGGACACGAATGATCGCTGGCAGAAGAGCCACCTGAAATAGTGATTTTGTGCATGGAAATATGTATAATACGATATACAATATCCTATAACATACCGGGCCCGTATTCTCGTACAAGTTACGATATATCGTAGGCTTCTGATTGGTCGAGATGGCCATCTCGACCAATCAGAAGCCTACGATATATCGTAACTTGTACGAGAATACGGCACCTGACAGATAAACCCGTGCACAGTGCATGGACAGACTCCTACTAAAACCTTTTTATTTGACATTGAACTAAATAAAACATACAATTTGATATACAGTAAAAATTGGTCGGAAGACTCCTATTAAGACTCTATGACATTAGACGTAGACGTCAAAATCTGACGTCCATAGACGTAACATTTTGACGCCTAAAGTCGATCCCTGCACTGAAAGAGAAAAACATTTATAATGGCCGTAGATCCATAACATATGTATTCAAATGAAGCGGAAAAAGCTACGCTGAAGCAATGATGTTGTATTGTTGGTCAAACGTCTGCGACGCTTGCCCAACAATAAAACATCATTGTTTAAACGTGTGGTGTTCGCTGGGTAACTGCCCATGGTTTATATGAGATTATTTCAGCGCTTTAAAGGTTAAAACAATATATTATGTGTGAGACCAATATTACCGCCAACGTGCCCGAAAATAACAGTTGTACATAACTGTTCTGAATGACCGTACATGATGATAACAGTGAAATATTTAATCTCGTTATAGTAATATTATATTTTTGTAGTTTTTATACTATTGAGATAATTCTATATAAAACAATCTTTTGTATAAAACACAAGTCAAATACACACTGACACCACCTGAGAGAAACAATGATGTTTCTCTAAAAAAACCACACGGGAACAGTGGGGTTCGAAACCGGGACGCATGCATGACTGGCGAGGCAGTCAGGCGCTCTAGCCATTGCGCCACGTCCCCAAGTATGGTATTCTACCCCCTAGTTTAAATAACAGCTGAATAACGACGGTGATCGGCTGATCTGTCATGTGACAGGCTGAGTCACTCTGCTATTAGTCGGGGAGAACACCATACTTGGACTAATTTTGAACCACCGTTTTCAACGTTAGCACAAGATTAAATCAACATAGGCAGACGGGTTACAGTTACATAAAAAGAACATAGCAGTTTTCTCTGAGTCATGATAACAATATGATAATATTATGATGATATAGGGACTAATAAGAAAACTAAGCAGAGTATACGAATATGATTAATGTATTTTTTAAGGTTATATATACTTGGTCTATGCTTTACTTACATAAATGTTCCATTTACAAATTTACAACTTAATATTGTATTATCTAATAAATGCTGTAAAATACTCATAGTATCTAAGCATGCCTGTTATATACAGAATATTGAGCTATATTATACTATCACTATGCTTGTTGCAAGGACTCCAGAATCTGAATGTGACACAATGAGTAAACTGTTCTTCTAAAAGGAACATGTTTTTTTAATACATAAGAAATCAAGAGGTGTGCTAGACCTAATTTACAAGCACTTTTTTATTGATTTTGTTGCCAAGGAAATTTAAAATATCTAGGTGTTGTATCACAATGTTTAAAACCACCTTGTTGAGCAGCAAGCCATAGCCTTATTTTATCTAGCTCAGACTTTATATCAATATTATTAAAATCATTTAGATTTACCAACAGACAAGATTACAGATATTGCTGGCATTGGCAAAGTCATTTATTTAGACGTAAGAGATAAAAATCAACGTTGGATCCCTGTTTAGCACCTGTTTTAACCGTTTGTCTGCTGAAATAATGACGACAAAAGTCGTTTTTAATCCGTTCTATTAGCCAATAAACCACTGTTATTGGGAATGAAATGACTATTTGAACATGGATATTTGTAAATGTTCGGTCTCAAATTAGGAAAATATGATTAATTTTCAATTCGTAGTGGTAGGAAATTTAAATACATTTACTCAGCAGGATATGGGTTAAATTTAGCTGTCGTATTTTATTTGTATTTATCTTTTGGATATTGTTATGTTTACTGCGTCCTCATAAAGCTGGCTATTGAAGCAACAAATTGTCTCCCTTAGTAAGCGTCCAGTATATTAATAGGGTAATTTGTATTACTACTGACCTCATCTATTTTATGTTATAATTATCACTAAGCTAGTCAGGCAAAGAAATTTTTTTCTTCGATGTTGAATAATAGATTAGGCCTAATCCTGGTAGTATCGATATCAGCAATGTATCGAAAATTAGAAATTCTTTTAATTACATTTATAAAGCGTGCACAAAATCTGATGTCTTATCAAACACTAGTATTTATCTGATCAGATAAAATCTGATGTACCTGATCAGACAGCAATCTGATAGTGTGGCCGTGCTTATGACAGTCTTTGTGTGATGAGAAGAGAATTATGTGTAGGACATATTGAGCAAACAGTGTTAAGGCGATGAAAACAATATCTGATTGGATAAACCTGATAAGATTGTTTGATTTGAAAAAAATCAGATAGCGGCTTAAATCCAAAGTCATATGTATAATTATCAATATAATTAGTACTCACCTAGCAAACATGAGACGCTGGCCCATGGTTGGTATACTGCTATCTCACCGTCTACGACGTTGGGCCAACGTCTCATGTTTGCTTGGCAGATCCAGATAGATACATTTCAAGACACACATCATGACCCATTTGCGTTTAAAAGTATCGAGTATCATTAAAATTAACTTTATTATTTAAAAGTGGTATTTAAATAACAACTAAACCTGGGATCTACGACAAACTTCTGTTCATACCAAATTGGCTTTCTAAATAAAATTCAGTACATATGCCAGTTAACACGGGGGGGGGGGAGGGGCGTGGAGACGCAGAGCGATCACTTTTTTTACCTATAAACCTATAAACCTCTGAAATGTACAAGTGATACAAGGCAACACCAACAAACACATGAGGTTTATTAACTGCTGGTTTAACCCATGTCCTGCTAAACCCGTATACATACGGCTTCAAACATGTTTTAGATCAAAAGATATATCACAAATTTTGATAAAATAGTTGTTGGTAGATGCTTAGTTAATCCAATACTTCAATATTGGAGATGTCTATTTTTCATAAATATAAATACGAAAAATAGAAGCAAACAATTCAACAGGACACGGGTTAACTTCAACGTTTCATCCTTGCTGGGGCTCTTCTTCGGTTCTGAACCCTGTCTTCAGCACATCCACAGCTGTGACCTTGATAAAAACCCTGGCCCAGATCGTCAGCAGCGATACCTATGACCTTGAGAATAACTGTGGTCTGGGTTTTTTTGCCATTTCATCTGGATCCACCTGCCTGTAGCTCTCTCTGGCGCTGTCGCCGGCGCTGGTTCTGGGGTTCACATGGCTCTGTCGCAGTTCCACCTGCCTGGCGCTCTCTCTGGCGCTCTCTCTGGCGCTTTCTCTGGCGCTCTCTCTTGCGCTCTCTCTAGCGCTCCCTCTGGCGATGGGGATGTCGCTGTCTCTGGCGCTGGTTCTCGGGTTCAGTTGGCTCTGTCGCAGCATACTGTCAGCCATCCGTGACATCCTCACAGTTCTCCTCCGCTCTGCTTTCTCCACCATCACCTCTTTGGTATTTTGTCGCTTAAAGAACCCACACTAAAAAAATAAAATTATTCAATCAATCGATGAAGCAAGCAATCAAGCAATCGATCAAGCATTCGACCAATGAAGCATTTATTTGACAAACACTTTGAAATCAGGTTACTGTAAAAAAATGGATGAATGCATGATTTTTAAATCAATTATTAATGTATGAATGGGTGGATGAATGAATGGGGTTTTAGGCCACTTTTATGCCCATATAGGCTAATCGAGGCCAGAAGAACCTCCTGAGGATGGTGAGATGAATGACTTTAGGGATTCTAATACGTTTACCTTATAAAAGAGGAATCCTATGCCTATGAGGAGTAGCAAAGCCCCCACACAGCTGGCGAGAAGGACATACCAGGGCACGGTATTCAGCGCCTTCTGCAGGATGCTGCGCCTCTCTGGCAAGTACACTCCGGTCTGCACCTAAAATAACAAAATCATCCGACGTTACATGTAATACTTGTTGCGATTGTTGATCGCAGCGAGATACAACTAAAAAAACATATTTTGGGATACTTGCCACTTTTTTAATTCAAGATAGACGATAGTACGAAGACCCAGAGGGGACATAGGAAGAAAAAAAATAATGTGAATATCCCGTACGTACGTAATCATGATCCCGTACGTACGCAATCATGATCCCGTACGTACGCAATCATTATCCCGTACGTACGCAATCATGATCTCGTACGTACGCAATATATCCCGTACGTACGCAATCATGATCCCGTACGTACGCAATCATTATCCCGTACGTACGCAATCATTATCTCGTACGTACGCAATCATGATCCCGTACGTACGCGATCTATATATCACGTACGTACGCAATCATGATCCCGTACGTACGCAATCATGATCTCGTAAGTACGCAATCATTATCACGTACGTACGCAATCATTATCTCGTACGTACGCAATCATTATCCCGTACGTACGCAATCATGATCTCGTACGTACACAATGATAAAAATTCAGTCAACAAGAAATCAGGGTCGTTGTCTGGGGTGAGGGGGGGGGGGGTGCGCATCCCCACCCCCCCCCCCCCCCCACTGCCAGAGCACAGGATGGTCGTCACATTCTTCAGTGTTTTTGTCGTAATTATTATTATTATCGTAATTATTATTAATCGGAAAATAAAAACAAAAATAAGCCGGATTTCGACAGAAAACGACCACTTTTTGTGAAATATATAGGCCTTCTAAACGTGCACAGGGCGGGGGCCCTAGGGTAGTGGTTAGCACCGCTGCCTTTCACGCCAGAGTCCGGGGTTCGGTTCCCGGTCTCGGCGGTTTGAAAGAAACAAAATTGTTTCTTCCCCATCCACGTGTGAAAGTTAGTATTGTGGGGAGCCTCCGTGACCGAGAGGTAGCGTGCTCGGCCTCAGACCGCCAGGGCTCGAATTTCGAATCCTGTGTCTGGAGGACAGTGTCATCTCAATCATCTCACCATCCTCAGGAGGTTCTCCTGGCCCAGTTTAGCCTATATGTGCACAAAGGTGGCCTAAAGCCCGATTCATTTCATTTTTATTTTCTAAACGTGCACAACACACAAAGAATGGCTGGACTTTCAGAAAATGAAACAATAATAATAAAGACCCATTTATTTGATTTGTTTAGCTCATTTGTTAACGACCATGTCTTCTTGACTTAGACACTTCTCGAGCACTGATAGGCTTATAGAATGTCACGCCTCTGAATTCGATCCTTCGGGGACTTTGGCGTTATAACATTGTTTTAATTCAACGAATAATTGAAAAGACACCCCCTTGCTCCAGTCAGAATTACCGCGGGGCCCGCCCGAGGATGAGGCTTATTCTTATTTACCTGAAAACGTTACCGATGCCCTGTCGATGCTCCCTGGACCCGAAGGATTTGTAATATATAAACATGTAATGTGTAACATATATCGGGCGGGCACCGGCAGTAACAAGTAATAAGTAATTTATTCTGAAAAATTGCAAGGCAAGATGCAGATAAATTGTATGCCAGGTGTCGATCAGCAGCAGGATTTTATGGTCCGTAAAATTAAACGAAGGAAACTTTAAAGGCTGTACCAACTGTTGTGTGCATGATGTGATGCGAGTCCAACACTGGTGTGGATAACTGACATCTGCTGAATAATTACACACGTTTATTAAGTTTATTATCCCCAAAATGTTCAAATTATATTTTAACTTAAATTAGTTACATCAGTTGAATTAGTTACATTGAAACATAAATTTCGTATAAATGGTTTATACAGAGGGTTTGTAGCTAAGGCCCTTACTTGATGAAAATATCATGCACCAGGAAGCAATTGCTAGGCATATTTTACCCCCAACCAATCGAAAAGTGGTTCAGCCTGTCACATGACGTGATCAGCCAATCACCGCTGTTTTTAAGCTGTTATTTAAATGAGGTAGAATAACAGACTTGAGCCGGGATACCTAATGCAAATTTTACATTGTTAACAAGTAGCCTATTCTATAACAAGCCACGCCCACTCCGTTGTTTGTATGCCCAGGAAACACGAAATATTGAGTCAATGCCGGGTTAATGTTGTACTGGTGTCGTAGACGATGACCCAACATTAAACAAACTGGTGTGTATTTTCTAATACAGGAGGAAACAAAAGCAGCAAATGTTAGCACGAAAGTGGGTGGCTAAATGTGAGACAAATGCTCGCAGCATTGGCCCAATATTGATTAAGTAAAAAATGAAATGAATCGGGCTTTAGGCCACCTTTGTGCACATATAGGCTAAACTGGGCCAGGAGAACCTCCTGAGGATGGTGAGATGATTGAGATGACACTGTCCTCCAGACACAGGATTCGAAATTCGAGCCCTGGCGGTCTGAGGTCGAGCACGCTACCTCTCGGTCACGGAGGCTCCTCACAATACTGACTTTCACACGTGGATGGGGAAGAAACATTTTTGTTTCTTTCAAACCGCCGAGACCGGGAACCGAACCCCGATTGATCAAGTGATAGGCCTAGTTAGCTAGATATCTCTGTGGAGAGAGTGTCACGCATAATCCATACTGTGATGTTGGAATTATCAGTTGTGGGAGAGATTTGATTGACAGTTCCCTAATTTCCCTCACCCAATCACCGTTAACTAACGAGATTGGTTGACACATCTCGTATATTCTCGCAACCTTGGTGCTTACCGTGGAAATACGATAGTTTTTTCAAATCGTTTTAATCATGGTGGCCCAATGTTTGAGACGTTGGCCACAATTTGGCCTATCATTATATATATTTTTTATTTTTGTATATAGTGGAAAACATAAATTAAGAGCAATTTTAATGTTACGGACAGTAGTAGACTATGTGTAACTGGTTATTGTGACATTTTTAGATTATCCCTAGGGTCGAACTAGCTTCAGGGTACCGGTGCCGGTGTTTGTTGAAAATAATTTTAGCGTACCGGTTAGGGGGGGAGGGTACGTTGAAAATATATGTAGCATGATTTTCAAGCAAGGCCGACTTTTAAATTGAGTGCTAAAAAATCTCAGTCGCAATAAAATACACAGACGAAGAAGCATCGTGGTGTTATTAGACTTGTGTGTTGCTTAGGGTTAATTGTACCTGTATCAAAGAAAATAAGTATTTTATATTTTACAACAACATGGAAATACAATATTGTATTTGACCAACATAGTTTACACTAAGTCTTCCACCTAACAGACTCTGAGCAGGTTGTATAATAATATAGGTTCCTTGTAGGAGCTACATGTGCGATAAAGGGGACCCACAACTTTTACAATTCTAGAATATAATGTTCAATGCAATACATTAGACGATGTTCTCGTTACTGCGCGCACAGCATATGTGTTTATTGTTGCTGTTGTTTGTGCAGTGGTTACGGCTGCCTGCTTGGAAAGTCGGAGATCGCGGGTTCGAACCCCACTCTGGCCTCAAAGTTTCAAAGAAACAAAATGTTTCTTCTTCGCTTATCCGTAAAGATTCAATATTGTGGGGAGCCTCCGTGACCGAGAGGTAGCGTGCTCGGCCTCAGACCGCCAGGGCTCTAATTTCGAATCATGTATCTGGAAGGCAGTGTCATTTCATTCATCTCACCACCCTCAGGAGGTTCTCCTGGCCCAGTTTAGGCTATATGTGCACAAAGGTGGCCTAAAACCCCATTCATTTCATTTCATTTACATGATTTAGAAGGGTTGATTTAACGAGTGGTACGACAATAACCCGACATTGGACCAATGCTTGTGCCAACATGGGGGCTTGGTTGGGGTAGTGTATCGTCACTCCTGTGTATATGTAATAGGGTGTCCCGGTTGTCTGGAGGACATTACAAAACTTCGGAGTCAGGGACAAACTCAGTAACTTTCCTAATTGGTAGATCTGTGATTGAAAGACAAATATCGCCATATCCATTACCACCCACGTGAAAAGACGAGACTTGTCAGAGGCATAACTGGTCACTTCGCAAAATATACATAGAAAGTGTTAGAGCCCCCACCCCCCCCCCCCTCCCCTTGCGCGCTTCTCTAAACTCAAGACCAGCTGATATATAGGCATATGAAAGCCCTTGATGCATAATAAGTCAATAAAATAAAGCAATTTAAAATACGTACGGGATAATAATTGCGTACGTACGCGATAATGATTGCGTACGTACGGGATCATGATTGCGTACGTACGTGATAATGATTACGTACGTACGGGATCATGATTGCGTACGTACGAGATCATGATTGCGTACGTACGTGATCATGATTGCGTACGTACGAGATTTTGATTGCGTACGTACGGGATCATGATTGCGTACGTACGGGATCATGATTGCGTACGTACGGGATATATTGCGTACGTACGGAATCATGATTGCGTACGTACGGGATCATGATTGCGTACGTACGGGATAATGATGGCGTACGTACGGGATCATGATTACGTACGTACGGGATATTCACATTATTATGTTTTCTTCCTATGTCCCCTCTGGGTCTTCGTACGATAGTAATATAGAAACCTCACCTTATATGTGACGTTATCACTCATTTCTCCAAAGACTGCAATCTCAGAGAAAAAAATAATTTCTCCACTTTCCTGAAAAAGTATCAAGTGATCAGCTATTGTAAACTATATAATGATCACATGGGAGAGCTTCTCCAGCACATAACATGTTTTAATGGACAGCACATTAACATGTCGTCCCCTTGGATACGGAAGGGTGTATCTGCCACTTTACAACGTGGCAGATACACCCTTTCATATCCAAGGGGACGATGTATTAACATGTTTTATTTATGATTTGTTTACATACTTTCATATAAGAATTGAGGCTTCAATTCACAGATATAAATGAATGAACATTTCAAGGTTTGCTGAAGGACACAATTAATGATAAATGTAACCCTTTTACTGCTAAATTATATAATTTAATTAGTAAATATTGATGTTTCAACGCTCATTTGGTTCCCCATAACTGGGATTTAACCCTTTAACCGCCAAATTATTCAATTTGAATTTTCACCCACTTGAAGTTGTGTCTCGCTGACGCGATCCACAACTTCAAGTGAGTGAAAATTATTCAGATTTGAAAAAATGAAGGTCAACTGTTTTCACATATTGCTGATTAATGTCACATTTTATCTTTAACATGTTCAAAAGGTGGTACATAATGTGCTAATAAAAAATGAAAACCCGAATATATGAGGCACCGGCGGTTAAAGGGTTAAGATTAAACGGCTTAAACGGATTCTAATTAAAACAAACTCTTTGTCCATGGTGTGTATAAGAGCATTTCAGATTTGTAATGGTTAATCAAATAGGTAGATCTATGTTACCTTTAAGTTTATGACGGTGTTGACGTCCAGTGACATATTGACTGTGACCGCCACCTGCTGACCAGCGGTCAAGAAGCCCAGTGGACACTCGTACTCAACACAATCAGCCTTCTTGCAGTCCTGGCAGACACAAAATACAGTGCGAGTGTTTTATTTTATTCTGCTTTAACCACTGCTTGCAATTCCTACAATGGGTTGGATGGAGCAGATTTAAGGATTTTATATACTCTTATTTAACCCAAATTAATTTGTACAAAACATGGCAACCAAATGGGTTTTTTACAATTTCAAATCATCATACATGTCTTAGTTAGCTCTTTCTGATTCATTCGAATACCTATGTTATAGGTCTACGAACATTATAAATATTTCTACTCTTACAGTGCGGGGATCGACTTTAGTCGTCAGAATCTGAGGAAATCGGTTCAAAATTGACGGAGAAATGGCCAAAAATCATGCGCTACAGGTTGATCATTTTTAATTTGACGGCGAATATAACTCCCAAATTAAAAGTAAAATTGCTGGATGCCAAAACTAATCAAACCATAACCTCCTTCCTAAGTTCTGTATCCACCCCTAGTCCAATACGGGCCCTGTAAGTACTGCTGTTATGATTTATACACACATCGTTTTCTACAATCAGCAATGTTTGACACAGTAATGAACACAAATCAATATGTATACGCACACTTTTATGCTGCATGTCCTTACATATACATCCATGTACATACAGTTTATACAAGAAGTAGGTTAATTTTATAGGTGTTTGAGAAAACCCGGGAAAGCCATAGGAGGTTGGAAGAGAGGTCACGTGACCACATTTTCAGGTCATATTATCGACAGGCGAGTTGCGGAATCATTCGCAAGCAACGTCAGCAGAAGAGAAACATCTCCTGTCATATTTTGTGTGAAACTTCACTATATTCATCACCAGATTGTTTTATATATATATAATAATTACGGACTAGTCTCTAATACAGCTTCGGCGGCCGAAACCACACAAGATAATTCCAGCTAACGTCTAATGAAAGTGGTTTTAATCGTGTTTCCTTTAATATCGCTCACTTGATTATCTTATTATCATCAACCCATATTCTGGGCATGTGCAGTTACGGACGAATTCTCCTCACATAGATGTTGCTCGTGTCGCACCGGCAAAGATTGATGCAAAATATAGGCCTACATCGCCGTGAATTGTAGTTGTATTTTACTTAATTTCATGTCCAATATGTCACATATCAACTTATGAATCACATAAATGTAAGTAAATATATTTATGATAGGCAAGATGATGTTAGATTGGCCATAGCTCATCAGATTGAGTCCAGAGTAGCAAAACATCGCTAAATATAGCCAATTTCAGGTTTTAGAAAAAGTATGTTTTCGAGAGGTAGATAAGAGTTTTTTAGTGCCAAAATGACCATTAACATTCCGTCTTTCATGTCAGAGCATTCCGAAAATACTTGAATGTATAGAACTATCACCAAGTGCGATTTTCGGCAGGTGCTCAACAGGAATTTGTGCAACCGTGTCTCCGTGAAACACATCTTAAACATTGATAGCACATTGATCGCACTTAAATGAAATATCGTTCTATTATATTATTGTCACATTAAAGTATATTAACTTCAACTTTATGTGACGTAGCTTGTAGAAAAGAGGGATAAAATCATGTGGAAAAGCATGTATATTTGTTTACTTTTTGCTTTCCAACCCCCTCTGTGGGAAATCGTCATCCAACAAACAGTACATTTTGACCCAGTACTGTTGGCATAATGCGGGACCATCGTCTACGAAGCAAGCCCAGCATCACATCACCACTGGACAGGTCAACATCTCGGTTTGTTGGCTAGGTTAATTTGCTGAGTTTTACACACTGGTCTATACATTGTTGTGATGTGTACGCTCATGCCGTTCATGACATGCACGTGTACACCCAATAACCGTGATCTGATACTAAAGTATATTTAGTATGCGATCACCTTTATTGCGTGCACACATGTACGTCATGTATGGTATGAAGGTACACATCACAACAGTTTGGAACTCAGCGGTTATACACCTTACCAGTGTTAGAGTGCTTGATGTATTCACCAGGGCCTCAGACTGAGGCATAGTGTTCTCAGATCGAAGCCGAATTTTGGCTTGATTATTCACTGGCTGCTGCCACTGTACTACGCAGGTGGACATGTTCAAATTGTCTTCACCCTGAAAAACATGGAACACCGACCTTATAATATTAAAATGCAGAACACAACCATGAAAACAAACGCAGGCCACGCCGGAATTACAACTTGAGTATCGTAATATGTTAGTCCCTGACCACCATTACCATGGCGGGTTACTTAAAGGGACTGGCCCAGGCTAAAATCATCAAAAAATCGGTGATTTTATTTCGGGTTCTTAATATGACCATATGATGTAAACATGTACATAGACTAGAACTGCAAATTTTTATAATTTTTGTGCTGCGCATTCATCAGTTAGACTAGATATAGAGACGAAATTCCCGCATTTCCTATTTTTGACATGGTTGTCAATAATTAGAAATCAGGAATTTAGTCTCTATATCTAGCCTAACTGGTGAATGCGCAGCACAAAAATTATAAAAAATTGCAGTTCTAGTCTATGTACATGTTTACATCATATGGTCATATTAAGAACCCGAAATAAAATCACCGATTTTTTGATGATTTTAGCGTGGGCCAGTCCCTTTAACAGTGAGACACACTTCAGGATCTCATGGATCTGAGTGTGCAAATGGAGAAGACTCGGTTTTTCGCCAGATTATGTTTATATAACCATAGTAGATCATGAAAAATGATGGTGTTCCTTCTGGAAGTAGTCGCTTCTTTCTGCAGGATCCTATTTTGATTTCGTCGATAAGAGAACTAAAGTCTATATCGTGGTCAAAGATAACAGCACAAATTTGAATTTCACAAAAAATATTCAAGGTTTTCAAATGTATTATGCGCTTGTGGGCATCTTCACGGTGCATACCATAAAATAATATTGTTTGTGAAAACTTCCTCCTGAAATCATTGGGTACTAAAATTAATGTTGCTTTGAATTATGGCATTTTGATAGATGGTAAGGTGTTCCATGAAAAGCCTTGTGTTTTGTAATTGGCAAAGTGTACACCTTGTCGTTTGCTACAGGTGTATCGTGGTTGTATCTGAAATGTATCAGCTGTAAACAAACTAAGTCAGCTACACCAAGCAGTCACAAATTGAATGTGCATTCTAAACATAAATTGTGGGGGCCCTGATACAGTGGTTAAATCTGCTTGCTTGCAAAGGCGAAAATCACGGGTTCAAATCCCACTCTGACCTTCATGATTCAAAGAAACACAATGTTTCTTCCCCGCTCAGTCATAAAGATTCAAGATTTTGGAGGAACTCCGTGATCGAGAGGTAGCGTGGTCGGCCTCAGGCCGCCAGGGCCCGAATTTGAAATTATGTGTCTGGTGGGCAGTGTTATCTCACCATCCCCAGGAGGCTCTCCTGGCCCAGTTTAGCCTATAAGTGCACAAAGGTGGCATAAATCCCCATTCATTTCATTTTTTTCTAAACATAAATTGTGCCTCCAAGGGGGTGAATTTATTTAATTTATGACTATAAGTTTCAAAGTTTTTTCACCCACATAAACCATGCCGAAACTCTGATGGCCAGATAGACACTACCCAGACTAAACTTATCTTCACCTACGGAGCAGGGGATAAAAAAGTTGTTATGTCTCTAAGACTGGTTCTTACCATAGAGAAAGTGGCATTGAATAGCTCATGTCCGTTGTAGATGACAGGCAGTGTGATTGTCACGGTGATGAGGGATGAGGTGCCGGGGCCCAGGTTCTCCACCACATAATGATGAGTCAGCACTTCAGGCTCCTTCTCACTCACCGTCTCCTCCACTTCCGCCAGGCTAACCTCACTCTCTAGGGATTTCCTGTAAAATACAATCTTAGAAAATAATTTTTTGAAGACGGTGGTTCAACATCAAACCAGTATTGGGTAAAGGTTTCATGTTTGCTGGGTTGTTGTATTGTAATCTGTGTTGTGGTATGTATGTTGGATTATTTTCTATATTACTACACAACAAAGAAATTCTAGAACCTTTTTCTAAGACTGTATCACGGTCCACTCACTCACTCACTCACTCACTCACTCACTCACTCACTCACTCACTCACTCACTCACTCACTCACTCACTCACTCACTCACTCACTCACTCACTCACTCACTCAATCAATCAATCAATCAATCAATCAATCAATCAATCAATCAATCAATCAATCAGTTACACAATCATTATTTCGTTCCCAAATTCACTCACTCACCCACTCATTCACTCATCCACTCACTCAATCACAAAATCACTCATTCACTCATTATTTTATTCACTCACTCTGTCACATACTCACTCGCTCGCTCGCTCACTCGCTCACTCGCTCACTCACTCACTCACTCACTCACTCACTCACTCACTCACTCACTCACTCACTCACTCACTCACTCACTCACTCACTCACTCACTCACTCACTCACTCACTCACTCACTCACTCACTCACTTACTCACTCACTCACTCACTCACTCACTCACTCACTCACTCATTCATTCATTCCCTCACTCACTTAGTATGAAATCTTACCCGTCAGTGTTGAGACTGTAGTCATATATAACAGGGATGGTCAAGGTTAGCTGATTGTTGTTGGTTTCCATCTCAGTGGTTTTAGTGCTGGCTTTCAATGTAAACACAATACCACCTGGAAGATCCATGGGATGGACGTAGTACTTCAAAGACCAACTGCAAAAAACATAAACTAATAAAAAATACTCATATAAATAACAGGTAAGTTAGTGATAAAATCAAACTTACATCTAAAACATATAATCATTTTATTTATTACAATGCTATAACTTTCCAATATAATCGAAACAGATTAGTAAATTAGTCTACTAAAACGGTTTTAACACAATCTGAATATTTATTGTATATCCCACAAATTTTATAATTATCAAGATCTCATTTGCTAGCTCAATAAAATGTATCAATTCACAATAACAAATAGCATAGCTATACCATGGGGAATTTTCAATACCATTATCTCACAACGTTTGCATACGATTCATAGTAATATATTAGTTATATTGTTTAATTTCACATATGTTACAAGATGTCTATTTTTCCTAAACAAATACATTTTTTATTTGAAGCTGAAAGTTGTGTTAGCAATTCTAGCTGTAAGCTAGAAGAGGATGTTCTGTCGAGCATGTGAGTCGACGGCAGCAGTGTATGTATAGGATAAAGCCAGAGGAGCTCTACATTCTTAGATGTGAAAAGGGTGGAGGCCGAGGCCTTTAGCACAGCTAAGGATGTAGAGTTCCGAGGGTTTTAACTGACTGAAAACACATCTGACCATAATCACTGATAATGAAGATCCCCCATAATCAACAGCTCAGTCACACCTGCCTGATTATAATACCATATGCCTACCATGATAATTGGTCTGTACTTGAGCAACAATAACTCTATATTACTGGCTAAGAATGTAGTGGTCAGACAAAGAAAATATTGTAGTGGTGTGTTTTAAAATACAGAAAATGTACAATGGCTGCACATCTATGTAGAATGTAGCATCGTGAGCCCCACTGTTGTTCATTGGTGTCATACCGACAAGGCCCGGTGCTGCGATATTGTGTAGTCCCGTTATATGGATCTCAATCCTGGTCGCCAATCACAATAATCCAGAAAATGGACACGTGGTTTGCGTGGAGTTGTGCAAAGCTTGATCAGTTGAAAAACTTTCCGAGAAAGATTGCTAACAGTTTGAGGCAAACCAAATTAAAAGACTCCCTCACAGAGTGGTGACTCAATGAATGAAAGGCAAACAAATTATTAAACAGTACGAGGGCTACTAGACCCACCAGGAGAGCACCACAGAAATGATTTATAAATATTGGACACGACCCTGAACATGCTCAATGATTCAGTAATGATGTTATGCTTAGTATCTACTGACCTGACAACATAATCGGCAGGTAGGTGGGGGTTGATACCACATACGTCCTGATTGTCATGCTTACACCACACCCTCTCCTTAGTCTGCGGCTGGACCACTACGCCAAACTCCACCTGCAGCATCAAATAGGTTAGATGTACATGTTCTTACACACACTAACATTGATATTTTATATGTACATTTATACAATATGTTGTTGGAAACAACCTTTTAAACCCTCACGATGCATCAAAGCATCATTTTGCATCTCTGAAGGATGACTTAATTTCGAACCAAATTTTCATGGAACTTTTAATAATAACGATATATTTTTTTTCATTTGACTTCCAAGTCATCTTATCCACTACAAGTTGAAAATTGCGACAGCATTTCGCGGCTTTTAGTGGATGAAAATGACAATGGTAAATATTCAGGCCTGAAAAGGTTATTGTGTGGGATTATATCAGCTTGTAGTCAATAACCTTTAAATGTATGTGTGAAAGTAATATATCCAGCAAACACAAGACGTTGAATTAATGTTGGTTTAACGTTGGTCCAACGTCGTAGACGGTGGGCCAACGTTAAGCCAACATTGATTCAATTTCTTTTGTCTACATGGTAATTATGTGTATATCTGTATAATCATAATGTATGTTTAATTTTGTGGCCTATATCAGTATGTATCGAATCACATTCAAATGTATGTGTGATGGTATTATATGGTCATTATGTGTGTATATATTTTTAAATGTTGTGGCCTATTTTGACATCATTAAATTATTCCCATGTGTTTTCCCATGTTTATATACTATGTTCACCATACGCGGATTCACAAAATTCTTCTTCTCCTCACAATCAACGAATGAATGTATGGGGTTTAGGCCACCTTTGTGTACATATAGGCTAAATATCTCTCGGTCACAAAGACTCCCAATAATATTATATATTTACGAGTGAGCGGGTAAGAAACCTAAATGCCAGGGCGTGGACGAGCCCGAGATATCATATGGCCAAGTAGGCAGATTATATCGCCACGATCGACGAGAAATCACAACTATTCACCCTTCATTAGTTACTATAGGGCTACCTCGTTTTTGGAGATGTACACACCGCCTAACATTCTGAGATGGACAGAACAACTAATATTCTAGCATTTAAATACCGGCTAACATTCTGAGATGGACAAAACAACTAGCATTCTTAGATGTAAATACCAACTAACATTCTGAGATGAACATACACAGCTACAAACTACCATTCTGAGATGTACATTTCAACTGAAACTGATGTATACAATATAGTATAAGTCAAGTTGGGACTCTAATTAACACAGTGTCCCTCAAACACACTATATTTTCATATTCACAGGAAATGATAACATCACATAATTATGTCAAACAGTTGGTCTTATGTGAAACATTACAATGGTTGAAGCATATCTTCTGGCCCTTCTGTCATGCTTTTTTCACAGGAACCATCAGCAGCGAGTTTCTTGACTATCTATTTCGGCTGCTTGAATAGTGTAATAGAGGGTATTCTGAACATGTTACACTAGTGTTTCGAATTCCGAGCGTTTCTCCTCACCTGATTTTCTGTATGAATCTCCACTTTGGTACCATATGCCTGGTCCCCTTTGGTCTCTAGCTGTACGTGTAGTGTCACCTCTCTAGCCATGCCCACTGGGATGTAAGAAAATCCCGGAGTTTCCTCTACTCGAAAGTGTCCGCTTAGAACAAGATCCGTCAAACATGAATCCTCTCCACATCCTCGACTCAATGGAATCTACAACGACAACAACAACAGTTGTGATACAAATATTAACCTCTAAATGGCTACATTAAAATTGTACATTTTCACCCAGTTGATGTTGTGGCTCTTCACTATATGACAGTTACACTAGCTTGCTGTGTGTTTGCTCTGATTGTGCACTGATTGGCTGTATGTTTTCATATTTCCGTCAAATTCCCAGCCGACACAACATATTGATTTTATTTTGACTTGATGTTGGACCAACGTTGCAACGATGGGCCAGCTACAGTTTGGTCCAAATTAACCCTTTCAATGCGGGGACCGATTTCAGACGTAAGAATATGACGATTATGACGTCTATGGTCTATACCCGCACCGGAACAACTAAAACAATTCTAATGACTGTAGAACCATTACATGTGTATGCAAATGAAGCAGAAAGAGCTAACTGAGACATTTAGGATAATTTCGAATTTGAAAAAGCCCTTTTTCTTCATGGTTTATACACAAACATTTCAGCGCTGTAAGGGCTAAGTCAACTTTTGTGCAATGTCTCTTGTCTACTGTCTACTGTCCACTACTATAAATCTATTTATACATATATGTCTGTGGTTGTAGCCAACGTCACCAACATTTATTTATTTATTTATTCAAACATATTTATACAGAGTAAAACATTATTCTCCATTGGCTATTACGCATATGTGCCCTGTTTATGACAAGCATTTACATAATTATATTAACATAGATCATATAACGATAACTTTTCCATTATAATTTACATTCGATAAAGGATAGTACATGTACTTTGGAATCACTGGAAAATCATATCGTGACACGGGGTAGTTTGTCTCTTAACCATTTCGTCGTCAACGATTAACTCAAGTGTGGTACTCGATACTACAACAAAATTATTTTCGAAGTTCATTTGCAATTTGAGCCTTTCAGCGCGAGGATCGACGTTAGACATCAGAATCTGAAAGTCGACGTCAGAATCTGACGTCTAAAGTAGATCCCTACACTGAAACAGTATGTATAATGGCCGTAGACTCATAACATAGGTATTCAAATGGAGCAGAAAAATCTAACTAATATATATTAGACATTGATGATGATTTCAAATTGAAAAAACCCTTTGTACCCCATGGATTATACAAAAATATTTCACTGCTTTAAGGGCTAATAACATGTCGTGTACAAATATACAGTCAGTCATTTGGATTTAAATAAGAACACTCGGGCCATTCCTCAACATTCGTTAACCTGTTTCACCGTTGATCACGACTATAGTTGTCTTTATCTTGTTTAGTAGCCGTTTATATCACTATTATTATGAATGAAATATGAGTTCTGAAGCATCGAGATTTGATAATGTTTGATCTCAAAGCAAGGATAGTGAGAATTCAAGTAAGATAACTTTTACTTAGATAACTTTAAATCATTAGTGTTATTGCATAGCTATTGTTTGGTTTTGTAATAATGAGGTGGCTACTTGATAGCGGCACTAACTGTTACAGTGCCTTAAGGTGGTTTTCCCGACTCAGATTATATGTATGGATATATTTCTATATTTTTGTTTTAAATACATTATTAGCTCTTGCAGCGCTGAGTTATTTTTGTATAAATCATGGAGACTAAAGGGTTTTTTAAATTCCAAATCATCACGAATCTCTTCCTTATTTCCGGTAAATTTCTTCATACGTCAGAATCTGACGTCCACAGACGTCAGATTCTGACGTATAAAGACGGGTTAATGCATGTTAGAAATCACAAGATTTTCAGACACTTAGAATAAAGGTCAGGAAATCATAAGACATTAACCCAATGTCGGTTTATTGTTGGGCCAGCATCGTAGACGGTGGACCAACATTAAACCATCATCGGGTCAATGCCCTCAGTTTGAATATCATATGAGATTAGTCATATAAGGATCAGTCACTGTACCTCTTCGTCAAGGACTGTGTCGCCTAGCAGCAGGTGGATATCCTCGGCCAATCGGCATTGAGAGTTTATCCTCAATGGAGCTTCAAGATCATCCAGTGTGGTTTCCTGAAAAACAGTTTGAACAAACTCAGCTCGAACAAATCGTGTGTCTAAAAATTACTAGCCCACGAATCTATATATTGATCAACAGATGGCATTTTCAAATATTTTGCATCGTTACCACTGGCGCAATATCATTTACGATACCTGATGTTCTTAGAATTA